>CM068824.1:29849598-30251880 GCA_028554795.2 Sinohyriopsis cumingii
TCTGATTGTAACAAGCCAAACAAAACCAATACTATAGGTGGTATAGTTACAGATAATATAATGATAAGATTAAGCAAAAGTCACAATTCATGTCTGATTGTAACAAACCAAACAAAACCAATACTACTGGTGGTATAGTTACAGATAATATAATGATAAGATTAAGCAAAAGTCACAATTCATGTCTGATTGTAACAAGCCAAACAAAACCAATACTATAGGTGGTATAGTTACAGATAATATAATGATAAGATTAAGCAAAATCACAATTCATGTCTGATTGTAACAAACCAAACCAAACCAATACTATAGGTGGTATAGTTACAGATAATACGATGATAAGATTAAGCAAAAGTCACAATTCATGTCTGATTGTAACAAGCCAAACAAACCCAATACTACAGGTGGTAATGTATCAGATGTTATGATGATAAGATTAAGTAAAAGTCACAATTCATGTCTGATTCTAACAAGCCAAACAAAACCAATACTGCAGGTGGTAAAGTATTAGATAATACGTTATGATGATAAGATTAAGTAAAAGTCACAATGCCTGTCTGATTGTAACAATTTCTTAAGGTAACTGTTTTTTTATTCTCTAACTATTACTTCCAAATAAGTTGGACAACATACAAAATGTACAAATGCAATGAAATTAGTTGTGTGAGCATCAGAAATACCAAAGAAAGTTCTTGATATGTGTTATAGTGACATATTCATCTCAGTAATTTTTATGATTAAAAAAGAAATGACTGACTAACCCTCTTTGGTGTACCCAGGATGTTACATATCTTGAAAATTTCATCGATCTCCGAAGTTCCAGGAAAAAGTGGACGTAGTGTATAAAGCTCTGACATAATACAGCCAATAGCCCACATGTCAATTGGGGAGCTGTAGTTTGTGGATCGAAGCAAAACCTCTGGAGCACGATACCTGCATGGTATAAAGACATGATAATAATGATGTGATTTCACAGTGAACAAATAAAAAATTGGATAACAAGGGCATCCTCTTTTTTCTTACTAGTTATGTGCATACTTAACAAGTATTACATTCATGTGATCTTCAAAGTAAATTATATAATAAAATACTTTTTTGCATTTTTTAACATTAAATAATGTTTGCATGACAATAGTTAAAAACCTAAGTAAGATGTTATTATAATACATTTTGCTGTGATTGCCTTACAAACCTCTTGATCTGTAAGAAAGATATTAGAGACTAACATTTTGAATTTTTCTGAATTTTTAGTTAAACCAAATATCTGTTCCTCCCCTGCACTCCAAATTTTGTTACAACCAGACACATTACATACATTGTGTATCCTTGTGCTATGAATGCATGCACAAAGTGGTCAAAAGCATAAAAAATTCACTGTAATTTAAATTTTCATATATTTAAATTCTGCCTCCCAATATCATGGACCTCTGGGAATGTATACTATTCTTGCAGATGGTTACCACAATGGCCATCTATGAACCAAGTTTGGTGAATTTTCACTTAATTATAAAGAAGAGATAGAAGAAGGGACAGATGGAGAGTATACAATAATCATAAAGCTTGGGAATATTGATCATGGACAGAACATGCAGCAAATTTTCAAATGTCAGTGTGGGTTTTGAAAGTCAAGCATGATTTCAAAAGATGGAAGACTGTCGAAAATTAACACAATGTACTTTTGAAATATCGAGTGTGGGTTTGACAGGGCAGCATGATTTCAAAGTATGGCAGTCTCTATAAAATTACCACAACCTAGTTTTTAACTTATTAAATCTAAAAAAATTGAAATGCAAAAAAGATTAGCAGTAAATAACCCAGATAGTTATAATGTCTATGTGAATTGCATATAGATCATCAATTATAATGTCTATGTGAATTGCATATAGATCATCAATTATAATGTCTATGTGAATTGCATATAGATCATCAATTATAATGTCTGCGTGAATTGCATATAGATCATCAATTATAAGTCTATGTGAATTGCATATAGATCATCAATTATATGTCTATGTGAATTGCATGTAGATCATCAATTATAATGTCTATGTGAATTGCATGTAGATCATCAATTATAATGTCTATGTGAATTGCATATAGATCATCAATTATATGTCTATATGAATTGCATATAGATCATCAATTATATGTCTATGTGAATTGCATATAGACCATCAACAGTATTCCTGAAAATATCTCAAGCATTCTTGTTGGTTAATTAACTGGAATGTTTTGTACTACTTTTATTTAAAACTGGCTGTATTCATACTATGGCATTTGACAATAATGTCTGGTGACAGTGTGACCTGAGGTCTTTAAAATCAACATTAAAAAATACTGACAAGAAGTTTTTGTGCAAGTTTCAATTAAAACATTTTTAATGCTTATGACAGAAGCTTATAAGAAACAAGATTTGCCAATAAAAGAATGCTTATGACCCTCCCCAACCCCAGTTCAGTGTAAATACAATTTTCAAACAATAATGTGAAATGATATCTCTCACCTGTTACACGGTGGCATAATCCAAAACCTTGCATGATCTTAATAGCAAGAAAAGCAGGTTACAATGACCTTATCCGTATGCCAGTAAAGTGATGGGTTAATGAATATTATAATATAAATACACTCATCAACAGACATAATTTATTATAAACAGAATGGGAAAAATGCTCATCAGTTGACTCAATTTTTTTTATACTGGATATAATGTCATACAATAGCATACAAGGTTACAAGTGATCTCATAAGGGTTATTGAAGCAAATAGAGGGATGATGGATGTACAGACAAGCTGATTCCAGACACACACACACACAACCAACTTTCTTTGCAGGGATTTCAATTATGAATGTCTGGTATTGTTGTGACACATAACTGTTGGCTAGAGTAAGCCAACTAGAAAATCCACAAAACCATAAATAGTCCTATCTTTTCCCTGATGGTCAAACAAGTATATATATATATATCAGCTATACCTACTTAAAGGTGCCCAAATGTAAGTCACAACAAATTTCAAAGCCAATGATATAGTCAATAACAAAAACAGCATAACAAATGATTTTGTCATGAAATAATATTGATTTATTAACACATATGTGCTGCTACATGTATATAATGATGTGTAATACATATATCAACAGGCATAATGTTAAGATATCCATAACTGTCTTGCGAGTTTTTTAAAAATTTTTTGTTGTACACAGCCTATTCATGTGGATGTATTGTGCAATAAAAAATGAACTGAATTCAATTCACCACGAGATTATTAAATTGGTTAAATTTCTCCACAAATCAAAATTCATCCTCTATAGTAATTCCCCCAAAATTGCATTCTTACTATAGGGTTATATGCAAATCAATTCTCTAAATGCCAGACTTGAGAAAGCTAATATAATTGTCACATGTACAAAAACTTCTTGTCATTACACTTATACTTAAGTCCATAGTATAATATCATATATTGAAGGTCCAACCAGCATAATCAATCAGAGAGAGAGAGAGAGAGAGGAAAAGAGAGAGAAGGAGAGAGACAGAGATAGAGAGAGAGAACTACATACCATCTTGTTGACACATAATCTGTATAAGGTGGGCGTGATCGTATTTCTCTGGCAAGACCAAAATCAGCTATCTTGATGCAGTCTGGACCCGAACACAATAAATTCTCAGGTTTCAAATCTCGATGAAAGAAACCTACAAATCAGAAAAGTTATCAAATTGCTCTTACTTACAAAAGGTCATCAAATTGCTTTCACTTACATGGTTTCCACGGAAACAATATCTCATCTGCAAACCATGCTACAATTAACACTCCTGTACAAGACTACTGACAAAAAGACTCTAAGACAAAATCTTAATGTTGATAAAACAACTGCCACCTCAGCTGCTAAATAATAATAGACACAATATTTCTCCTGGGCATAGCTTTCTAAATTTCTTAGATGGGGAATGATTTTATCATCTGACACGTAGGGCTGGCATTGCTATATGATTACCCATAAATGTGAATAAAGGAGAATGGGTTTATCATCTTGTACATAAGGTTGGCATCGTTATATGACTATGCAAGAGAGACAAAATAATGGCCTCATAAGCTTGGTGGAATATGTAAGATCATATAAAAAATATGCTTTAAAATTATTGCATTCTGAAAGTTAAAAGCGCAGATGTTTGGTGTTATATAGTACTTAAGTTTTTCTGGATATAGGGTTTAATGTAGCAAAATAAAGAAACACCATCTAACATCATTTATAAAACCTGATGGAGTCATGCTTCTCATTTCCCGTATTAGTTCGAAATCAGACCTTATTAAGCAGAAACAAACAAGAGTACTCAAATGGACTGATGCTCTACAGGGTGAAAGTATTTCCAGGAATTCAAGATTAGACCATTTCTTCATTTTACTGCTGATTGTTGAAACCATTTCTAAGTTTGTTCTGACTGATAACAATATTTTCAAATCAGCTGCTATGGTGGACATACCGGATGTCTGGTTGGCAATGTTTTCATTTATGACAAAGCAGACTTTATTAGAAGATTTTTGGTGAAAAACCCCAAATCATAATTATCATTTATTCATGATCAGTACTGACAACAAATTTTCAAGACCAATGTTGTGGCAGACATACTGGATGTATGACTGGCACCATTTCCATTTAGTTTCAACTAGGAATAATAAGAAGTCTATTGGTGGAAATCCAATTTGATATAGCCAGCCATTTGGGTGGAACAGAGACAACAATATTTTCAAGATGCCACCACTGTGACCATAGTGAAGGTTTTCACTGAGGACCAGCTAGACACCAAAAAACTTCTGGTGGAAACCTGATATTGAATGACATTCCATTTAAGAGGAATAACGACAACAATATTTTCAAGATAGCCACATACTGGACATCAGATCAGCACCATTTTAATTTAAGATCAACCAAAATTTTAAAAGAAGTCTTTCAGTGAAAGTGCCATTTCAATATGACTGCCCATTAATCATCGTGATAACATGATTTTCAAGATGGCTGCTGTGGTGGCCATTGTGAACATCAGAGCAGCATCCCTTTCATTTAGGACCAGATACAAGTAATAAGAAATCTTTTAGGGAAAACCTCATGTTGATATGACCTTATATTCAAGAGATATTAAAAATGGTCACTGTGTGGCAGATATATTTGATGTCAGATCAGTACCATTTTCATCTGAGACCAACTGGATATGATAAGAAGTCATGCTGAAAAGACCATGTCAAAATATGACTTTCTGACAAGGAGGAGCTGCAATAATGAGATTGCAGTCATATTAGATGTCAGATCAGCACCAGTTTTATTTATTTAAGTTGACATTATTAAGAAGTATTTTAGTGAAAATTCCAATCTGATATGACCATTCATGTAGGAGGATTAACAATAACAAGATTTTCAAGATGGGACACAATATCAAACTAATTTTCATTCAGGACCCAACCAGACATCATAAGAAGTCATTGAGTGAAAATCCCATGCTGATATGACCAGTAGAAGTAGTCAGAAGAAAACAAATTTTCAAGATGGCTGCTGTGGTGACCATAATGGATTTCTGATTGGCACCATTTTCATTAAGGACCAGCTAGACATCAGAAGAAGTCTTTTAGTTAAAACCTCATGTTAATATGTCCATCCATTCAAAAGAAGTTATGATAACAACATTTTGAAGATGGCTTCTGCAGCAGCCATTTTAGATGTATGAACAACACCATTTCGTTTAGTGCCAACTAGACCACATAATAAATGTATGTGTAAAGTTTTGTGGTAACAATCCAAATGGTTTAGGAGAAGTACTGATAACAAACTTGTGCTAACAAATGAACAGAAGACAGAAAACAGGCCATTCCATAAGATCTTCTGGTATGTGACCCAGTAGAGCAAGAATATCATGTAAATGTTTCTAATTTTTCCTTATCTTATTTCTCATTCTATCACCCTACAACTTCTGTTCTTAAATGACATAATTTAATTTTTGGCTTTGCTGTTACAGTTGATTTAATCTGTAAATTCATCCCTACAGGAGTATTAGGGTAACCCCATGTTAATACTATGATCTGCTCTTAATTAAATATCAAAATCTGTGTACAGGAATACAAGAACAGTCCCTCAAAGAGACAGATGCTCTACTGTCCAAAAACAAATTTCCAAGAATTCAAGATAAGACCATTTTTTTTTTGTTAACTGCAAAGCAATGAAACCATCTCTGATATTAAAATGATTTTCAAATCAGCTGCTCAGGTAGCCATATTGGCTGTAAAATCAGCACTATTTTAATTTAGGGATAGACCTGATGCCATCAGAAGACATTTAGTGAAAACACCATGCCAAAATGATCATCCATTCAGAAGAAATGGTAACAAAAGTTTCAATATGTTGATTGTGGCTGCCATATTGAATGTATGCATGGCACCATTTTCATGTAAGGACCAACAAGATATCAAAAGTCCAGAGAAATAGCAAAAACAAGTATTTCATTTTCATTCAGGACCAACAAGATACTGTAAGAAGTCTTCTGGTGACAACCCCCATGTCAATATAATTTTCCACTTAGGAAGTGTAACAATAATAAGATTTTCAAAATTGAATTTCCAAGAATCACAGATAAGTCAGTGTCTTCTTTTAAACTGTTGAGCACTAAAACCATTTCTGAAATTAGAAGCAAGTTCCAACACCTTTGGTAACAAAACCACTTTTTAATATCCAGGTTAACATGTTTCTCAAAATACCATAGTGAATGGTATCATTTTCATTAGGACCAACTAGATATAACAAGATGTCTTTTAGTGTCCAAGGTCACTATTTTCATTTAGGATGAACTAGACCATGGGATGAGTATCCAAAAGGAAAGATATTGTGTTAGATCTGGTCTATGACCAGTAAAGCTAAAATGTATCAAGGTTGATGTAATTCAGGAAATAAAAGGAAATTAAAAAGCCTGAACCAAAGCCTTAAGGCCAAACTTCTATGACTGTGACACTGACCCAAAAGGAAATGGGGCAATTGCATGTGTCATAAAATGAATCACATTAGTTTCACAGTAAGTAAATAACGAGAATAAAAACCATATGAAACTGCTGATGATGAAATGTTACTACTACGTCTCATTTCCTAATAATATGGTCTTGAGAAAATTTATTTCATTTTCTAGACATAGTTACATTTGAATGAAACACTGGAACATTTTTTATTATATCAAAATTGACCTTTTTGGAACCAGCCAAATGACACTGCCTGCTTTGTCACCTTGCACTAATGCCTGAAGGCTGAACTAAAAAAACATTATTTTCTCTTTAGGCTTTAATGTTGTTTTCTACTGAATGCAAGCAGGTGGAATATCTCCAAGAAAAAAATCAGATACAAAAATATGAATTAAATTTTTTTTATATTTTTCGGGACTCCAATAGGATGCAATGACCTAGTTATTGATAAAAATTGTTTTTGTGTGTGTGTGTATCTCCACTGTTGTTGGCTCCATGTTACAACTTATTTTACAAGACAAAAGTCTAAGGTGACCAAATGTGATGGTCTTATTGGATATGTGAGCAGCACCATTTTCATTTCAGACCAACTAGACATCATGAGAAGTGTTCTAGTGATATGGCTTCCCATTCAGGATGATTAAAGGTCACAGGCCATACCCGAACATTTTTCTTTTTACATCAGATTTGCATTACATGATCAAAAGTAGATATACTTGCACAAAATGAAGAAATAATAATTTGATTACTCTAAACAGAAGTATATAACGCTGTTACTTCCCCAAAGCTACAATTTCCAACCTTTATAAAAAAAAGAGAGTACTATAATCTATGGATAGGGAACATTTAGATGAAACTACTGAAAACTAATTTACTGTTCTGCCTGATATCAATGTGCAAGATGCACTCGACTGTGTCACTTTCAAAACTGTTCCACTGTTTTCAATTTATTTTCAAAATTCCCATTAATACAGGTAAAAAGGAATCAATGCTGGCTTCCCTATTTCAGCTGATTCTGTATAAAATGAAAAAAAAACAGAAATCAGCACACTTAAAAGACTCCGAAGTTGGCTTCTTTTTTATATTGGACTTCATTTTAAAAAATTGGTACACTTACAAGAACCTAAAGTCAGTTTCCAGGCTTGATTTGCTTTGTAATAAAATAACCTTTGTATTTGATATTCTGTCGGTAAGTTTAAGCAAGGAGTTTATTGCTCGCTGCCGGTTGTTTATTCATTACCTGGGCTTCTATTTGTTTGCCATATGTAATCGTAATTGATGCTTGCAGGGTAAATAGTATATGCAGAAATAACTTGCTTTAATAACACTTTTATAACCCATGCTAGCGAAAAGATTATCATTTGCACTAACAGTAAATGTTTTTTAAAATAATTATTTTTATTTGCGAGCTACGATTGTATAGTTAACCTGGATACAATACAATTTGGTCATTTTTCACCTTATAACCTATCATGCATGAATGGCAGGTGCCTTCAAGCAATTGGGTGATATTCTCATCTCTTTTGCGATTTTGTTATCTGACATAAGCGATACACACTACAGTAAGGATGTACACACCAGCCAGCATCTGCTACATATATGGAGTTCGTGGATATATTTTTGTCTTTATTAAATTTCACATGATGAAAAAAGAAGTAATAAATGATAACAATGCAAGGTTAGCTTCTTTGATTTTATTTTCAAATAAGTGTTTGTTTATCTATTTTATTGTACCGTGGGGAGGGGTAGCTGGACAAATTTAACACAAAATTATTTCCTTTCTTATTTGTATGGAATACTGGATCAAATACGATTGACAATAATGACTAGTAATGACAAGCTTTCAGTTTACGCACACACACTAAGACATCAACTTGAAAAATAAAAACAAACAATACAATTATCCAGTAAGAGCTTCACACTGCAGCAACTAAACACTGCAACCTGAAGCCTACAATTAAATATATTTGTTATACTATCTCATGTACACTACATTAAAAAAAAATGTATTCATATTCTGTAGAATATTATGTTAAGTATCACTGTTTTATTCAATAGTGATAATCTGACCAAAGACTTAAACTGAGAATGTTGTTGTGCAGATGGATATATCTTTTTAGCATAAAAAATAAATGTATATAAATATTTTAATTAGAATGAGTCAGATATGTCAGTTTGTGAAGCTCAGATTTAGCAAAGTTTCCCCATACATTTGAACAAATGTAATTCACTGGATCCTCTTTTTCTCCTTTCTTAAAAATAGGTGTAACCTTTGCATATTTTAATGTTTCTGGAAAATTACCACTCATCATTCAAGTTTATGAATTGCGCTAATGACTTTGTTATTACTGGTGCAGCAATTTGAAGAATTCATGGACCAATACCATCCAATCCAGAGGATTCATTAATATTCACTTTAATTAGCACTTTAATGTGAGTGACCCTGCTGGAAGTGTATATTCTCATCCAAGAATTGCTTAATTGTTGGAATTTTGTTGGGATCAGCTGTGATTGTTATACACATATTGTTGGATTTGAAGAGGAGTCGTCAGCCATGTTTGATTTTGGTGTTACACAATCTTTGTAGGTTGAATCTATTTCAAGTGTATATTTCTGTTTAGTATTGAGTGTGTCTATATTCTTTATATCATTTAAGAGATCCTACTGGGTAAATCCTGAAAATGAATCTCATGAATCTGATTTGAAAAATGAGTAGATCCACTGAGGCAGTGAAGAAGTGGCCAAATTTGTTTTACTGTTCTCCTGTCTGAACATGCAAATCTGTACTTATATCCACAGACTGAGGTTACTAAGTTACCCTGACACTTTATGCACTGCCTAAATTAGTTGCTGGTAGCACATAGAACTAGTATATTTGGATCTGATTTTTATTTAGGAACTAACCCTGTGTAAAATATGAAACATTGGAGTGGAACCTTAAGGGTCATTTTAAAACAACAAATTGTCCCTTTAGCTCTGACAATTTTGGCTTTTTATCAGCTAATAATTTAGTCTCTTTGGCAAATACACACATGCACACACAAATACACTTGGATCTCCATTTGAAAAAAATGTGGGTTTATTTTTTGCCAAGGTCTTATAGGATTATCATTAGGACTGGTCACCATTGAAGTCCTTCATATTTATGTCTGCCCCCACCCAACCTTCATCCACAAAATGGAAGGATACATAGTGGTTTTAAGATGTCCATCCATCACACTTCCTTGTAAGGAAAATAGTTCTTAAACCACCAAGCCAGACCAAATTTTAAATTCTGATATCATGTGGGTCCCAAAACTTTATTAGGTTTAGGTGACAGGCTTTATTTGGCCAATTTTACACATGTATGAGAGTTTTAGACCAATTTTTTTTTTTATATATACTAAAACCTTATAAGAATGCTGCACAGAAATTATTCGAGGTAGAACTTGGCATACATATTTGTATTGATACAAAGATGATTTCATTAGATTTTCAGGTCATTTTATACATTTTTTAATCTTTGTTGTTTTACAGATTTTTATAACTTTTTACGCCTTTTCAAAAACAAAAACCTTGTATCACGATTAAACAAAAGTCACTTGAGGCAGAAAAATGAAGTTTGTTAAACATGTAATTCATATGTATGTATCCAAGTTAGATTTACACATCTGTAACTTTTTGGGACTATTCTGATAAAACCTGATTCATATTTGTAATGATATTTGGTAAATATCTGTATTCAAATATATGCATCATTTCTGCAAATAGTTATAGCTGATGTGCTGTATTGTAAAACCCAAATTATTTTTTTGATGCTTTTTTCTGCACTTTGTATACCCCACTGATAATAGCATTGGTTATTTTCAGAAAATTGTGCAAAACCATGCACCATACTAGCTTACAACTGACCCAGACACTACAGCCTTACTTTCCTTGTTTATCTAGATCTGTTTAATAGATATCAACTGTATACACTTCAAACTGGTCACATGTGGTTAAGATATTTCTAATGTAATACAATCATTACTTGGCTTGTTGCCATTTGTCCAATATTATCCTTGTCAGAAACAAAAAAATGAACCTAGTGCCACAGGGAAGATTAAATGGGCCTTACCATGTTTATGCATAAAAGCCATGCCTTGTAGAACTTGGTATATGATATTTCTTACAACAGACTCGGGGAAAAGCTTGTCCCTGGAAAATAAAGAGGAAAAATAAAGTGGAACTATACCAAAATATGGGGCGAGTGCAAGTGTACTGAGTCAGCTGTTATCATAGGTAGAAATAATAACTTGTAACAATTTTTCATAGCCAAAGTAATACTGGAATCCATATGTACTCACCTATTATAATTTGAGTCCAACTGCAAACAACATAGATCCTGATCTGCATAATGTGCCAAAAGACCAGGGTCCATGTTATTTGTTCTTTTGATTACTCCTAACAAACTGCATTATATGGCAGCAGATCTGGGTCTGTGCAGTATGCAGGTATAGGTGGTAGTAGACAATGATCTAAAATTACATACTTGATGAATAAAACTTCAACAACTCAAGTATCAATGGCATGAATATTTAAGGGTTGCATTGTAAATCATTCTCTTGTCCGCAACTGCTAACAATGAGTCTGAAAACTCAAACAATACATTTGAGCCCCAAGTACTCCGAGTTTGAGAAGTAGCACTTACTACCTGTATATATTCTCATTATGTGCTGGTATTGTGATCAATGAATTGATAAATAGGAATAACAGGTTTATTTACTCTAAGCTTGATTTGCCATGACACAAAAGTAAAGCAAGGTAGGTACATGTACATTATACTTTAAGGTGGTTATACAAATGATAAAGGATGAAGACGGAAAGGACTGAACAAGGACTAAAAAGGAATTAGTACAATATTCACAAACCTACATATAATTTTCAGTTCACCAATATTTTTCATACATATAAATGTTAAAAATTTTATTTTATTTCTTCTGGAAAAAAAGCATTATTTCAAGTGATAATTGTATTGTTATCAAAATATTTTATTCTAGAAAATAATGAAATTCATCACAGATTTCTCCATTATAACATAATACATATTTCCTGTCATGTCTAGCTACATATTCCTTTTCAACGTCCCTTTTCTACAAGAAACCTATGATTGCTTCTTTGAAACTTGGTCCTATTCCTCACTGATCAAGACACTTTAAATAACAGAATCCAACATTCTGACTGGTTAACTGTGTACAAAATATTCACGCCAACACTGAAAGTTTCAAGCACCAGCTGTCAGTAAAAAGGTATTCAGTACTTAACATGATCAGTACTCTCATAAATTGTTAAGCTGCTAGGAACTGACACTGACTATCTACTGAAATCTGATTTACATAAAAAAAGTCTTTGTAGGAAAGCTTCAAGGCAACTATGTTTTGAAATGTATTGGTCAGTAGTTAACTCACTCAACAAACTGACAATCTTGCATGCATTTATCATTTCCAATTTTAACTTCTGTCCCTTAGCCTAGAATTTTTGCAGTGACTTGAACACTACTAAACTTACAAATCCAAGAGTATGCTCTGTGATTTACACATGATGACTACACATTTATCATAAACTCTTATTAATAGGGCTATGGCTTGAGAGCTTTTAAAATTCTGAACAAAAGTATGCTCCCAAAGGTTGAGTCAATCTGAAATATTTTAAAAACAATAAATACAATTTTATATTTTATATATCCCAAGAATTAAAACCTCATTATGACCAAAAAAATCTTTCAAATATGCGGCTGTCATTCTAGGGAATGAGCTACCTAATCACTTGAGAGACCAATCCAATTTTAATTTATTTAGCTCATTAATTTTAAATGGTAAAGACTATAAATGTAATAGCTGCAAATATACTCCCCCCCCCGCCAACTCTCCTGGTTTGATGTTGCCTAATATCTATGTTATCATTTTGTTTTATTTGTCCTTGTCTTATGTCTTATGTACTATCAAGTGTCCCACTGCTTGCTCCTTTCTTTTAAGTAAGACATAATTTTGCATCCCAGCATGCTCTTAGTCCTAAATTGGTCTTTTTGAACTTAATTAAATTTAAATGTTAATCTAACATTTTCAGTAACATAATCATTTTTGCATCCTTGAAATCAATCTAACCCTGTGGTTGTTAATTTACATAGATGCTAAATTCAATTTAATAACTGCATTTTTAAAATGCTTTACTTGCTTACATTTTAAGTTATGCATGATGTGTTCTGTCCAATTGTATTTATGAGTTATGTTGCATTTATATATCCTGCCAATTATGTTTGACTTAATGTCTTTATTCTTTTTTATGTTATGTCAGGGCTTTCCTTTCTAGCTGGGGAGATTAGTGATTTACCCAGCTAATTTTACTTTGCATCCAACTACTTTTTTTTCAACAAAAAAACCTGTATCCCCCTTTGGGAGAGGTCCTCCAAACCTCCACCTACTTTTGCAACTTGTCCTCCAACTTTAAATCTAATGGAAAGCCCTGCTTGTTTGCAAAATGCTCATTACAGCTTATGTTTAATTGTCTTAAATCATACTGACTTTAAATAAACCTTTCCTTGTCTCGTCAACCAACTCATCAAGTATCAACTTGATAATGGAAATTGACAAAAATATTGATGCTGCAAATAATCCCTACAACAGTGCTTTCCCTGACTTTTGGTATATGGTTAATTAATTAGCAGGGCTTAAAAAATGCCATTAATCTGATTGTTGTTGTGAGGAGTGTAGAGTGTGGTGAGGCATGCATTCCATTTTGTCTACTCCCCAAATATATACTCCCAACTCAAGCATCTTTTGTCTATTGTGCAATTGTGTCTTTCCCAAATCCCTACTGTGTCATAATGTGCTTGCAGATCTCGGTCAATACTGTTTGACCTGATTTATAAGTGAGTTTATACAGTATCTATCTGAACAATGAGATACATGCAAACTTTGCTCATTTAATAATTAAGCTGAATTTACATACATACCAATATAAAGTAACAATGTGGAATAAGAAACTTAATACAACTAATACTTCTGCATGGTTTACAATTTAATGTGTGTTTTTCAAGTAAAAAGTGAAGAGTGTAACAGTTCAGTAGACAAGATGGTAGCAGGAAAATTGACAATGTAGACAACCTGAGTGGGTGATTTGGGAGTAGACTGAATAGAACTGCTGCCCTTTTGGATTTAAGTTGTAGAAAATCACAGCCAGTTTATTATCTCTAGTCTTGCATGATGAATAGCAACTTTAAATTTTGTTGAGAACTGCTTAGTAAATCGATTACCTGATACTTTCAAAGCAAGAATGGCCTGTGTAAACTAAATGTCTACCTGGAATACATGCATTGTCTGGTGTAGACTCCTCAATTATAGGGACTATTTTAAGTCAGCAAAGAAAATGACACCACTGTTTAAGGAAGCTTTTATGGATGTTTACATGATGGCACTTGCATGTTTGAATTACATGTCTGCATTTGTACATGATAACTGTATCAAGAAAATTCAAAAGAATGAAATGTACTTCAAATTTTGATTTACATGTATTGATTTGAATGCAAAGTTGTAAGAGAATATTAAAAAGACTGAAACTAGGGTAGCATTGACAAAAAACCTAATCAGTGTCAAATGATAAATCCCCAAAAGTTTCAATCAAACTAGGTTCAAACATTGTGTCCATTCCATTTGAGTTTTTTTTATATATAACAAAGTGCACACAAGATGCAGTTGATGTACAGTAATATAGTCAAAGTTTTTTAACAATGTTGTAAGCTTGAAAAGAATTTTTTGCTCATTACAACTTAATAAAATGTACGTGTTGAGACCTTCCCATCAAAGCTATGTCGTAAATAATGACGTGTTAGTTTGCAAAAATTTAATCAGGAATGAACATAAAAATAACTGCATTATCCCTCTGCTTCTCTCAGCTTTACGTACATGTGACCCTACCCCACCCCACATTCTCCAAATTCTAAATCGAACCACCCCTAATTATATGGATCCAAAATTGTAAGTCTCTGTCTCCAATGATATACGATGAATTCTGTGACTTTACTCATGCACATACCCACCCATGTATACATGTACATTTAGGGTACATGTAAATTAAATAATGGATACCCTTTCTTTGAATAGTGTGAAGATAACAACCATTACTGAAGTGTTACAAATTAAAATACAAGCTTTTTCTTTTGTTAATTAAAAACGCTTATTAAAAATCTGAAATCTTTCTATTGGACAGTTTACTAACCACTGCTGTCAAGTTATACTTCGAGTATTTGATCGGTGAATTTATCATGGTTCTATGTTCATGAATTTTAGCATGGTGTCATCAATTAAATCCTGATTGAAAATGCTTCCAATATTTGCCTCTTTACTGATGATTCTTTATGTTACAAACCAACTCAAATAACACAAAAAAATAAAATTTACAAATGACATCAATAAGCTATGACAAACTAATGGCACACAAATGGGTTATGTGATTCAACTGCAAACAAGAACTGTTGGAGGACTGCATAGCTCAACCATTTGAAATGACTGATGTGACAAACAGCCAACAATGATAACATGAGAAATAATATTGTCACAAAATTTCTTATTACTGACATCCTTGGTAGAATATACAACTGGTTTACCATCTATACTCATCTATAAGTCGAATCCAACTGCACACATAATAGATCCTGATCTGCTGTAGCATAATGTGCCTGCAGATCAGGGTCCATGTTGTTTGCTCTACTGATTACACCTAACAAACTGCACTGACACCAATCTAAAGGCACATAATGTGATGGCAGATATGGGTCTGTGCAGTTTGCAGTTGGACTTGTCTTATAAGTGAATATATATGGTATTCTTGATTTTCATCAAAGTGTTACTGTTCTCAAAACTATTAACTACAATATACAGATCGACATATGAATAGATAGATCAAATGACTCTGATATAATGCTAAATACAAGCCTGCATACAACAATTAAGTCCAAGTTTAAATTCACAAAAAATAAGCAGCATAAGTGTAAATTTAATGACTATACAACCATTACTTATGCGAAGATATTTTTAAAAAAATTATTCGAGCATGCAAGCTTGTAAAGGAAAATATATTTAATACTGTAATGCAATAGCTCGCCAGTACTTCCATTACCATAGGATGAAGAGTCACAAAGACAAATGTAACTATGCTGAAACTTGCCCCAAACTCAACCAATGTCCTATAGTCTTCTTAAAACTCTAATTAAGCCCTCCATTTAGTCAAGTTCAGGCATATTCCCTCTAATCATTAGTAATAAGTAACAGTCCTGGAAACAATCCATATCACAAATGATGAAAGTAATGATCATATATGTATAAATAAGAATTTGTCCTAAAACTTGAACCTGAAAATAAGTCCCAATGTATCAATTTTAAGACCCCAAAACCCCACCGAGAGTCAAAATGGGATAAAGTCTTGGGTAAATACCATATTAATCATAATACTTTAACATGCCTTAAGAAATAGTTTACCCCTCATTTTGTTACAACTCACATAAAAATTATCCATTTTCTAAACTGATTTATCTAGATCCCAGTGGTAAAGAAACATCTGCTAAAATCCACCAAGAACATAATGAATCTCTTAAAATCTACCACCACACATACCTGTTGTTTCATTACCTTCAAACTTTGCTGGTTAAATCAGTCTTAAAAATGGAACTTGTATGTGCTTTAATGGCCATGGCAGAAAATCTCCAAAGTTGAGAACTCTCACATAAGCAAACAGTACAAACTCTTTTAGCATGTATATGTGATGAGGGCACTATATATGACATCATCGGTGTGCTTATTATGATGAGATTTAACCTAAAATGATCATTTTTTAAGTGCAATCACAAATATAGTCTACAAATCTTAAATTAAATCCAGCAACCAGTATGGGAGTAGAAGTAAAGCTGATCAATCCATACCACAGAATTGATACCCCCTCTCCAATTACCCATATATGGTCTTAACTGAGCCATAGATATTTATTACAATGACATGTTAATGCTTTAAACATACTCTGAATAAGTTAAACGCTCACTGATATAGATGTTTACTGCTTGTAAAAAGACCTGCAAAAACAATGCATATCCTGAAATGTGGGTTTTGACATTTTTTGGTGTTGTCAATTCACAAATATGTCCCATGGAAAAGTGCTGATTAACTTAACTTTCCAATGCCAAGTTTATTCCCTTTGATCCTATGATGTATGTTTTGCTGGGCAGGATAATTAAACTTTGCTGGGATAATTAAAGTTTGTTGTGCAGGCTAATTAAACAACACTTAATTCGTGTAGTTATAAAGTAGCACTAAATGTGCTAAAATCCAGGCTGCATGTCATTGCAGCTTGGGTTACATGACTCTATGTTGACAGCAAGGCAATTATCTAAGTAGGGTAACTAATTGTGGCATTGTCACTGGTGCCAAAGCTCATTCACTGTGTCTCAAAATCAAAATGCTCACAAAGATTTGTGTGGTTGCCAAGTTTTTCATTTCCCTAGAAAATGTATAAAGAAAAAAGCAAAATGTGCTAGTGGAGGTATTGTATTATAAGCAAAACAAAGCTTGGTAAAAGATACACAAATGGTAGGACTGGTCTTAAGGCAGATTACATAGAAAATTATTATGTCTTTGTATAGGACTGGTCTTAAGGCAGATTACATAGAAAATTATTGTCTTTGTATAGGACTGGTCTTAAGGCAGATTACATAGAAAATTATTCTGTCTTTGTATAGGACTGGTCTTAAGGCAGATTACATAGAAAATTATTGTCTTTGTAACGCATTACGAGGTAAATACTACTGACCCTCCAAATCCACATGCTAACCATGACAAAAAAAGTAACAGTTTTGGAAATCACCTACTGAACTTTTATAAAAAGCACGGGTATTTATACTGTAAATGGATGATTAGGTGACAATGCTAATATGGATCAGTACATGCTTCACAACAAATAGTGAAATTGCAACTGATTATGTTTAACTAATGAGAATAATTATCCTTCATTAAAAACTTCAGAATACATAGATTAACAGAATATTCCAATCACAGTCCACTGTGCTTTTCCTAAAAAACTGCAATTGTCAGATTTATATGAATTTTTTAATGTTACGACATAAATGGAATCTTGATTTTAAAACTACATTCCTTGCTGATACACAAATAGACATTGGAGAACTGAAAGAAAACTTTACTGGCAGTCCAACTGAACAAACACAATTAGTAAAAAGCTGAAGCACAGATGCTATTATCAACAAAAATGCAAATCAATATTTTGAAAAGTGGTGCATTTTCAGTATGGAAAATGTAATGTTCATATTAAAAACATTGCTCCACGGTTTAATGATGAATGCAGACAAAAAAGAAACTATATGAAAGTGCTCTGATTAATTGTAATTCCTTCAAATCTGATGTAAACAGAAGGAATTACGAAAGAAAAAAAAATACAAAAAGTGAATGCATAAATTAATTTACAATAGATCAAGAGGGCAAAAACTGCATGATTTACAACAAGGAAATCCTTGAGTTTTGGAATATTTTAAAAATCCAAAACATTTCACTAATTAATTATATGAATGATTGTTGTGTTATTTATGAACATTTTAAGAAACTCACAACAATTTACCTAAAATAATACTGGTCAACTGGAGCAGAGTATAAACATACAAGACAAAGGTATATCAGAGTATTTAAGCAAACTGATATTCACAGAGTTGGATACTCCAATTACAACTGAAGAACTCTGCACAGCTTTAAAAAAATTAATAATAAAGCATTGGATACTGAAACTGTTTTCTATTAATACAATACTGAGTCATTTTCACTTTAATCAAACTGCATGCTGAAAAGGTTTTCAATTAATACAGTACTGAGTCATTTTCACTTTAATCAAACTGCATGCTGAAACGGTTTTCAATTAATACAGTACTGAGTTATTTTCACTTTAATCAAACTGCATGCTGAAACGGTTTTCAATTAATACAGTACTGAGTCATTTTCCCTTTAATCAAACTGCATGCTGAAACGGTTTTTAATTAATACAGTATTGAGTCATTTTCACTTTAATCAAACTACATGCTGAAAAAGTTTTCAATTAATACAGTACTGAGTCATTTTCACTTTAATCAAACTACATGCTGAAACGGTTTTCAATTAATATAGTACTGAGTCATTTTCACTTTAATCAAACTGCATGCTGAAACGGTTTTCAATTAATACAGTACTGAGTCATTTTCACTTTAATCAAACTGCATGCTGAAACGGTTTTCAATTAATACAGTACTGAGTCATTTTCACTTTAATCAAACTGCATGCTGAAACGGTTTTCAATTAATACAGTATTGAGTCATTTTCACATTAATCAAACTGCATGCTGAAACGGTTTTCCATTAATACAGTACTGAGTCATTTTCACTTTAATCAAACTGCATGCTGAAACGGTTTTCAATTAATACAGTACTGAGTCACTTTCACTTTAATCAAACTGCATGCTGAAACGGTTTTCAATTAATACAGTACTGAGTCATTTTCACTTTAATCAAACTGCACGCTGAAACAGTTTTCTATTAATACAGTACTGAGTCATTTTCACTTTAATCAAACTGCATGCTGAAACGGTTTTCAATTAATACAGTACTGAGTCATTTTCACTTTAATCAAACTGCATGCTGAAACAGTTTTCTATTAATACAGTACTGAGTCATTTTCACTTTAATCAAACT
The DNA here is from genome assembly GCA_028554795.2 of Sinohyriopsis cumingii. Classification (NCBI taxonomy): domain Eukaryota; kingdom Metazoa; phylum Mollusca; class Bivalvia; order Unionida; family Unionidae; genus Sinohyriopsis; species Sinohyriopsis cumingii. The sequence continues at coordinate 29,869,316 of CM068824.1, forward strand.
GCATGCTGAAACAGTTTTCAATTAATACAGTACTGAGTCATTTTCACTTTAATCAAACTGCATCCTGAAACGGTTTTCAATTAACAGTACTGAGTCATTTTCACTTTAATCAAACTGCATCCTGAAATGGTTTTCAATTAACAGTATCGAGTCCTTTTCACTTTCATCAAACTGCATGCTGAAACGGTTTTCAATTAATACATTACTGAGTCATTTTCACTTTAATCAAACTGCATCCTGAAACAGTTTTCAATTAACAGTATTGAGTCCTTTTCACTTTAATCAAACTGCATGCTGAAACAGTTTTCAATTAATACATTACTGAGTCATTTTCACTTTAATCAAACTGCATGCTGAAAAGGTTTTCAATTAATACAGTACTGAGTCATTTTCACTTTAATCAAACTGCATGCTGAAACGGTTTTCAATTAATACAGTACTGAGTTATTTTCACTTTAATCAAACTGCATGCTGAAACGGTTTTCAATTAATACAGTACTGAGTCATTTTCCCTTTAATCAAACTGCATGCTGAAACGGTTTTTAATTAATACAGTATTGAGTCATTTTCACTTTAATCAAACTACATGCTGAAAAAGTTTTCAATTAATACAGTACTGAGTCATTTTCACTTTAATCAAACTACATGCTGAAACGGTTTTCAATTAATATAGTACTGAGTCATTTTCACTTTAATCAAACTGCATGCTGAAACGGTTTTCAATTAATACAGTACTGAGTCATTTTCACTTTAATCAAACTGCATGCTGAAACGGTTTTCAATTAATACAGTACTGAGTCATTTTCACTTTAATCAAACTGCATGCTGAAACGGTTTTCAATTAATACAGTATTGAGTCATTTTCACATTAATCAAACTGCATGCTGAAACGGTTTTCCATTAATACAGTACTGAGTCATTTTCACTTTAATCAAACTGCATGCTGAAACGGTTTTCAATTAATACAGTACTGAGTCACTTTCACTTTAATCAAACTGCATGCTGAAACGGTTTTCAATTAATACAGTACTGAGTCATTTTCACTTTAATCAAACTGCACGCTGAAACAGTTTTCTATTAATACAGTACTGAGTCATTTTCACTTTAATCAAACTGCATGCTGAAACGGTTTTCAATTAATACAGTACTGAGTCATTTTCACTTTAATCAAACTGCATGCTGAAACAGTTTTCTATTAATACAGTACTGAGTCATTTTCACTTTAATCAAACTGCATGCTGAAACAGTTTTCAATTAATACAGTACTGAGTCATTTTCACTTTAATCAAACTGCATCCTGAAACGGTTTTCAATTAACAGTACTGAGTCATTTTCACTTTAATCAAACTGCATCCTGAAATGGTTTTCAATTAACAGTATCGAGTCCTTTTCACTTTCATCAAACTGCATGCTGAAACGGTTTTCAATTAATACATTACTGAGTCATTTTCACTTTAATCAAACTGCATCCTGAAACGGTTTTCAATTAACAGTATTGAGTCCTTTTCACCTTAATCAAACTGCATGCTGAAACAGTTTTCAATTAATACATTACTGAGTCATTTTCACTTTAATCAAACTGCATGCTGAAAAGGTTTTCAATTAATACAGTACTGAGTCATTTTCACTTTAATCAAACTGCATGCTGAAACGGTTTTCAATTAATACAGTACTGAGTTATTTTCACTTTAATCAAACTGCATGCTGAAACGGTTTTCAATTAATACAGTACTGAGTCATTTTCCCTTTAATCAAACTGCATGCTGAAACGGTTTTTAATTAATACAGTATTGAGTCATTTTCACTTTAATCAAACTACATGCTGAAAAAGTTTTCAATTAATACAGTACTGAGTCATTTTCACTTTAATCAAACTACATGCTGAAACGGTTTTCAATTAATATAGTACTGAGTCATTTTCACTTTAATCAAACTGCATGCTGAAACGGTTTTCAATTAATACAGTACTGAGTCATTTTCACTTTAATCAAACTGCATGCTGAAACGGTTTTCAATTAATACAGTACTGAGTCATTTTCACTTTAATCAAACTGCATGCTGAAACGGTTTTCAATTAATACAGTATTGAGTCATTTTCACATTAATCAAACTGCATGCTGAAACGGTTTTCCATTAATACATTACTGAGTCATTTTCACTTTAATCAAACTGCATGCTGAAACGGTTTTCAATTAATACAGTACTGAGTCATTTTCACTTTAATCAAACTGCATGCTGAAACGGTTTTCAATTAATACAGTACTGAGTCATTTTCACTTTAATCAAACTGCACGCTGAAACAGTTTTCTATTAATACAGTACTGAGTCATTTTCACTTTAATCAAACTGCACGCTGAAACGGTTTTCAATTAATACAGTACTGAGTCATTTTCACTTTAATCAAACTGCATGCTGAAACAGTTTTCTATTAATACAGTACTGAGTCATTTTCACTTTAATCAAACTGCATGCTGAAACAGTTTTCAATTAATACAGTACTGAGTCATTTTCACTTTAATCAAACTGCATCCTGAAACGGTTTTCAATTAACAGTACTGAGTCATTTTCACTTTAATCAAACTGCATCCTGAAATGGTTTTCAATTAACAGTATCGAGTCCTTTTCACTTTCATCAAACTGCATGCTGAAACGGTTTTCAATTAATACATTACTGAGTCATTTTCACTTTAATCAAACTGCATCCTGAAACGGTTTTCAATTAACAGTATTGAGTCCTTTTCACTTTAATCAAACTGCATGCTGAAACAGTTTTCAATTAATACATTACTGAGTCATTTTCACTTTAATCAAACTGCATGCTGAAATGGTTTTCAATTAATAGTACAGAGTCATTTTCACTTTAATCAAACAGCATCCTGAAACGGTTTTCAATTAACAGTATTGAGTCCTTTTCACTTTAATCAAACTGCATGCTGAAACTTGTGAATATAATATTTAGCAGCTGCATTTATCCTTGAAATTGGAGCAAGGGTCTAATTATACCAATTTTTAAAAAAGGTAATCCACCTGATGTAAATAATTATAGAGGGATAACATTGCTTAACTGTACAGGAAATTTTTTCACCTGCATCTTAAATCAAAGACTCTTCTCTTTGCTCTTTAAATATGACATTATTATTGATGCACAATTTAGTTTTAAGAAGAATAATAGCACAGCAGATGCCATTTTTATATTACATTTTTTTTAATTCAAAAGCTACTGCATGAAAAGAAATATTTTATGTGCTAAGTTCTTTTGGTGCTGTTATTAATTTTAAAAAGACATTTGATAATGTAGAAAGGACAAGTCTATGGCAAAACAAAATAAAATGCAGAGTGACTGGAAATTTATTAATGATAATAAGATCTATTTATAACTCAGTGCAGTCATGAGTGAAGCACTTAAACTCGTATTCCCTCTATTTTGATTGTTTCCTTGGGATCCTTCAAGGCAAAAGCCTCTCTCTATTTCTGTTTTTATATTACTGACCTGGAAAACTGCATTACAATCAAATACAGAGGCAGGCATCAATTTAGAAAAATGTCTTTATATATTTTACTGTTTGCTGATGATACAGTGATATTTTTAGAGACAGATGGTTGACAAGCATCCTTAAATATGTAACATGTGTGATGTACAAGATGGAATATATTTGTAAAAATAGATACAATAAAAGTTATGATTTTTAACAAAAGAGTTAGACTTCATGCTTTATTTAAGTATCAAGATGTGTTTCCTGACACTGTGAATAATTTTAATAACTAATTATCTGTTTTTACCAACAGTGCCTCGTTCTGATGTCCAACATTTGATAAAGGTGTCAACACAATGAATATACTTCTGAATAATAATAATAATAATCTACAATGTCCAGTGAATATAATGTTATCTGTTTCTTTGTATCTCCAATTTTGTCTTACTGCTGTGAAATTTGGGGATTTTATTAAAGAGAAAATATATAACGGGTACATGGAAAATATTGAAAGGGATTAATAAATGTTAAATTGTGTACCAATATGTATTTACATGGAGAGTTGGGCCAATATCCACTTTATGTACACATCATTAAGTATTGGTTCAAACTGCTAAACACAAATAATTATATTATAAAAATATATACCAATTAATGCTTACTGAGTGCAAAACAAAGAATTATAGAACTGGGTTTTTAATGTAAAAAAGATAATAATGATCTCAGGCTCTGAAGAAGTCTGGTATAGCCCTAACTGAGTCCCAATATCTTCCTTTTTATCACGTTTTAATTAAAGACTAAAATACATATTTTATTCCGACTGGAGTTGCAGTTGCTTCAAAAACTTCATACAATGTATAAAGATATAAATGATATCTTTGAAACTGCTTCCTATATTAAAATAATTCCTAAGACCAGCCACAGAAAGGCTTTAAGTAAATTCAGAGTATCATTACACATATTAAATATCACATTAAGTGTAGGAAATGAATAGCATGATAGGAAATGTGAACTGTATGTAAGTAATGTGGTTCAAGATGAATATCATTTTGTCTTAATCCGTTTCTATACCTCTCACTTAAAAAGTCATATAATGATATTTGTTGCTGGCAGAAACCAAGCATGTACAAACTACTACAACTACTAAGAAATGAGGACTTGGCAGCTCTAAAACACCTAAGTAAATTTATATGCATTCCATCTTAAGATTCTCTCTCTCTCTCTCTCTCTGACTTTGTAGTACACCCATACCCCTGTTTTTGGAAATTTACCTAATTTTCATTGCCTGATCATGTAAGTATAAGCAACTAAAAACTTCTGTTGGATTATGATGACCTAATCTCTTTCAGTATGCGACCCAAGTGTGGGTTTGTCATGAGTGAGCGTGTGAGTGAATGATCGATCAGTGCATGAGGCACATGAAGAGGACTATAATGCTGAGCGCCTGGCATTTAAGGTGGTGAATACAATTCAGGAGAATTGTAGCATCTGAATGTTCAGGATCTTCATGTCTGGTAAGTTGTCATTTATGTTATTGTATTGCTAGATAGTGAAATACTGGCATGTGGGCTGTGTAACGTATTTGTCTTGTTTGTAGTATTGTATATTTAAGTATTTGTTCTGTTCTGTTTCAGTATCGCATATTAAGTATCTGTTATGTTTTGTTGTAAGTTTTTCTTTTGTCTCGTATCCTTGACTGAAAATAAACCCCACGACCCGAGGGTGTTGTGTTTGCTTCTTTTTGTACAATGCCCGGTTCAAAAGTAAATTAATTTTTGACATTGTACAAATTATTTTACTCTGTCTTGGCACAAAGCAAGTCTGATTCAGCAACACAGCATTGCTGGTTTATCATTGTTGCCAGGTGGTAACTTCAAAGAGTCATGATTGGTGTCAAGTCAAATTTCTTCAACAAAAATAAATTCTATGTCTGAAAGGTAATGCAGTTTATATTTATTTTTGTAGTTCACAAAGTTCTTGTTTTTCTTGATGCAGATATAACTTCAGTGGGCACAAATGATCATGCATCACAAGCCATGATGGGAAATCTTGTATTTTCAAATATATAGGAATATATTTTCAGATGTGAAAATATAGGAATGAAAAAATATGAAAATTATTTGGGGGACATTTTTTTATATTTCACACTTAAGTCATTAATTGTTATATTGGATACAATGTTTCAAAGAATCATCAAATAGAATCAGAAGTGTGTTTATCATGTCAGCCCACATGGTACAGAGCCAACAGTGCACTGATATGTATTTAGGAAAAGCTTTGTACTGATAAGTAGCTATAAAAAGGCAGTTCCCTTCTAAAAGACATGAAAGGAAATTACTATATAAACGAAAACAAAAAAAAGGTTTTATCAGCAAGTCAACACTGCAGTCCTATTAATGGTCCTAAATCTGTAAATTGCAACTGCTGAGTCAATGCAAATTATTTTAAAAATGTATCGGGGTCAAATGATTATGTTGCAGCCAACTCTGGGAAAGTTTTTAAAAAAAGTATATGTGGGCAGACTACAAATGAAAATAACAAACCCAGTACCCAGAAATAAAGTCATGTGATGTAAAAACATTTCAATTCGAAATTGCCCAGTAGAATACTTATGTCACTCATGCCATGAAAATAGATCCCTGGGAACTATTAGCAACTCTTTTATTATAGCATTAACCTCAAATCTGAAATCATACCAACGGCAAGTATATAAACTAATCAATAGACCCGAGAAATGTGTTATTCACTCATAATTACATGCCCAGATAAGTCACAAACCCACATATAGTGTGCAGCCAGGAATAGACTCCATTTTATTTTCTGACAGAAAATGAAAATAATAGGTTCTTATTTAAATGAAAAACTCGTTGGTAAAATGAAAGCTCCATAAAGTATGTATTTTTGATGTGGCCTGTTTTGTTCAAACATGAAGAGAGTCAATCAACTGTTATGGTGATATCTGAAAGCACTTTCGTGCAAACCTAATTAAATGCTTACGCAGATATTAAGTGGCTTTATATTGAAAACTGCTGAAATATTAATGGTTCTTCAAGATGAAGGCACAAGCTAATTAACATTTTAATTGTCTGTAGATAATTATAACACATGAATGTTGCCAATATCATAGTAACATTGGGTACAAATTATCTACTTTCTTGTTAAATTTATCAGTCATCCCTAGTTCCTGCCTTGGCGATTTGTGGATTTTTTTCAAAACCTGCAGTTATACATATAAAAATTGGTTACAAGTGCTAATCAAACATACATGTTTTTGTCTTTTCACCATTCTTCTGTTTGATTTTTCAGGGGGATCCATATCCAGTGTTTCAGGACAACGCAATTGCTACACAGTGGCGGTGTTTATTAGTACAAATGATATGGAGTTAAACACAGTCTTTGTCCTATGCTATCAACAGAGAAGCCTATGGTGAAATTTAACATTAATATCTTGAGGAATTAGCTTTAGTTCATTTGAGTCTGCTTATTACTGGATACATGTACTTCAATACTGAGAGGAGGGCAACTAAAACTTTACTGGAGCATGATGTTTTGAGTACTGTTAAATCAATTTGATTGATGTTAAAAGTCTTTATTTGATTTCTTAAGATTAGATATCCATTAACATTAAAATCCATTATACATGTATTTATGAAAGACAACAAAGATTATAATTTTTATTAATCAATGAAAGATGCTAACAATGCCCCCCACCCACTGTTAGGGTTAACCATAATTTTAGTGTCTCTTGCTATTTTCTGCCCTTGTTTATGCTGTGATTCAGGTTAGTGGATCCCACAGTTTGTAAGTTATTGAAGAAGATGTGTTTTTAGGATGCTGTGATTGAGGTTTGTGGACCCCACAGTTTGTGAGTTATTGAAGAAGATGTGTTTTTAGGATGCTGATGTGGCTGACACAAGGTTTCTTAAAATACAATTTTCTAGATTTTGTTGAGGCAAATTGAAATGCATTCGAAATTTTCAAAAATTAATGATGATTGTGTCGTAACTGTTTTGTTTACATGGAGCTGCATCTTTGAAAGAAAAAAATTGAAAATTACTGACGTGACCATAAAATCTACACATTTATAATCTGCACAGAAATGGTAAACTGGTAATAAGCCTACCCACCTACCCTCTGACCTGATAAAAAACAAAGCATCTTTTTTCTTTATTTTTTTTTAAAGTATTAAGATCATAAAATTCTTTTGCATAAAAAATATTCAAGAGATAAAATTGTACTCACCTGTCTTTTGTCATCTGGTATAGGTTTTCCTTCATGTATTCAAACACAAAGAAGAGCTGATCATTTTCTCGTATTACTTCTTTCAACTTTATTATATTGGCATGATTTAATTTCCTAAGAGACTGTAAGAGAAGAAAGAAAGGAAGTTAGTGAAGCAAGAATTTTAATAATATATAGCTCCTGATAAAAAGCAACTTTAAAAAAAACTTTCTTATCATCAGCAAAGAAAGATTATAAAGAACATCCATTTAGGAGAAAAAAGGTTGTTTTGTGGCAACCTACGTTTATTAAAAATGTCCTTTTGAGGTTCTCTCAGAGAAAATATAACAAATCTTGAGTCAAATGAAAACTATACAATCATCAAAAAAAAATTCTGAGAGATGATATAACCCACTGTCCCCATTATTTAAACTTATATAGTTGTACAAGAAAAAGTCTGAAACATGGAGATATATTACTTCATGTATTCTTGGCTATTTAAAACAGCCTGCCTTTTAATGTGAAATAATCAATTTTCTCAGTGTTGTTAAAAACAAATGTTTTGGCTACATGTCAAATAAGAAAAAAGTATTCTATTTCAACCAGTGTTAAATAAAGTATATATTGACATAAGTAGGTTGTAGAGAAGGAAGTAGATTGTAGAAAAGCCCTCTAGGGAGAGTATTTTTTTAATGAGTTACTTCTACAAATAATGCATTGTTATTACTATAATTACTGTTATTATTAAGCACTTGGCATTTGTATGCATTCTATAAATACTGCATTGTAATTACTATGATTACTGTTATTGTCCAGATCCAGGAATTTTTATGCATTCTATAAATAATGAATTGTTATTACTATGATTACTGTTATTATCTATGGTTTGGAATTTGTATGCATTCTATAAATACTATATTGCAATTACTAAGATTACTGTTATTATCAAAGACTTCAAATTTTTATGAATGCTAGTACCCTATGGTCAGGCATCTTCAATTTATATACTTACCAAATGATACTTTGTTTCTATCGTAACATAACAAAAATACTGAATTTGGTAAATTCAAAGTATCAAAAGGCAAGGTTTACAAAGTTTTTTAAAAAAATACCTTGAATGGTTTAAAACTTATGCTCTGAAAATGAAATGTATATGGACAGGCACGCAGATGGACATAGTGATATCCCCACAATTACATATTGGAAATGATAGCAATCAATAACAACACAGTCAAGCCTTTGAGTCAAAGTAAAATTAATTTTACCCAGTGTATTACTTTCAAAATATGACCACATCAATATGGTAGGACATATTATTGTACCCAATTATTAATAACAAAAAGTAATATCGGATATAAATATATTAGGATATACTGTAATACATTATTAATAACACAAAGCAATATTGGGATTGTCACTGAGAGTGCTTAATCAATGTAACAGTGTAGCGATAAACTCAAGTCTTCTGCAATGATTTATGTATGGAAGCTGCTCCAAGCAGTTTATGAGTATGTACTCAGTTCATGTCTAATGAGCACTCATATGAGATCCTCTATTTTATTATTACATATCTGATGAGGACAGATGTGAAATCCCCATTTTCATTATCTCATATCTAATGAAAACTCATGTGATATCCCATATGTGCATTAATTACTTCTTATGCAATAGCTCTGAAATAACCGGTCAAGCATAATCTGTATAAATAATTGATTTCAGCTGGACCAGGTGTTCTTGTACAACTGTGTTAAAATGAATTCCAAAGATGAAGAAATTGATAGACAAGTGGAAACAGCATGTGGCAAACTGCACTAGTGGATATACCAAAGATAGACAGACAAGCAGATAGATTCACTGGAGAAATATTTACATGACCTCTTCTGCCAGACTTGGAAAAGTTAAAATGAATGGGTCTCAACCATAATTATTTATGTTGGTTAGATTCTAGTGTGTGTTTTGCTCAATTCCAGGAATGGATTTTATTACTACTTCTACAGTAATATATGGTGAAAGTTAGAGACTACCATCCAGGTTCACTGTAATATCCAGTATTATCAGTGACACCCAATAATAAAATAACTTTGAAGTCATGCTAGTACTGATATCTATCTTCACACCTGTTATACCTCTGACTGCCAGATGGTGAGATTTGACAAAATATGTTTGTAGATCTTGAGTCAATTCTGTTTGAACTGATTTTCTTCCGTGGTCTTTTATGTACATCAATGCAAAATGCAAACAACTATCCTTTGGGTTGATCTTTACCAAATGTTAAAGCATGTTACATAATGTGTGGAATACAATGTCATGATTTAAATGATTCTTGGTATATTTCAACGTACATTTTTACTCAAACATACATCATATAACGATCCTCTGGTTTACAATATAACCAGACTCAGCATTAGAAATCTATTATTCTGCTTGAAATTGATCTCAAGGAGTAAGACTGTGAGATAGCCTATAATATGTGTGACTTTTGCTTGTACTTTGAGACATTAAAAATGTGCATTTACCACGTTAAGTTAAATAAGTTAGGTGACAACTCTTTTCCCTTGGAATCTTTTTCTCTCTAAATTCTAACACATTTGCCAGTACAGTAATACCTCGTGCATTCGCGTTTCTGGATTCGCAAATTCACGGATTCGCGAAAATTTCATTGGTACCCTCTACGTACATGTTTTCTTTATTTTATTGAATTGTACCTTTGTTATAGGACTTCTGTGACATATGAAGTTTACCTAGTTTACCTTCCTGACAATGACAAAGAAAACGCCAGTCATTAAGTTTAGACTCCCATTCGTTACTTGGTTTTACCTTACTGTGAGTGCAAAAGAAAACGGCAGCAAATGAATTAGTATAGGGGTAATATTAGTACATGTATACATGTACCGTACTGCAAATGCGCCAGTGTGGCAAATACCCATTAGGCGATACTGTACTCTATTTTTATGTCAACCATTTATTTCTCTTTTTAAGGGTAATGTATTAAGCTAACTTTTAAATGAAATTAAAGTGCTTTGGGAGCATGATTTGGGTCATATTTAGGGTTTAAACCCTAGAAATAAGCATTTATTAGCATTTTTAGTGACTCGTACCAAACATTCGCGATTCCTCCTGATCCGCGACTGGTTCTGGAAACTAACCTCACGAATGTTCGAGGTATTACTGTATAGTACATTTGAATCAGTCCAAACTCCAACTCTCTGCTGCAAAATTCACCAAAAACCGTCAAAACTGATAATGCTACTAGGAATTTGTATAAATATAGACATAGTATGTAGAAAACATATCTATTTTTATATTTATTCATTCCAGGAGTAGTATTTATTTGTTGTTACCATTCTTATAGATGGCGTAAAACTTTCTCTGGGCAATATCTAAGCTTAGTGATAAAGTCAGGTATATGAGGATCAGAGAAATGTGAATTATGTAAGAATGGGTATAACAGTCTTGTATATGTGCATCTAAGAAATATGTGAAATGTTCATGAATGATGATAATAGTCTTGCATATGTGGACCAGGCATTTTGTTTTTATATATGTAAAACTGGGGATAACAATCTTATATATACTAAGCAGTTATCCCCATTATTACATTTTGCACATTTTCTCTGATACCAGTATACATGAATGTTATCCCCATTCTTACATGTAGCTCAGAGAAAGTTTTGTGCAATGTACAAGTATGATAACAACAATCTTGTTTGTGAGGCTCATACATTTTTTTAATGGTTTTAATGTCACAAATATTCATTTTCCAGGCAACAACCCACACAATTTGAAACAATATAATGTCCATATATCCCAATCTTCAGAGACAATACTGTTAACCCCTAAATGAAGTACAAGTATAAACTGGATTTAATGGTGCATCAGCACACTCCTGGCTATACAATGCCAAATAGAGTTTAGGTATCCCGAAAAATATACACAAAAACAAAGATAAAGGCAAAGGTAAAATTCCTAAAATACAATATCAAATTCTCAATATAAAAGTGTTCTTTTTAAAAGTCAAAGACTTCTCAGCTCCTGGAACATCAAAACTGGATGCATTCCAGGCAAAAGAGTAGACTCATTAGTTACCTCTTACGACATGCAGCAGGGCACACCATTTGACATCCCTGTGCCAGCAGGTAAGTATTCCATATATGAAATACGTGCAAAATTTTAACTCACACTTGGATAACAAATTTCTGAGACAATGAAAGACAAGGTTTAACTCACACTTGGACAACAAATTTCCGAGTCAGTGAAAGAGTGCTGCTTACCTTAACTTCTCTGAGATTTAAACATTCATCCCAGGAGTAGTATTTCTTCTTCATTCTGCAAAAAATATTGAAATTCTTCACAAAGTGTTCTTTCAGGCATGCCCAATTTTATAATACTATTTTTTCTTAAAGTTTCAAAAAGAACATTAATACTTCAGCACAAGAAGAAGAAAGTGGGGAAAAGTGATTTCAAATATGACAACATCTCTGGTCAAGTAAGGTGTCACATTTTCACTGGCCTCATGCAGTTGGTGAAACCCAGTTGTAAATGAAATTTACAGTGAACGAATGATGATCTTGTAGGCTGAAGTGTTCCTAAGTCTATTCTTTGAAGAATTTTATAGTTTACTAACTTAGCACTAAACAAATTCGTATGAAAAACCATGGGGTAAATTTGTAATACTTGAGGTATGGCTAAGTTAACACACAGTATCGCCATAATTTTTAAACCAAGATCACAGTTGTTATGGATTGTTGTTCAGCAAGAACTAACTCGGAATGGGCCACTGCTTTGTAATTCTTTATGCAATTTTGTATATAAAAAACAAGTTCATTCATGATCAACTTTTTTATTGATTTTTTTCTACATACTTATGTCCATTTTTATAGGCTTTTACTTTAGTCATTTCCATGATTTTGTTTTGCATTCATCTGTAACGAGGTTGAAAATGTACACTTTTACTGTCACTCTCTGTTGGAGGATGGGTGGGTGTGAATTAAATGGGTCTAATAACCTAAAGAAATGTTTTTGTCATGTTCATATTTAATTTACAATTTCTCCATTCTAAAACAACCATTAAATTACAGGCAGTCTGGTACTGTAATGTACTGCAGTGTGTGGATTTTCATCTGACATATTGCTACCTTATCCATTCGACCTGATCTTGGTCAATTTCAAAGTGGCCAACTATTAACCAGGAATAGTTAAAAAGATTTTGTTATACTGTCTTTTAATTGTGATCATAACATTCTGATTTACATGTAAGACTCTACAAATACATGCTGATAAATAATTTATTTCACATTCTGGAACAGTTACTGCATGAGGCAACTGTTTTCTAAAGTTGCTATTAGATCTTCTAGCCTGGGATGATTATATTTAAATGTTTTATGTTCTTTTTTTTTTTTCCATAGCTGGGTTTTTTCTCACAGTACATTTATTTTGTGCAAAATAATTTCAGACAAGACAAAGTTCTTTGTAAGTGCTCCCAGCACACAGAAGAATTTCAAATGACATTTGTTTTGGTCTCTATGCCACAAGACTATGCATTATGTGGATCCTTAATAACCACTTCTTGACCCTCGGTTTCCTAAAACTGAATTTTGTCCATGTTCATTTTCCCAAGCAGGTTATCATAAATATCCCAAGTTGGCCAAGAGCATAATTACATTTTAAAAAATCAAGAATTCTTGTATTCAAAAGGTGTAGATGTGAATAATTAAAAGAAAGATGGAGATAATAATAATCTAAACAATTTACTATATACATATACAAGAATTTTATTGATTTCACTTGAAAATCATGACTTGTATCTCTTAATAGACTTCTTTCACCTGTACCCCAAATCTTCCTATGAAGACCTTCCCAGTCCCAATGCATTGCATGTGTCCTACATTTAACATATGTATGCAAATTTACAGAGATCTGAACTCAGATTCATAGACTGATACAGGCTGATAAAGTGAAATACCTACCATACAATATTCCATTAATTTTACGAAATGTAAAGTTACTAGTAACATAGGAGGTTTAAACTCTAATTTACATGGAAAACACAAACATCCAGTGAGGTAAATACTAAAATATGGTATACAAATTGCATCTCTCCTTGCTGATAACATCAGGTGAAATACCTTCTCTCCAGTCCCCCTGCCTTTGTAAAGACTAATACTGGATGTACCCTATGGTTTAGCACTGTCAATTTGTATACTACTTATACTCCGTACATTACACACTGGGGGTATAAAAATTATAACATATGTAATTGATATTGACAGGAAAAATTGACTAAATTTTCAATAACCTACTGGTAATTGTATATATCTATGACAACAGTTTAAGGCTGATGGCTGTCTGAGGTCACTCAGTCCTAGTATGATGAGTCAACTGAAAGTGTCCTGCCCTTGTGGAAATTAAAGTGCTTTACTTCAATGCAACTTGACTTGTCATTCATAGTAACAAATATCGCCAAAAACTTATTTAAATTCAATGAATGCAGCCATTTGATCTGTAAGAATATTATAGTGTTAGTCAGATTTGGAGCTGAGTAAAGTTAAGTGATCCAATTTCCAAACATAAAGTTCAATAATATGACACATCATTACGGAAGTGCAGTTTTAACTGGTCAGTTCAATCAGGAAAAGTAGGTTACAATGTTTGACTTTCAGTATTTGACTCTCCTAAGATCAAGCTGTTTATCATTTGTAATAAATATTTTCAAAAATGACTAAATTCCAACCAAGACAGGAAGCATGCATTGCAGGCAGTAGAGTGAAACATGACAAGTGACACCACAGGCATATTACAGGGTGACATGGTCAATAATAAACAGACAAAGCACACACCTCCTGGGTGCATTCAAATAATCCTACTAATTAGTTATGGAGCAAACTAGTCATTTATGTATTCTTTTAAAATGAAGTAATTTAGTTCTCTATACTATATTTCACTAATTCACTTTTATTTTAAAACCCACTGATTAAAATTTTTTAAAAAAAAGACTAATTAAGAACCCCATTAAAATTCTGAATTGAAGTATTCCCTGTGTATAATGCATTATATCTCATTATCTGTCTGCAAATTTGTTTTCTGACATTAATTTCAGATTCATGACGTGAAGACTGTTTTGATTGGGCTTCCTAAAGAGGAAAAAACAATACTATTAACATTAAATTATCTACTTTACTTGCACCAAGTGAGAGTGTTACTGTGAAATGAGTAGAAAAATCAATGTAAAACATGAAATCTCCATTAGACAAAATTGCTACATAACTGGCATTAGCTCTGATATGACTTTATATTGCATCTGGCCTAGAAGTCATAAGACAGCCAGAGTCTGAGATTGAGATTCCACTCTTTGCCAATCAGAAACAGGCCTGGCTTTCAAAATTAACACCATTTGTGATTAGTTAAAACAAGATGTCAGACAAACAGTTTTATGATTTCCAGGACTTGTCTTGCAGTGCCCTGGATTTGAAGATATAAAGAATTTTTGCAGAGCTGGAACCAATACATGATTAGGATATTCTGTACTTGCTAATACCCACCTGTGAACAACATGGACCCAGATTTGCTACCGTACCATCATTTAACATACTGGCAGTTCTGTTTCTATGCAATTTATTCTGCATGATTTGATGTCCATTTTTGCCAAATTAATGTTTACTGTGCAGCTCAAAAAGATAGGTTCATGATATTATCATGTCACTGACATGATATCACTTGTTATCAAAGTGTATTATAATATTAAAAACTCTACAAGACATTGGATGTAAAATGGTCTGTTTGGGACTTCTATTTTAAAAAAATTAAATAACTAAAGATAAAAATGCTTGCACAATATTAATAAAACCACAGTTGTACAATATTAATAAAATCCACATTTACAATCCAGCAAAAGGAAACGAGAAAATCAATGAAAAGTACATGAGATATCTGGAACTCTTTAACTTTGTATGACCTATCATAAATTGCAGTACAGGTTTCCTGTTAGAGAAATGTGATCTCCATATCTGTGTCAGACTAAAACAAATCAACTCACCAACATGTAAGTTTATTTTTTGTCCTTTAGAAGAAGAGTTTATTATTTGAACCAATAACAAATCTGATAGATTTTTAATGCTCAATTACCTATTATTTTATCCACAAAAAGTGATGGGTGTACTTTGCAGACTTTCTACATAATGAGCTTTACTTTGGGATAGATTTTCAACAAAAAGTGGTGGAAGAAAAACTGTACCAACCTATAGGTTTTTAACTAATTTTGGATTGCTTAGTTACATAAAATATACATTTTTCAAAAAGTTATGTAAATACTCATGCACCATCATTTCTCACATGTTTACCCATAAGCACATAGTGTAGATGGATGCATGTGATATATTATAAAATACACTATAACCTTGGATTGTTTATCTATATGGATATTCCCTATCTCCCTATGTCATACACTGTTACATACACAATACACTGTAGATCAGGGGTCTCAAACACGCAGCCCACCAAGCTGTATCCTTTGGCCCACAAAATAATTGACATCACAAGGCATCATGAGATAACAAAGGTGGTGTGGCCCTTGGGCCATCGAAAATGCCCTCATGTGGCCCTCAGGGTGGTTTGAGTTTGAGACCCTTGCTGTAGAGCTTTGATTGTTCATCTACAAGGATTCAAACACTGTTATGTACACTATTTACTGTAGATCTTGGATTGTTCATCCACAAGGATAATCCCCATCTCCAAACGTCATACATTGTTAAGAACACTATGCACTGTAAATCTTGGAATGTTCATCCAAATGGATATTCCCTATTTCCACATCATACACTATACACCAGAGGTCTCAAACTCAAACTGTCCTGAGGCTGCATAACGGCATTTTCTATGGCCCATGGGCCGCACCACCATTGTTACCTCTCATGACACTTTGTGATGCCAATCATTTTGCAGGCCACAGGATACGGCTTGGCAGGCCACGTGTTTGAGACCCCTGCTATACACTTTAGCTCTTGGAATGCTTATCTATATGGACATTCCATATCTCTACATGCCATTCACTGTTAGGTACACTATATGCTGTAAATCTTGGATATCTTGACAGCATAAAAGCTTTATTTTACAATTAACAGTATTATCAATGTGCTCACTCCAAAATTTAGTCAAATTTCGAAATATGTTATAACCTCATTTTTTGCAGGTTGCACAGTCATTTTAGCCTGAGCTCAATTTTTTTACTACCATTCTAAAATCATGTTCAGATGATTTTCTTAACGACTGATTGAATAAAGTACGTCATGATCTGATTTAATCTTAAACATTTTATGACAAAATGTTTCAGACTGAAATCAATTTCAAAATTCAGAGTGTGAAAACCAAAAATTACATTCGTGCCTAAACCCAACATTATAAAAAATATAAGTCATTAAAAACATTTTATAATTCTAAGTAATACTAATAACCGTGATCATTTGAGGATCAGACCAATCTCTTCTTTATGCACATGTTAAGACAAAGAATAAAAATGGATGAGTACTGAAAGACGCTTCACACATGCATAATACCCCTCTGACAAATCCACCTCCACAAGACAATTTGAAACTATCCTACTTACTTTTTAATGGCCACTTTCTCTCCTGTCTCTACACTGGTTGCAAGAAGTACGCTTCCATATGTCCCATCTCCAAGTTGCTTTTGTATCGTATAGCGATTCATCTTCACACACAAGTTTCAAAACAATAAGCCAATAATTAACCCAACAAATAAATCCAAAAGGTTAAAATAGCAATGTATAAAAATGCTATGTAAATATCTACAAATCCAGATCAGTTAGGAAAAATAAAATCCTGGTGGATAATAAAGGAATAATTATCCACAATATAACTTAAAAAGTGAATCAATAACACAGATCATACTGAGAATTCACGTATGTGATAAACATCAAGAAAGTAACTGCACGGAAAGTTCTTGGATAAATTTCCAGTGGAAGGCTCCATCACCAGTAGCAACATTTCTTTTGTATCTTAATGCGGAATTTCCATGTGAGGTAACTCAATCTGAAATCAACAGAGAGATACCTGATATATTATACACGTTCCTGTACTGGCTGGCATTACTAGTGACACAATGCCTCTAATAAAGGTGATAAAACCAAAAGAAAACAAATTCACAGAAATGATAGAACAAATTATATCAATATGTCAAAGTTCTAATACATACTAAGATAAACATGCCATTTTTATACCTCAAAATTAGTCTCAGGAAATCTGCAATGCAATGTTGAGGAAGGAACTTAATTTTATCATAAAAATATATTTAGATATATATCCATATCCTGAATGGGAGTTGGGTACAGGGGGCAATATAAACATTGTTATGTACTTATGTACTAGACCAGAGGTGGGAAAACTACGGCCTGCAGGCCGCATGCGGTTTTTATGTGGCCCGGCAAGGGTTTTCATGCAGTCTAGGAACAAGTCATCATTCACACTGACTCTTTTATGTTACTCTGTTTATCAAATAAATGTGCTTCTTTTGAAGTTTAAGGTTAAGTTTTCAAAAATATTAACAACATATTAACAACTGAAAATTAATCAGATGTTATTTAGAAAAACCTTTTGTTTTTGCTATTTCAAATATTAATTATTTTACTTAATGAACTATGCGGCCCGCAACAAGGTGTAAATTTGTGTATGCGGCACTTGCACTGGAAAGTTTGCCCACCTCTGTACTAGACAGTTATGCATATTGTGTATGGATATAATTTCTCATCACAGAGTCTCTGCTGATACCCCTTAATCCGAGAAGGAATTTAACAACAAAATCTGATATTCAATATTATAAATGCCTATATTATTCCAACTCTGGATTATTGTTCTACCCTGTTGGGAAACTGCACAAAAATCTCAGCTTGATATGATTTACAAACTTCAGGAATGGGCAGCATATGTTAATTTAGAAGGACAAAAGCATTGTGTACTGAAATAATATGGCTTACATTATGTGCAAGGATAGATTTTCACAAGACAGTTCCCAAACATAAATGTCTTTATAAATCAGCACCAGAGTACATGTACATAGATTTTCACAAAACAGTTCCCATACATAAATGTCTATATAAATCAGCACCAGAGTACAAATACCTTCAGGAGTTAATTTAGGCCTCAATGAAAACTTTTCAAGTTTAGGTCAGCATTACATGGAAGCCTGAATCTGTTCAAATCAAGAACTGAGCAATTAAAACCTTCATGTTCTTTGCTCAGTTCTATGGAATATTCTTTCACTGCATATACAATTGGCAGAAAATATCACAATAGTTTAGAAGAAATGTGAGCATGTTTGTGTTAGTTTAGTTTAACTAAACTTATCTGAGAATCTTTGTCAAATGCAATTACAAACTTTGGGGGTTCAGTAGAAAGTATAAGTTTACTAGCATTTTCTCCCCAACAGTAACAAAAAATATAACACCAATGATCTCGATGCCAATAAAAGCGGTTATACAGAAAATATGCATAAACTTACAAACAAAGCATAACAATCAATAAGAACTAACTGTGATTCCAAATGTTGTGAGTTCAGTCAAATAATTAAATCTCTTGGTCATCCTTAATATAATTTTGCACAGTTAAAATATTTATGAGCTATTTTCTACAGTTAACAAAGGCTTGCCAAATAATAATGTTTTAATTGTAAAAGCAAAAGGGAGTGTGTATAGAATCTGATCTCTAAGAATTGAATATTCTAAACAATCTGAAAGAAAGTACTTTTGCATTCTCAATTTCACCACAGGAGCTAGACCAAGGAAACATATATAGATACATGATTTGTACATATTTTGTAATTTAAGTTACTACAAATTGTTCTCAGCCTGGCATGCATGTTCATGCATTCTATCACTAGCATAGTATTAACACGGAGTGTGTTTTATCATAGTTCTAATAGGTTTTAAAATTATGTACTGAAGGGTTGTTTCTAACTTCAACAGGTAAAGAGTTCCCTGCTCGAATTGTAGATGGTAGAAATGAATAAAAGAACAAGGTTGTTCTACATATTGGAGGTCAAAGATCATTTGAAGGTCGAATGGAGTAGGTGTCATGTTCTATAAATAATGGTCAAATAAACTCTTGAAAATATGTGGGAGCTAGTCCATGGTAAATTATGAATAATTAAGCAATTTATGCTTGTAATGGTGAGAGTTTAGTTTTCCCAGCTGGTTTCATTGTACAACTGAGAAGGAGATGCACTTTTGTTTGCACCTGTTATTATTCTTGTTACCCGAACATTTATTTTTTCTAGTAATTCTTTATCATGCATTGTACAATTGTCCCAAATGTGATCAGTGTAGTAAAAAATTGGAATAAAACAAGATTTGTACATTTTTTCCAATGATAATTGATCAAGTCTGAATTTTATTTTTTAAACAATTCAATTTCTCCCAGGCTTTGTCAGAAATATATTTAATATGTTCATGCCAAGTGGCATCACTGCTTACTATAAGGCCTAAATCTTTGTGCTGAGTAACCTCTTGTAGGTTTGTTTTGGCCATGCATAATATAGGATAGTGGTTCTGGTTTTGTGTTCTTATGAATGATCCAGGCTTATCTGGATTAAAGTTAAGTAGCCAACATCTGGACCATTCATGTATCTTTCTGAATATCACTGTATAAGATTTCACCGGCTGCTATCTGATTGTCAGCTATTATATATATATATATATATATATATATATATATATATATATATATATATATATATATATATATATATATATATATAATGTTGCATCAACAGCAAATAGTCTGATTGATGATTCTATGTTCTCTACAATATCGCTGATGAAAATTACAAATAGTAGGGGTCTCAAAATGAATCCCTGGGGAACTCCAGTGTTAACATATCTAACATCTGAGAATCTGGAATTTAAAATAACACATTTTCTTGACAGTAAATGACTTTTCAAACCATAATAACCAATTTCCATGAAAACCAAGACTTTTAAATTTTCCAAGCAAGTGTTTAGCCTTGCTAATATAAAAAAAAATAGTCCTAATCTCCTTTCCCTGGTCTAGCACAGAACAAATTCTGTTATAAATATCTGTTAACTGATGTTTTGCTGAATCACCTGGTGATGAACATGACTGTGTGAAATCATATCGTGTTGAATAAAGTCGTTGTTTATGTATTTATATACAAACTTCTCAAAAACTTAAGATAAAGTACATAGTAAAGATATAGGGCAATAGTTTGACACAACAGTTTCTTACGCACATGCACTGCACTATGTTTTGCTAGTTTCCAGCAATGTGGAAACACTGAAGTTTGCAATGAGAAATTTAATAAGCAGCATAGTGGATATTTAATTGACTGTGGAATTTTTTTACAGCAATTTAAGATGCAAGTCAGGGACACACACTTTTAATGGATTTAAACCTATTAAGACAGTATAAACATCATCCTTGGTTAAGGTAATCTCATCAAGTATACAATGTGAAATACTGTAGAGCTAGTTTGTGAATCTGAGGTAAATTTTTTATTTATATAGCTGACTGCTCACAAAAGAAATCGTTGAAAACGTTTGCCTTTTTTTGGTCCTCACTTATAGCCTTGTGATTCAGAATCAAATATCTGCATGATTTCTTTTTTGACCTTCCTTGAATTTCTCTAGTTAGCTTCCCCCCCATCTTTTGGGTTTCCATGTGAACGTCTGATTCTTTCCCTCAGAGTATTATAATAATTAACATTTAGACTTTTTAATCTCATTAATAACCATGCATGTGTTACTAATTGATTAAAATCACATTTAATATTTACAGTACTAAAGTCATATTAAACTAAAAAGCAATTACTAATCACTTTTGTATGACGTACATGTTTATACTTTCTTAAGAGGACCTCAAGGAAGAATGAGTTACCCTTTATATATACAACAGTATTATTCTTATTAATGCATTCATCCACACTGCCATACAAATGAAGATGTGTACTGTCTACTGCTGTAAATGGTAAAAGTAACAGTACAAAATAAAATCCAACCATAAAACATTATGGGATTTCATAGAGGCCCTGAGCACATTTTAAAAATAATGCTGTAATCAGTGTAAGAAATTCAGTCCTGTATGTTGTGTTCACAAAAGTTTAAATATTTTTTACAAAGTGATGGGTTATGTCCTATATTCAATCTCCCAAGAAAACTGCAAAACTTCAGGAAAGTATGGGAGATACATGATTTTTTTAAATTAAATTTTCACCATCATTATAAATCTTTTATCTGTATGAAATAATCTGTCAATAGGAAATTTCTGTTTGAACTGGTGTCTGCACAGTTCTGAAGCTGGCACTAGTTCCTAGGTAACTGCAGGAGGGTTGCAGCGGTATGCATAAAACTGAATACCAGTATATTGTGGTATTAAACCAGCGATATAATAATCGCAATATTAATTTCTTTTATCAGTATAGTAGTTGCTGTTGTTGTTGTGAGGTTTAACGCCATTTTTCAGCACACGATAGGCTATTCATGGCGGCCAGTATTAATGGTGGAGGAAGAACCCAGGTAAACCCTGGCAAGAACCACCAACCCACAAGAAGCTACTGGCAAGCTTTCTCACATACCCACATTAGCTGAATCCTAGACTCGAACCCACGCAGACAGAGGTGAGATGGCAGTGATCCGTAACGGAGAGCACTTTAGACCACTTGGGCCCCCTCAGTATAGTATGATATTTGATGTAAATTCTGATAAAAAGTCGCAATGGATCTCTATTTTATTTATAAATTAATATTAACAATATTTTACTATTTAATATATTTTCCGAGTTAAAATGGCCTATTGAATTCAATTTCTGTATCTTCAGTCATCTGCTTCACTAACATTTATAGTTTCTCTGGAAAGTTACAGGATGGGTAATTGGAAGTTACCTTATGTAAATCTTCATCCCTTTGAAGCTTTAACTTCTATTTGTCAACAAATAAGCACTTGTTAAGGGTGTCAGCTAAATGACATTGACCTTGAGCAACAACTGTTTCAAGCATGGCTAAGTATGACCTGACGAAAAATTCAAAAGTGTGGTTGTCGATATGGACAAACTTTTCTTCAAGAATGAGAAAAACATACAGGAATATTGATGAGGCAATTACTGTATGCAGACTATGTGAGGCTCATGTTAAGTTTTCCAGTGGAATCACAAATCTAACCTACCACATGAACAAGGACCATCCTGGAAAAATTGCTCATTAGATGAGTGAAAACAGAAACAGTTTGCAATAAATTAATAGCAATATTTAACCCTTTCTCAAATTAATATATTGAAACAGTATTGCAATAT
The DNA here is from genome assembly GCA_028554795.2 of Sinohyriopsis cumingii. Taxonomy (NCBI): domain Eukaryota; kingdom Metazoa; phylum Mollusca; class Bivalvia; order Unionida; family Unionidae; genus Sinohyriopsis; species Sinohyriopsis cumingii. The sequence goes on from CM068824.1 coordinate 29,892,315, forward strand.
TTCACATAATATTGTAATATACTGCAATATGATTTTTAATTCAATACCCACCCCTAAAGGGTTGTTACTGTACTTATTATTATTTAATGGCATTTACACAAGTATTTCCCCTATCATCAGCCAGTATCAAAAGCCTTCAAAAGCGTTGTTGAGGAAGAAATTTTTGTATGCAAACAAATATATCTTTTGGTAAAAATCTGTCCAATTTATTTTAAATAGGAAGTTGGCTTATTATCAAGCATCAGCTTTTCATTAAAAATATGGTTATGTTTAAAATCCAGGTACAGTCAGGATCAGATTCATATGCAGACCTAATTGAAAAAAAAAATGTTTTGTGTAGAATGACAAAGGATTATGTTTTCATCATTATTGCACATGATGTAGTTTTAACAAAAAAGTCTATCTATTGTAACTTCACAGGTCCCTCTTGATAATGTTGATTATAGATAGCCATAAGAGTAACCTGTGTTACAAGTATTAAGGAAACATATATTGAGGGATGTACCAGCAAGGCTATGTCCTAACAGTGAATTATAACACAATGGCAGTGTATTTAATGACGTGAAAGCAAATTATAACTGGTTCTCACGAACCAGGAACTAAAATAGAGTGAAATAAATCAAGATGGAAGGATAAAACAAAATTTTACCAATTTAATGGGATCCATGACCATACCAATATTATAATAATGGCAGTGGTGTAAAGAGGGACTTTACAGAAAATGGCTGCTATGTTGATGGTAAAGGAAACTATACATTACACAACTTGAATTTCATGCAGTCTGATCGTATTCTCTTGCTACTGAGCAACATCATATGCATATTATAACATTAGTTCTGTAACACACACACACATATGTGTGTGTGTGTATATATATATATATATATATATATATATATATATATATATATATATATATATATATATATATATAACATTATGGAGTACTGTAAAACATTTTCCATACAGTCTGAATGGAAAATCCACCCAGTGATGCAGAAAGTTTTTTGATTTACCACAATAAATCTTTACTTTTATTTTAAGTATTTTACATTTTATTTATAGATAGGGTCTACCTTTAAAAACATGTTGATGCATTTTCCTTTGTTTACTGCTTTGGAGTAAATGTTTACATTTGTAATGATTTATATTCACATTTTTATACTTTTCATCGCACTTTTTCAACCTGCATTATGTAGCAAAGATGTGCTAATGTACCATAAAACCCTGTACAATAAATATGCTTGAAGACATAATCCCCACCCCACAACAGAAGTAGATCATTGTTTGTGGTCTCAATGGTTCTATTGGTTTCTCTTTGTCAATTTAGCACATTATCAGCAAATTGTTTTTGATAATGTTAAACAAGAACGAACATTTTACATTACAGGCTGTATGTGTGTTGCAAAATTGAATTATCACGCGAATTGAATTATGGCTTTCATTCCGTGCATTCACTCACCTTCCGCCATGACAGTTGTTGCTATTTGCCATCGCCTAGGTCACGTGATCAAACTGTAGCAACGAGACTATATACGTCAGTACCTGTGTATCCAAAGCAAAACGAGGTTAGACCTAATAATAACCGAACAACTAATGAAACGCGAAAACAAAACTGGTAGAGAATAATAATAATAATAATAATACAAGTAAATAGAAGCAGTAGTAACATTCTTCTTCGTCTTCTATGGCAGGCGATTATGAACTTATTTTCTAATGTCAGAAAATCACATTTTAATACCAGATAATCATATTTTAATGTATTTCAAAATAGTAATTTTCTTGTATTTAAAACTGTGTCTCATTTTTTCCACATGAAGCAGATCTTTTATTATTAAAAAACTATTAATGTTAGAAAATATGAAGAAAAGAAAAGCATTTTGTGATATTGGAAAATCTATTTTTATATTCATAAATCACACGTATTTTCTAATATTGGAAGTATTATTTAATAAAAAGATGTTCAAAGATGACGGGAAAAAAATCATTTTAGAAAGTTATTTTAAATAATATAGAATGTATCTTTATACACACACACACACACACACACACACACACACACACATACATACATACATACATACATACATACATATGGATTTCGTACGTACAACCCGGATGAAGAGTGCACCAAAGTCAAGTGAATTTGATCCAATTCCAACATCACTGCTGCTTGAGTGCTTAGATCCAGTATTGCCTTCACTAACTGATGTTATTAATACCTCTCTCTCTCTCATCAGGGGAATTCCCATCATTTTTCAAAAATGCCATTGTAAAGCCTCTGCTGAAGAAAATAACACTAGACCATAACGATTTAAAGAACTACCGCCCAGTTTCTAATCTCCCATTCATATAAAAATATATTTGAAAAGGTTGTTCTATCCCAGCTTGTATCTCATCTAAATTCAAACAGTCTTTTTAGCAATGTACAATCTGCATATCGCCCTTGTCACAGTACTGATACTACTCTTCTAAAAGTAGTTAATGACATTCTCTCTGCTTTGGATAGCGGAAAGATTACAGTCCTCAACCTCCTTGATATGTCTGCAGCATTTGACACACCAGACCATGATATATTACTTCACTGTCTCCAGCATGTATTTGGCATTCGTGATACAGCCTTACTGTGGTTCAAGTCCTACATGGTCACCATGACATAAATTGTGTCTGCAAATGGAATACACTCCAGCCCAGTTGATCTATTTTGTAGTGTTCCACAGGGGTCTGTTCTTGGACCTGTTCTCTTCATTCTATACACTCAGCCGCTCTCAAGTGTCATAGATCATCATCCAGTGTCTCACCAATTGTACGCTGATGACACCCAAATATACAAATCTAGCCACCCAACTGAAGTTGATGCTACCATCCAAGGTGTAGAGAGATGCATTTCTGATGTGAAATCCTGGATGACATGTAACAAGCTGCAGATGAATGATGATAAAACTGAGGCCATTCTGATTACAACACAAAGACTTTCTCGTTCACATCCTTTACCGCAAACAATAAATATCACCAACATTAAATTCACACAATCAGTACGAAACCTAGGTGTTACTCTGGACAGTACTCTCACATTGCACCAACATGTCATGAACATATGCAAGGCTGCATATCTTGAGCTGAGACGCATCAGCTCCATTCGCAAATATCTTTCAGTTGATGCCACTATAACACTTGTGTGTTCATTAGTACTTTCAAGACTGGACTGACCGCTCCGGTGGCCTAGTGGCCTCGGATGCGGGAGGTCGTAGGTTCGATCCCAGACCGAGTCATACCATAGACTTACAAAAATGGTACTAACAGCTGCCTCGCTTGGCGTTCAGCATTAAGAGGTTAGTGTTAGGACTGGTCGGTCTGGTGTCAGGATAATGTGACTGGGTGGGACATCATGCTACATGTCTGCGGCATGATGCCCCAGTGCTAGACATCACTATAAACTGGCACATTGCAGACATCGTAGCGATATGACTGAAAAATTGTTAAAGCTATGTTAAAAATCAAAATCACATCACATCTCATCAAGACTGGACTATTGTAACTCAATTATGTCTGGATCATCTCAATATCTGCTCCAAAAACTTCAAAAGTTCAAAACACAGCTGCTCGGATCATACTTAGAGTACCATGATCAGAGCACACCTCCTCGCTGTTCTGTACCTACACTAGCTATCCATTCGATCCAGAATCAAACATAAAATGTGTTCTCTGTGCTTCGTTTCACTGACGGACTCTAGTCCAACATATCTATCCTACCGCACCCATGTGTACACACCAGCAACTTAACGCTCCTCTTGTGACAATCGTATACTCATTATTCCCACTATGAAAACAAAGTCATATGGACAGCGTTCTTTTGCATACCAGGGCCCAGCAACGTGGAATGAACTGCCCACTGAACTTAGACACAAAGACACAGTGATCACATTCAAGAGTGATCTCAAAACTCACTTATTTCGACAGCAAGAAAAAACTTAAAGACCTAATAATATTTCCTACCTTAAATATTCTCAGCATGTTTTTTATGTTTTCCAGTTTCATGGTGTTTGTTTTTGTAATCATATGTGTTGTCTAATGTTGTAAAGCGCTTCTAAAGATTAGGCGCTATAAAAAGTCCTCATTATTAAACATACACACATACATACATACATACATACATACATACATATTCACGTGTGTGTGTGTGTGTTTAAAACCGTTTCCTTTCTCTAATGTGAAAAAATTACGGTATTGCAAAAAAAATCCTATAATTACAGACACAAGTCCTAATGATTAAAGTTCTAAATGAACTCTAGTGGAATTCCAAATTAAATCAAACGCCGAAAGTGTTGATGTGCCTGTGACTCTGATAAGGTCTTAAAAACACGAATGAATATTGTTTAGAAAAACAAGATTTTATAGTTCTCTCCTTGACCTAGTATCACAATAGCATTTTCTAGACGAAATAACCCCGAAATACACAAACTATTACCTAATGGAAAATAACCTTCAAGAAGGATAAAGCAGTTATAAGGAACATGGTAAACACAACGTCCTTGACAAAAATATTAATCCTAATAGTTATCCCATACACATTAAGAAAATTTATATATGTATTAGTTGTTTACAGAATTTTTAATTAAAAAAAGTGATTCAGGTCAAGTAGAAAATAAACTTAATTTTGGACAAGATCAAGTCCAATATACAATGGTACATTATCAATAGCATTTAATGAAATTTTGAAGAATAAAATATTAAAAAAATAACAAACCTTGCAAATTAAGTATATATATATATATATAACATTGTTTATCATTTTATGTTAGTTGACGCAGGTGGACCTATGTTCGCAACAGGTACTGAACATATATTTTATGAATGAGAAGAATAAGTTAATTTCAATATAAGTTAATTTGCAGATGATACAAGTCTCTTTCTAATCGTAGCACATAATCTCGTCGTTACCACTCTTAACGTCAACTCTGACTTGGAGAACTTATTTCGGTGGGAAAATATTTATCTTGTGTCTAATACTGAATCCTTGACAATTTCTAGGAAAATGTATAAACCCTTCCATCCACCACAATATATGCTCTACAACAGAATTAAGAAAGTTGACGCTCACACACATCGTGGATTTTTTCTCTCAAATGACAAACAAAGAGACTATATAAAGGAAAATGCATAGTCAACAATTAATGTAATGCGTAGGTTCAAATTCCAACTTTATACGAAACGAAATTATATTTAAGTCTTTTTAGACAATCAGTATTGGAATATGGTAATATGTTTGGGACATCTGTACTTTACTTGAGAAAAGAGATAAGAGAACTCGAACAAAAATACAAAAAAAAAAAAAACAAAAAAAAAAAAACATACAAAATGGAGCAGCTAGAATTGTGAATGGTACAAAGTATCCGTGAAGCGCGATACAGAGATTAGGTTGTGAAAGTACGGAATCCCAGACAGACAAAAGCGCAAACACACACGCTGTATAAAATGGCAGCTGGTTCCTGCCCTCCCTATCCGACATCTCTATTTGCATCAACTGTTAGTAATATCACTCGCAATGTTTTATAGAATGTAAACAATTTCCAGATAGTACCAGCTAGAACAAATCTTTCTTCCTTCGGCCATTTCAGAATGGAAAGCATTATCTATTGAGACTCATCTAACAGACTCCGTTAAGAACTTCAAAATCATATTAAATACTTAGACACTTATGTTCCGAAATACTTTTATTGGGATGGAAGGAAATTAAAAATTCTTCCTTCTCATTCACTCAATCAAAATTTATCTACCAGAAATATAATCGGATCACATCTATCTAGACGTGGATATGTAAAAGTAAACAACACCTTTTTTTTTGTTTATTACCAATAACATCGCATGGACTTGTTTCAAAACCCCTCACACCATATGGTAATTCAACTTTAAATACCTTATTGTGCGGCAACACAACAATTCCGCATGGATAAATTTATGGAAAAGTCAAAACGATTTATTTAAGCACACTAGTTCTACAGTAAAATGCGTCCATGAGATTACCCGTACCATTTTCGTTGGTCTCACCTCACCTTTTCCAACATAATCTGAGAGAGTTGCTTATCAGCGGATTACACCGCAATCTACTTATATCAGAGGAAGCGAATTTTGTCTGCAAATTTTGTTACTGGAAAAAGTTCTGAGAAACCTTAAAAAATAAAAAACGCGCCGGTGAGTCTAGTGACCGCCTTTTACTATACTTTTATTTAGAGTTGCTTATATTACTGTATACACAAACATGATGGCAGATGGTGGTCCGATCGAATAGATGTCATGGTTTCTTTGGTGACTATGATGAGTTTTCCAACGTAGGCGAATCTTCTGATGTTGAATTATCATTATTTCTCAAGAAAAATATGCATAAGGATTACGACTACGTTATTACATCTGCGACAGATGATATCAATAGAATTTATCGTGAGGAAAGCTAGTCGCCGTGTTACCTTCATTTTTTTATATATAAAGATTATGTATAATTATATAGCGACAGATTGCAGTTGAATTAGAGAAAGAAAAACTAATATAATATAATATAAACTTTTAACTCATGCAGTATTATGTCCGTATATGAGAATGCATGCAAGGCCAACGTAAAATTTCCAACAGGATGGGATACAGAAAACGTCAGGTGGATGGTTGCTTGACATAATATTAAAAAGTACATGCAAGTTTGTTAAGGACGTTCTCGAAATAATTTACACGTATAATCACTTTTATTTTTACGTTAAGCTGAGATGGCTATTGAATTAAATAAATATAGAACCATACTAGGAGATGAATGCAATAAACTATGCCAAAACCGGACATAATTAGGACGAGAGAATTTAAGATAGCTGCACCAGAAACACATGCTGCTCTAGGTGTCAGCAGAATAGCCGATAGGACAAATCACAGACGTTTGTAGTATCTGTAAGATTTCTTGAAACCGTGAGCACGTTGGTGATAGCATCTGATTAAGCAACGAGTCCTGCATGTTGATTTTTTTTAAGGCGGCTGCTAATAAAATTGATGTCTATAATAGATTGCATCGTCAGACACAATATTATGTACATAATAAAAACCCGAGAGGCAAGCTTTGCATTAACAAGTTTGGCCAATGTTGAATTTTCTCCTAAGAACTTTATGAAGAAGCTGCTGTCAAATTCTTTGTTTTTAATATTAACATCAGCCTCTGGCGAATTCGTAAAAAATATATTTTATGGTAGCTTATTAAAGTCCTGATCCTTTGAAGTTGCTTATTAAATATATATAACAAACGATTTGATATCAACATCAAGAAGCAGACATCTTGTAATCAGATAATAATCATATGTTTGTTTTCTCAGAAGCTTCTGCTTCAGGCTGTGGCTGTAAGGTTTCTTTAGCAGGGGTAGCAGAATTTCAGGTTGTGGCTTTCCTGTTTCATGCTGTAGTTTCCGCCGTCTTTCTGCCAGCGCTAAATTGAAATAACGTTTCAAGTCTAGATTTTCTCATAAGAATTGTCCAGAAAAGCTTGTGATGAAATCTCTTTTTTTTTTTTATAAAAAATAATATTCCTTGAATTTAGCACTAGCCTCTGCTGCGCCTGCAAAGAAAATGTTATTGTTGTGTGCCTCAGTAAATAATCTGTTTTCTGAATGGACTTCTGTATCTTTGATAGGTGCAGCAAGTGAGATGGTATCGACAGCTTCTTATAGCAGATAAAGTGGGATCGAGTAATAGGCCTCAGTTAGTTTTACAGTTTTTATTTCCTTATAAGCTATGACATACGCATAGTATTAACTCCAAGAATCTCGTGAATAAATTGATGGATTACCCAATAAGCACACTAAGCATTTGCTTGGGGCACCAGTCCAACAGGGCACAAGAAAAAATAAAAATAAATGTTGTTAATAAAATTGAATAAATTATAGATAACCATTTCGATCTGCATGTACGAGTATTTTGATTTGGAATGATGGCAACGCTGGTAGTTTTTAATATTGTTTTTAAAAAAATAACTTTCACATTTTGTAGGAATGGGGATGGGGGGGGGGACCATAATAGTTTCAGTGCTTAGGTTCCAGGAAGGCCTGGGTGAATAATACCAGTGTCATGTCGCATGAAAGCTTCTTCTTTTTTTTTTTTTTTTACCAGCGCTGGCTTCTGGTGCATCTAGAAAACCACATATAGTTGAAGTTGGCCCTCTTAATCGATACAAGGACGAGGGAGAATGTCCATTTCAAATGGCAGTGAGTCAAGAAGATCAATTACTGCAGGGATAACTGCATCGTGCATTTGCATCGTATGCATGTTTTTCACAGTGGTTCATCAGGTGATGTACACATGAACAATATTATAAATATTACAGTTTCTGCAGGCATCTATTTTTCAGGACGATTTAGCAAGTAATTTTCTGGCCCTGGTTATTGTATGTGCTGTAAATGGTCTGCATCTAGATGGCTTACAATATTCGAATAAACTTCTGTAACCTTTACTTTCAGCATATTATAGTACACATGCATCGTCTGCGTCTCGTGTAGTATAAATAGTTCTTTATCTTATCAGATTATGATGCTTCATGAGTGCAAGCAAAGTTTCCTCTTGAAATCTGTTGCTAACGTTTAGTCTTCAAGCATACAATAGTTTCTTCCACACTGCATCGCGAGTTAGTCTTATATGTAACTCATTACATTTTATAGCTAGCCTCATTAAATATAGCTAAAAGTACATAATTCATTTTAAATACTTCTTGTAAAACGCATTATGTACTTTTAGTTTCATTTAAAGATGCTGACCTGAACATTTACCGAGTGACAGATAGGAAAATTCCCGATGCTGTGTGGAGCGAACTACAATCCGACCTTGAAAGTTAATTTTAATGAAGTCTGTAGCAGTTTGCAATTCATTGGCATAATTTATGTTTCGGATATACTGAACAATAATATAATAAGCCTCATTTGGTTTTATCAAATGAAAACGAAACTCCATATACAATGAGCTTGAAAAGAATTTTTGAATTTTTTCTAGAGATATTCTTCGTGTGGTGCGATGTCAAACGTATGATAGTAGATGTGGCCTGATATTTAATCACCGGAATAAATCGAACCAGTAAAGTGTCCTCTTGGCATATATTGGCAAGTGCGACAAGAGCTATTTGTCTTCTATCAGCAATTTTCTATGTGCTCAAGAGCCGCAGGAAGAACAGTGCTTTCGTATTCTATTTTTTGTGTGATTCATGATGTGATAATAAACCTCAATTTTTTGTTATTCGGACTTTGCACAGTCATCTTTATATGGTTGTTCTGGCTGTGGTTTGAGCACTTTCTGTGCCCCCTTTAGTGGTGGATGCTTATCGTTAGATGAATATAGTCTGTTTCATTCTTTATGTCATATTCATCATTTCGTTTGTCTCCATGTCACCTAAGTTTAACCTAAGTTCTCTATAAAACCTTCTCCTGCTTACTCTTTCTAGAAGTTTTCTGTTATTTTCACACTTTCTTTTCGTAAGACTGACTTGCTTGTTCATGCACCTGTGATCCTCGCTCTGGTCCATTTCTTTTTTGGCGTAATTTTTTTTTAAAGTTTTATTTTTTGGGTTCCAACAAGTGATTCTGGTGTTTCATTGCTCAGCTCATTTATTATACTTTTTATACCCATTTATATCTTCTTAGCAAAGGCAACTGAATCTTTATCATTGCATAACTTTATTTTACTTCATACATCTAAGTGCAGGAAGCAAATTGTCATCACGTGTTTGTAGCATTTCAACTTGCTACACGAAATACCATCGAGGAAACAAGCAACCAAGTGTTTCTTAATTTAGAACAGACTCGAATTGCGTTCAGAGTCGACAGCTGACAGTATCTTTAGCGAAAACTCGAATGCAATTATAATGTACTAAATAAAAGGTAGTCGCTAGCTTACTTTATACTTCAAGAAACTATGCAAAATACTAAGACGTTGATACGGGAACTCAGATATCAACCGGCTCGGAGGGAAACAGTAGAAATGTAGCCTGAACGATCCCTCTGCGGGAAAGGCTAGGAAGTAGGCACATTAATATTATGTGTCTCAAAAAGGCTAGCAAAAGAATTTTCCTCAGTGAGTATCACCCAATAAGCACACTAAGCATTTGCTTGGAATACCAGTCCAACAGGGGCACAAGAAAAAATAAAAATAAATGTTGTTAATAAAATTGAATAAATTATATATAACCATTTCGATCTGCATTTACGAGTATTTTGATTTGGAATGATGGCAACACTGGTATTTTTCAGCGTTTAGTTTTCAATATTGTTTTTAAAAAAAATAACTTTCACATTTTGTAGGGATGGGGGTGGGGGGGACCATAATAGTTTCAGTGCTTAGGTTCCTGGAAGGCCTGGGTGAATAATACCAGTGTCATGTCGCATGAAAGCTTCTTTTTTTTTTTTTTTTTTTTTTTTTTTTTTAACCAGCGCTGGCTTTTGGTGCATCTAGAAAACCACATATAGTTTAAGTTGGCCCTCTTAATCGATACAAGGACGAGGGAGAATGTCCATTTCAAATGGCAGTCAGTCAAGAAAATCAATTACTGCAGGGATAACTGCATCGTGCATTTGCATCGTATGCATGTTTTTCACAGTGGTTCATCAGGTGATGTACACATGAACAATATTATAAATATTACAGTTTCTGCAGGCATCTATTTTTCAGGACGATTTAGCAAGTAATTTTCTGGCCCTGGTTATTGTATGTGCTGTAAATGATCTGCATCTAGATGGCTTACAATATTCGAATAAACTTCTGTAACCTTTACTTTCAGCATATTATAGTACACATGCATCGTCTGCGTCTCGTGTAGTATAAATAGTTCTTTATCAGATTATGATGCTTCATGAGTGCAAGCAAAGTTTCCTCTTGAAATCTGTTGCTAACGTTTAGTCTTCAAGCATACAATATTTTCTTCCACACTGCATCGCGAGTTAGTCTTATATGTAACTCAGTAAATTGTATAGCTAGCCTCATTAAATATAGCTAAAAGTACATAATTCGTTTTAAATACTTCTTGTAAAACGCATTATGTACTTTTAGCTTCATTTAAAGAACATTTAAAGATGCTGACCTGAACATTTACCGAGTTACAGATAGGAAAAATTCGCGATGCTGTGTGGAGCGAACTACAATCCGACCTTGAAAGTTAGTTTTAATGAAGTCTGTAGCAGTTTGCAATTCATTGGCATAATTTATGTTTCGGATATACTGAACAATAATATAATAAGCCTCACTTGATTTTAACAAATAAAAATGAAACTCCATATACAATGAGTCCACAATGAGCTTGGAAAGAATTTTTGAATTTTTTCTAGAGATATTCTTCGTGTGGTGCGATGTCAAACGTATGATAGTAGATGTGGCCTGAGTAGTGAATGGGGGCACTTTACGTACAATGGGAATTAGCATTACAGACCCCCCCCTGGGTTAGATTACGTACAATGGAAATTTAACATGGCGAAAAATCGTGGGTCAGATTACGTACAAGGGGAATTAACATGGCGATAAATCGTGGGTCACTCTACGTACAAGGGGAATTTAACATGGCGATAAATCGTGGGTCACTCTACGTACAAGGGGAATTTAACATGGGGAATAGAGTTTGGGCTTGTTTAGGGACAAGGGGAATGGAACATGGGATTTTTTTTTTTCTTTTTTTTTAAAAAAAAATTTTTTAAAAAAGGGGTAGGCAATTCAAAGACTATCTCTTTTCGAGAAATATGGCTGGCCCTGAAAAGGGCCTTTGGGTTTTCTTCTTCTGCTTCTAATTTCTTCTTTTCCTCCACCAACTTCTTATTTTATCTCCAACACTCTTTCTCTTCTTCCCTTTCTTTTTTTTCTCCTCCTCTTCTTCTTTCTTCTCTTCCTCCTCTTCTTCTTTCTTCCTCTTCTCATTTTCTTCTTCTTTTTCAATTTTTTCGTTCCATGTTCTTATTCTTATCTTTTCCTCTTCATCCTCCTTCTCCTCCTTTATTTCCTTCATCACACCACTGATCATGTCCTTTGCTTTTCTTAAGTTGTTAATTTCCATTTTTACTCCATGCGGACTATAAGAATAGTGGTCTTCAACGAGTCGTACGAGCATTTGTTCTATCATGCCCAAATTGTCAAGGACGTCTTGCAATGATTGAAATTTATCCAGGTGGTTTGAAGCCATTTTCTATGTAGAATGGTTTGAACGACGAATACTGTGGGTTCTTATACTTAAAGCGCGTACGTGAAGGAAAACATCCCCCTAAAAACATAAAATGGATCTTACCTAGATCGTGACCAAACAACGCGCGGACGTGAAGGAAAACATCCCCTACTTTTTCATTTCATATAATATAACCCAAACTATACTCTCCACATTTGCTAAGAAACAATAAAGAAACCCATAATCTACTATTCGCACAAACATACCTTTACTCATACAAACACAAACACACAAACACATACCCTCACATTTTTTAAAAAAAGAGTTAGTGTTTATATACACACTACTCTACCTACACACATTGGCAAATTAATAGTTATTTCTTTTCTAGAGTATTGGGTAGCCCTGAAAAGGGCTGTTTTGTTTGGAACTTCATGGGCACCTGGTTAATGGTGGCACCTTCCAGGCCTGGCGCCACATACGCATCTTATCCCCCAGTTACTTTTTACCTTTTGGGGGGAGAGAGCAGAGGCAGGATATGTCGCTTCAGAATCCCAATTTTCGCTCTCTGGGATTTTGAAATTTTTTCTTCTCTCCTTTTCCTCCTCCTCTTCTTTGTTTCTTCTTTCCTCTTTATATCTTCTTTCTTCTTCTTTATATCTTCTCTCCTCCTCTTCTTTGTTTCTTCTTTCCTCCTCTCTTATCCTTCCCTCCTCGACAATGGCTTCCGCGGCCAGTTCATTTAATATGCGCCTGGCATATTCCAGATGCACATGAAGCTCCAACAGTTTCTCAAGTCTCGTGTTCATTTTTTTTGGTGTTGATCAATCAACAAGGGTAGCTGGACTGCCGAACGAGTTTCAATTTATACTGAAAGCGCGGACGTGATGGAAAACATCCCCCTAATAACATAAAATTCATCTTACCTAGATCATGACCAAAAAAACAACAACGCGCGGACCTAAAAGAAACACTCACTCACTTTTTATGCTACCCATCACTATTTTAAAATTTTTTATAAATCACTTCAATAGACTATCCACATACTCAAAGCAATTCAATCTAACTCCAAATATACACCTCAAACACCAAAAAACAAACATCATTTTAATCTAGTATCCACACCAACTTACTTTAGCTCTTACTAACACAAACACACCAACACATACCCTCACATTTTTAAAAGCAAGAGTTAGTGTTTATTTTCACACTACTCTACCTACACACATTGGCAAATTGATGGTTATTTCTTTTCTAGAGTATTGGGTAGCCCTGAAAAGGGCTGTTTTTTTGTTTTGCTATGGCATTCTTTTTAGTTTCTAAGAATGCGATGTCCTCTGAGGATAGCTTTCTGGCGATAGGTCTGCTTCTTCGAAAAGAGAAGAAGAACTCTTTCGTGTCGATACGGCAATCGACAAAGCCTCTGTCAGCTTCAGGTTGTTGCTGCTGTTGCTGTTGCTGCTGTTGCTGCTGTCTCTGAAGTCTGTACTTCTCTGTCCATTCTTCTTTTTCCCTGTTCATTTCTTCTCTGAAGAGCTCTTCTATCAGGTCTTCAGTGATTTTTAACATTCTCACATTCTCTATTTCTTCTGGCTTCGGTATCAGACTGTGTCTGACCCTATGCAAATTCACGTAGGCTTCGTTGAGTTTAGCTAGTTTGGAGCACATCTTCGTAGGAGGATGAGTCAACAATGGATGGTTAGACTGGGAACAACCCGGTTCTTAAAGTCAAAGCCCGGACGTGAAGGAAAACATCCCCCACACGGTTTTCGAGCCGCAACGTTTAGTGAGTGTCATGAGAGGGATAGTAAGAAATGAAAGAGCATCAATCCAACATTCTTCTAGCTAAACAAAAGACAAAGGCATTTTTTTCTAAACACAACATTTTTTTATTCAAAAATCACTTAACACTAAACAACAACATTTCTAACATTTTTTAACAATAATCCAACACTATAACATCAAACATGTTTTTCTAATCACAAACATTTTTTTCTCAATTTACAATCTACTTAGAACAGGGCTGACAACGTTGTGAATGAAATTGTGATTTCCACTGTTGGAAATCATTAGGCCATTGATGGACACTACGTTTCCTAGCTTGAGACAAAAGATAAGCATAATGGTCACAAAACCATCGATCTACTTTCACATCGTTTCTAGCAGAAGAACGAGGATCGAAATGAGTCACTAAATGTTCTAAGGAATAGCCCAGGCTGCGATGATGCAGAAAATACACACAGTACTGTCCACACACCAAGGAATCTGTGCCTTGTAATTTCACGTTATTGAATCGGGTGGTTTGAGCATTTCTTCTCATAAAGTCGATGATATCGTCTTCCAAAGGGGGCAATCCGTACGAATCGAAATATTCCACACATCCTTCTTGAGGAAAGTAGACGGCTACCCAGTGGGTTCCTGGGAGATGACTGTCGTCCGTGTTGATCACGTAAGCTTGATGGTCTTTAGGTTTGCGATGAGGGAGTTCATCTTTAGCACAGACGACAGGATTCCAAGAAGCCGTATACGAACTGTGGTTCAAAAGGTAATAAAGTTCCCAGGTATCCATTGTTTTGTGTGGTTTTTTTCTTCTTCTTCACAGGTAATAATAAGTCGTCAATTCGATCCTGACTTTTTGCTTGAAAATGTCTGACGAATAAACGGTTATTCGTTCTGTTTCCTCACTCTGATTCAGGAGAGCTTCGATACGATGGATCTCTTGAGTGGTTAATGGTGGACAAGAATGTTCACGCAAGTCTTTATACCACTGGTGCAACACGTCTTTGTCCGAGATGAGACTCCAAGCTTCGTCCAGATACTCGTCCAATTTTTCTTCTTGACTTAACATTAGGCATTTATCGTGTTGAATTTGACTAGGATGATCGTTTTGACATCCATAACAATTTTTCTTGATCAATTCCGTTATTTTGTCGACCAAGTGTTTGGCAAAACAGGAGACTAAATGGGCTTCTTGTTCTGGCCATCTCGACTTCATCATGATTACTTCTTCTTCCAGGGTCTCCTCACATTCCATGTCCAAAGTTTCTCCACTAGGTAAAGAGGGATAACAGTCTTCCATGGTTTCTAGTAATCTAGAATGACTTCTCTCAAACTGTTGATTTCTATGGTATTGTCGAATTCTGCATACAGGATGACGTTCACTGTCTTGTCCAGTGGCTTTGCAAACTGAAGTTCCACACGAATCTGGCCGGATTTTATAGGGTGGAAATGTCCTTCGTCGCTGCCTTGGTCTGGAGTGAAATCGAAAGCCCACAAAGCATAGCCTCCTGCATAATCGTCGTACGTAATGCCGTGACTGGTATTGGTTCCTAACTGACCGGTGGCTTCGTACAGGGACAAGTACGATCTCAAGTAATTTTTGTTGGCAAAGTCAGGTTCGAAAGGTCGGGTACACAAGGTTTTGCCATCGCGACTGACTTCGATTTTCTTCACGTCGAAGTGTTGAAAGTTGAAAGGATTTTCTTCGAAGGTTCCGTTGAAGGCTGAATTCGAGACCATACCAAGGATTAAACGCTTGGGTAACTGTCCTTGGAACAGATGATCTTCGATCATGGAATGATGTCCAACGGGAATGGTGAAGGTTTTCACTTCCACGCGACGTATGGGATACTTGGCGGTCGTTCTGCTCAACGTTTGACTGATGTCGTTACCTACTTTAGGTAACACTTCCACGCGTCGTACGTAGAGTTTGGCCTCTTCGATTTTGCTTTTAGGAACCTTAGCATTCTCAGCCAACAAATGGAAAGCGGTACTGCTACGATTCAGTCTCAAGCGGACATTGACTCCGTTCAGCAAATATTTCTCTTGCAACCACATGTCCAAATGCAAACGATCCATCAGTTCTAAACTCTTCTTATCTAAGATTTTGAGTTCTCTTTGCTCAAAGCCGCTATTGGTTCCATCTACAAGGTCGAACTTGCCCGCTTCGTCAGGTTCCCACAGCACACAAGCATTGAGATGGGTATCCTTGGCATCTATTCCGTACGTCAAGAGATTTTCCAGATAGGCACGGTAAGGGTAAGTATCCATGCTGCTGCTGACCAGTTTGTTATTCAAGTACAAGTCCACTCCACTAAACAAGGAATGCATGAAATTGTTGACGGGAGCTATATTCTCAGTGTCATCTACTGCACCATCATCCTTATCTAGAACTTTGACTTTCAAGTACAAGTAAGTGCTATTCAGATCGATGTAATCTTCGGGCTGTCCTTTGATTTCAAACTCGATGGGAGCTGAGGCTGTCAATGAGGAGACGGGATGAAATTCCACCCATTGAGATTCTTGCATCGTCATCATGGTGGGGGGCATGGCAAACAGATCCAGTTCCGTCTTGGAACAAGCGCAAGACTCTCGGTGCATCATTTTTTTCTCTGTGTCTCAATAATCGAAAACGTCTAAGTCTCGAACGGTTCTTCTTTTCTTAGCCTTTCTCGCTTGAAGTCTGGTGAAAGGGTGTTTTCTTCGTCGTCTCTTTCTGCCTTGTCCTTGCTGAATGCCTGACTCGGTAGCGTGCAGAACATTTATAGGTGTGTCTCGTCGGCCCAAAATGTCTTTGCCCGTTTGCAGCAAGACATTTTTACCAGCCCTCATGAAGGCTTCTTTAGGGTTTTGTTTGTCGATGATGACATTTTGGAGAAATTCTTTGCCTTGTGTCAGTGCCGCATCTTTCAAGGCGTGCAATCCGCGTGTCACCATCGGTTTCAAGACTGGGGCCACCGAACGAAAGGCCGATTTTAACATGTCTCCTAAGCCGTGTCCTCGCTGTCGTGCAACCCCTCGGTACACTGGATACATGACTTACTTACGAGTCGTGAGAAAACCGTTTTCGAAAATGGAGTTTCACCGTGACTTTTCCTTTGGTGAATGGAATATTTTGTCCTAAATCTCCTTTTATAGTAATGTTGACCGTGTCCAAATACGACTTGCTGACGGGTAAATAGTGAGGATGGACAAATTCGCGGTGGACGTGGTAAGTGTTTCCACCTTCCTCGTCAGCGTTTGCGGCAGAATCCACTTTGAAAGGAATGACACGCAGTAACGGCACAGAGGTGTGTCCCACCACGTTGTACTCCACCACATCGGAGTACACGAACATCAAATTCAGTCCTTGGTTCAGTTCTACCGGGGTACGAAAATACTTGGCAAAAGAATCGTTGTCAGAAATGACTAGTAATTCGCCTTTTTGTTGTTCTACTTTCTTCCTCAGCTCCATGTCACCGCCCAACATGTCAAACAATTCAGGACAAAATAAGAAAGACATGATTTTGGGCCCCTCAGGAAATTTTATCAGGAAGCGACGAGCTGTTTTGTGGTACTCCAGGGTGACACTTTTTTTGACATGCTCTAAAGCTTTCAGAAACACACCATTAAACCTGGTGGCTATTGTGTTGACCAAATGTTGACCACTAAAATAATAGCCTGGGGGAATGAACAAGTGATAGGTGGTCCACTTTAGATTTGGTGTACGGGTTTTCTTGTCATATTTGCTATGGGTATCCATCCACTGTTGCATTTGCTCGTCATGAACTTCCACATCAAATTTATTTTGATTGGGAAGGACATTGAGGACTTGGGTCGGGTGAATCATTTCCACTAAAGCCACTTCCCAATGGGCTTCGTGGTCTAAGGGGATGGCTTGAGGTAATTTGGCCGTGTAACAGCACAACGTGTTATTGGGAAACACCTCCATGGAACTGTCACTGGGTAAGGTCAAGTAAAATTGGTTTTCGTGACTCATAATTCTAGAGTTCTGTGGCTGTCCGAGGGGATATTACTGGACGTCAGAGGCGTGTCTCCACCCAAAATGGGGTTCTGGTTGTGGTTGTGACTGACACTGGCACTGGACACAAGGTTCCCGGGGTTCCCGTTCGAGGAGAATTTCAGGGAGGGATTAGGAAGCAGGTAACCGATGCAACTGCTCAATAAAATGGTCCACAATTGTTTGTCTCCTTGTTGCAAACTCAAATTGGCAATGGCTGCCCCGATGACACAATACACCACGAAGATTTGGCAGAAAAAGACGATTTGCGTTTTAGGCACACGTTCTCCACACCACACCCACAAGGGTTGTTTTTGTAAATCTTGCACAGAAGAACTAGGGGAAGAAGGAGTGGTCGACGTAGCTGCGTCTGATGTGTGAAAGGGCATGATGGTCACTTCTTCTTTTTATAGTCGATGACTTGCGAAGCGTCGATCCAAGAATCGAAACTGGGTGGATATCCTTTTCAACGTACTTTGACTTCTTTGACACGTCGTTTGCCCACTTTACGGGTTCTGCGTTCGAGAATGCTTTCGATGTCGTACACGTCGTCTTCTTTTTTGGTCACACGTTGTAACTCGGGCAAATAAAACGTTCCTTTGAGCACTTCTCCGTTCATGTCTTCCAATTTATAGACGGCAGGATGACGGCCATGCACTCGTCCAGTGACGCGAAACAATTCGGTCGTCCAGTTAGGTAAGTAACCTTTGTCGAAAGTGCGTTTGGTTTTGCCAATGCGCACCCAATCTCCTACGGTCAACTCTCCACTTTTCTTGGGGACAGCCCTCGTCGGGGACGTACCAAACAGGCGCTCAAACACCAGCACTTCGTTGTCGGGAGTCACGTCTTGCGGGGCACGTCCGATGCTTCGATGGTAAGATTGGTTGTACGCTTGCACCAGGTGCGGTAAGATGTCGATGTACTTCAGAGTGTGGTGATGCGTAAAATATTTCCACATGCGTTCTTTCAAAGTGCGTTGAAAACGTTCCACGATGCTGGCTTTGGTTTCGGGATTCTCGGTGGTAAAAAAATGAATGTCACGTTTCTTTAATTCTTTTTGGAAAGCTTGGTTCAGAAATTCGGTGCCTTTGTCCGTTTGCCATCGAAGAGGGTGACGACCGCTTTGTTTCAACACTCGTTGCAGGGCTCGCACTAACTCGCTGCTGGATTTGGAAGTCAAGGGCACGACCCAGGCAAATTTGGAAAAGACGTCGATGACACAAAACAAATATTTGTAGCCGCGATTGTAGCTGGCCAAATGAGAGACATCGGCTAAATCGGCTTGCCATTGATGATCGATGCCTTCCACTCGGGTGCGACTTCTGGCAAACTTACGTCGAATGGGTTTGTGTAAAGTGTAGGTAGCTTGTTCTTGTAACCATCGTTGCACTTGAGGTAAACGGAGACTTTTCAGTCGAGTTTTGGCAGCACGATACAATTTTTGAACTCCTGCGTAACCTGCAGGATGCGAGGGATCGTAGTAAATGCTGGCTAAGACTTTTTCCATTTTTTTTGTGTTTGTGTGTTAATAAGGCACCCACTCTTGGAAGAGGCTACTCTTTTTCTCTTGGGGTATTTTCTTGGATTGCAAGGCTTTGCGTGTGCGACCGGCAATAGGTGTCGAAGAGGAGGATGTCTGAGCAGGGGATATCGGTTGTTGTTTCACTTCTGTCTTCACTTTCTTTTTCTCTTGTGATGAAGAAGGGGTGGCCATCATCTTTTTAATCCATCCAATTCTGGAGGTAGGTGGTGTTGTTAACTTGCGTACTTTTTCTGGTGGAGTTTGAAACCCTTTTTCTTCTTCTTCTTTTCCTTTTTTTTTCTTGACCACTGGTACCGGTACTGGTACTGGTACTGGTGATGGTGCTGGACTTTTCATCAAGGTCTTAAAATCTTTCAAAGTGGGTAGAGCTGTTTCGTCTAAAGCTTTCTGGTGAAAGAGTTGCAGTCGTTGCAAGAGTTGACCGTACTTTTGCGATTTTTCTGTTTCGGACAAATCTTGGCGATCCATCAAGGACTGCAATTCGTGTTGTAACTGGGACATCTCGCTCAAATTGGGATTGGGAGGTAAATGCGGGGTGCGTTGTTCTTGCCACCGATGGTATTCCATCCATCGTTTGTAAGGCACTAAAGCTAGTTTTCGTCCTTCCATGGGGTTGTCAGGGGTGAATTCTGAGATCTTGGGACTTTCGAGGGCCTTTTTATCTTGCTCCCACTAGTCCTCCCAACATGGTTCCCAAGACTCCTTTCAGTATGGGGCCTAACAAGAGGGGCAAAATGCCTCCACGTTGCACTAACATCTTCTTTTTTTGACGAATGGGAATTTTCTTTCGAACCATTTGGCGAAGAACGTGACGATGTTTACTTAAGCATTGTTTCTGGTGTTTGGACAAAGGGATCGTGCCTTTCAAAACGTTCAAACAACATTCGCACACGGTATCGATGACCTCTTTGGAGGCCGTTTGAATGAGTTTTTTTCGTAGGGGTGGAGAAGCTTTGGACAGGACAGATAACATGTCCCCATGTTTGGCTAAACGTGGTGGCAGTCCTTTCCTTTTCTTTCCTTGGGGTTTTCTGGAGGGTGACATCTTTGAGTCTTCAGGAGCACCAAAAAACACTGATATCCTACTCGGTCACAGGCCTTTTTTATACTGGAACGCGTCGCCATTGATTGTCTTTACGTCGTATCAGTTTGAGGACAGGCATGACACGTCGTGCAGGGGTACGTAACGGACTAAATCGAGCCAGTTCTTGCTTGGACAAATCCAGTAAACTTTGTAACATGCCCGATCTTTCATGGACTTTGATTTTGGGAGAAGGTACTTTGAGAGCAGCAGCCACTGCCGCTAAATTGGAAGGTCCTGCCACTGGGGAAGTTCTTTTGGGGGTCATCAACGGAGAAGTTCTTGGTGTAATCAACGTCTCCAAGTACTCTTCAGTTCCTGGTGACATCAACGGAGAAGTGGACAAACGTGAGGCTGTCGGAGACGCTGTGGCAGGTCGTGGTTTGCGAGTGTAAGGCTGCGTCCTGGCCGCAGTGCCTCTCTTGCGACTAGTTTTCTTCTGTGGACTTTTCTTTTTCTGAGGACTTTTTCTCTGTTTCTTTTTCTGGGGGCTTCTTTTCTTTTTTCGGGGTGGTGTCTGGTCAGAGGAGGGTCCCGCCACTGGAGAAGTTCTTCTCTTTGGGGACCTGGTCTTTTTCTTCTTGGGGCTTCGTTGAACTTTTGTCTTGGGGATAACTTTGGGGGCATTAGGATCCCATCTTAAGAGTGAACGAATGATGACCCCTCCTAAAGTACCGCTCCCTCCAGGTTTCAAAATGATTTGTTTTTTGGTTTGAGTGTCGATGCGGGGATCGGCCAGTTGGACCAAAGCGACTTTGTTTCGATCGAAAAAGCGTTGGGTTTGATGAGGAATCTGAATGATTCCTTGGAGTATTTGACGTGCCGTCACCGTGAACCATCGTAAGACTTCTTTGAGACTAGCTTCTAAGACACGAGCTCGTGTTTGTGGATCTTTTTCTCGACTGATGCCATACAAGGCACGAATCAATTTGACGGGAAGATGCGACTGAAGGGACGTCATGTTCGCACTGAGAGTGAGACAGACGAAAAAGGGTCTGAGGTTTTTATAGATTTTTTGATGGGGAGTGAAATGAAGTCGAGGACGGAGACGTGTACAGGACAGGCCCTCCGTCTTGGCACCAGTGGTGAAACAAGTGGGTACGAAATCGCAAATCCTCAGGAGTCGTAGGTTTCAAATCGACGTGTAAATAGGCGTGTGGCGTTTGAGTGGCATCGTCGTACGCCTGAGTCAGCCAAGGCGTTCCTAACTGTTTGGCTAAGACTTGCACTTGCGATTTATCTCGAGGGCTTTTAAACAAGACCACGTAATGCGCATTGAGACTGATGGTACGATGGGCTTTACTTTGTTGAAACAAATTTTGGGTGATGTAAACGACACTGGCATTACGGTGATGCCCTTTGCGCGTGAACCACAATTTAATTTCTTCTTCGTCTTCTCCTAACATGTCGTCGAAAATGACCAAATGGGTTAGACGGGAGTCAGAGACGATGCCGTCGTCTTCTTTAGGAATGCCTTCCACAAACACGATGGAATCGCCTTGACTTTCTCGCAAGAGGTTGTACGCCGATTGCCACTCTTTGTAACACCACACGATCCGTTGAGGGGGTCGATCGATCAAATGATGTTTATGTTCGATCAAACGTTTGACGAATTCGGTTTTGCCTGAACCGCTAGGTCCAGCAATGAGCATGTTAAAGGGATGGCGAAGATACAAAGCCTCCCAACTGGCACGATCTAAGTGTTCGTCGATGACTTTGACAGTAGAGGAAGAGGGAGCAGAGACAGCAGAGGTAGCCATGGTATGAGAAATGTCACTTGTGACACGAAAAACAAACAAGACAAGAGTTTATATACTTTTTCAGAACACGTTTATTGAATGTTTCAAATATGAACACGAAAGACAAAAATACATACAACCCAAATAGTGATGTACAGGAATATAAAACACAGCAAAGCGATCAAAGTGGAATATAAACAAGTGTCTGTACAACACGTTTTGGGTAACCAAGATGTCCTAGGGACTGTGTGTAATGTTCTTACAGTCTCTACATGAGGTATTGTCACACACGTGTCCTCCCGGAATGACCTTTCAGGAATGTCCATGACAGTCCTGTCCTGAAGCGAGTGGTTGTTCTCGGTGATGGGTTCTTCTGGCACCGTCACTAACACAGGTTGAAAAGTAACTTTTTTCCTTGAACAACTCTTGTGCATACTGGGCCACTTCTTGGGTCCAAGCCTCAAAACCCCCCTTTTTCCAGTCACGAACATCTGTCCAATGAGGGTGTAAGTCACAAGCTACACACACATCGTCATACACGTCTTGGGTAGCTAAAAGTTGACGAATCTTTTTTTCCTGTTGAGGTCGAGAAGTATCCAGATGAAACCGCAAGGCTTTGAGCAAAAGGAGTTTTTCGTGACCATTTAAGGCCATGGAGGTGGTAAGTACTGATCGTAAAGAGTCCACAAAGAATCGGCTGGTAAACGAAATCCCAGAAAACAAGTCACTAAGACACACACCACTTGTCGTCCCAAATTGAATGGATACAGTTCTTGCAATAATCGATGGTAATGATCCACGGTTTGAATATGGTCATTGAGTTCCTTCCACGGAATCTGTTGGATTACATACGACATAAGTCGTGGCATAGCTGCCTGTTTTTATAGTCTCTTTGTTTCGAAAAGAATACACGTACTTTCTAGCCAGTGATCTTCGTTTTCCAATGGGTAATGTAAATCTTGCATACTGTAACCGAAACGTCAGAGTTCGATTAGAAGTTTCCTCTTCCGCTAAGTAGATTCCACGTAAAATATGTTGGTAATCCTTTACCTCGTCTTCCTCAATGGGTTGCTCTAGGTGAATCTCGAAGTAACCAAAATGATCAACACGTGAATCATCGGGGGCCTGGAAGTATTGAACAAGGTCTGACCACTGAAACAATTTCTGACGAATCAGTTCTCTTATACCCTTCAGGTACCAGTGGTTAAAGATCTGGTGACGTAACGGATGCAATTGTTCTTTACGTTTCACTTGTATTTTGACCAGCTCTCGGTAAATGCGTTCTCTCAACTCCACAGGCAAAGCACGAATGTTCTCTTGTAAAGTATCCATGAATAGGTCATACTAAATTCTCTTTGGTCTGACACAAGAAATGTACTCTTTGCACAAACATGGTTTTACTTCAGTGTCGAATTTAAATCGTTGAGTCACTAATCTACACATTACAATTCGTTCAAAAGTTTCCTCTTTCACCAAGTTGACATTGCGTTCAAGATGTTGGTAATTCGTTAACTCTTCCTCTGGAATTCGATGCAGTACGTTTACAATGATGTAGGTAGAATCGTCCATAACAAACCAATCCTTTTGAAAACTAGAGGATCGTTGATCAATGTCTGTCCGATGGAACACTTTCAATTGAATCAATCCTTGTATAGCCTTCAGGTACCAGTGGTTCAAACACCGGTGACGTAACGGATGCAATTGTTCTTTACGTTTCACTTGTATTTTGACCAGTTCTCGATAAATGCGTTCTCTCAACTCCACGGGCAAAGCACAAATGTTCTCTTGTAAAGTATCCATGAACAGATTATTATGGTAAGAAGTTACTTCAATGTCTCGGTCCCACTAAGGGTAAGTAATGACAATTCGGTGACCATCGAGCATGTTCTACGTAGGCCGAATCTTGGGGTTCCCAGTGGTGAAGTGACACACCGCAACTGAAGCACTTGACTTTATCTCCTTCGCCCAAGTAGAAAAATCCGGCTCTGGCTAATTCTTCGGGGGTCGGTCCTCCCAGATACTTAGGCCATTTTCCTTTGAACGATTGAAGACGATTTTCAAAGTCGCAGTATTCCGACAAACGCACAGGGAACGAATATTCGTCTTTCACAGGTTCGTTTCGATGAGGGTTGAGTGACATGGGTAGGAGTTTGCTCAGGGCTGGATGACATCCGTAGGGGGGTAGACGTGAAGGTGAACATTCCCCTTTAAAACGAAACCCAGTAAAATGTCCAAGAGGACGAGCAGCATCGCTTTCGCATCCCACAGGTTTGACACGCACAGCATCACTTTCCATGATAGGGGTAGGGGCACTAAAGTTCCCATGATGCTTTACGGCATCGCTCAGGTCACAAGGTACAGCATCGTATCCATCGCAAGGCTCACAATCGCACTCGTCTGCAAACTCCGTTACGCAATTACAATGGTAACCACATGGACAATCGCAGTTTCCTTCCGGACATTTTCCGTCGCAATGCATGGGTCTTATCCATCCAGTATTAGTCACACTAGAGGAAGATACAACTTTTTTACAATCCCCAAACTGGAACGATGCCTCTTTCAAAGTATTCATCTTGTTCGCTCGGTCTTGGTAGTCACAATGAACTATCGATCTTGCCTAGGGTTCCTTTTTTATATACAGACCAATACCGACGTGACCGCACGGTAAGGTGAAATGATTGGGAAGTCGAACTCGCTTCTGGTATACAATTTGATAGACTTTTTCCAAGGGTCGACTGACGATGTGGTGAGTGGGTAAACGTACAATCTTGTTCGGTTGATAGGTGGTCACTTTAAAGTTTCCATCCTCTCCCGATTGCAAGGCTTCTTTCAATACCCCAAAGTTGACCACACGACTGGTACGATAATTCAGAGTCAGTCCTTTCACTTTGCACGTCGTGTGCACTTCTCCTTGTTTGTCCCGGTATTCGTAGCCGTAATTTTTGGGACCGCCACTGACGAAACTTAGAATCTTGTCGTCGGGATGCTCGTCTGTCCAGGCTCCTAAACGGTCTCCTTCGATGTCAGGGTGATGTTGAATCGGGTGATGGATGTAAATGCAACTGTCCGTGTCAAAGTACAGGACGCGTTCCCCTAACAGTTCTAAAGCTTCGTACAATTTTAAGCGAGCATGGGCTGTCACGTAAGCCGCAATGATGACATTTCCAAAAGGGTCGTCTTGTACAAAGTCCAGATCTTCTTCGTAATTGACCAAGATCAAATTCTCTCGAACGACGTCCACGTGTTTCATGTATTTGGTTTTGTCGTGAATCATCTGGAAGTAGCGGGAAGGTTCTGTCAAATATTCCGTCTTGGGTAAACACGGTCGTTGTGCCATTTTACCCCACAAGCAATTTAACATCACTTTGGCAAACGATCGCCTGCCTTCGTTTTTCTCGATGTGGTCTAAAGTGATGCCTTCTTGTTCGTAGTATTTCTCTTTGAATTGTATTTGGTCTTCGGGAGTGTGACACCAGGAAGGATAGCCGCTGGCTTCTTGCTTCAGTTTCAAAAAGGCATCCACGTAGTCGGCGAAAATGCCTTTCTGAGTAGGGTCACCCTTGCGGTATTGTTGTGTCTTGGGAAAGTGACAAATTTCGTACACTTCTAACAGTTGGTATCCCATGTCCAGAGCTTTGAACAATTCTACGCTGACCCAGGTTCCCGTCAAGGCCCGTTCTTCCTGGGTGTGCCGACAAGGTTGGTCTTGGTTGCACGTTTCGGCACAAGTACGGCACAAGGGAAACATCAGTTTGCCTTGACAATGGTGAGGTAAGACGGGATGGTATAGGTTCGTGGGAGGCAAAACTTTGCACTTGATCAAGTCTTCGTATTGTCGAATGTTTTTCAGGTCGATGTGTTCCGTTAACAATTGCGGGTGCCCTACAGGAAAGCGACAATATTTGCACACGTAGGGATACAGCGAACACACGTCCAAGTATCTGATTTCTTCTCCTTTCTCTTCGTCGGCTTGGTACAGCAAACAGGTGGCATTGGTCCTTCCTCCGTACAAACTATCCCTCGGGTTCAGCGGGTCCATGAACTGGTAACTTTCCACGAGGCGTTTAAACTCGGGATCGGTTTTCATACGGTGATCGTACTCGTGTTCCCACATTTCCACCACTTGGTATCCTTGCTGTTCTAACTTTAGGCGCCGCTGACAAGTGTCCTGGTACAAGTCTTCCATGGTTCGTTGCAAAAACTGATTTTTAGTGCCACGGTCAGGGTAACAGACGGGACATCCATGAAATAAGCAACCGTTAAACTCGTACACGATCTTGGGGTTTTCTAAGTCCCAACCATCGACCGAATACGTTCCGATGGTCTTTTCGCCTCCTCCGTTGCGGGCATGCTGAATCCACTTGTCTTCCTTGTCGCACAAGTAATGTAACCAACGTAGGGCTTTGACCGAGTATTGACGTTTGACAAAGTGGGTCGTTTGAGGACTGATGACAGCCACGGTGTTTTCAGGCATGAATCGTTGTCGATACACTAAGGAACACGCTTTGGCAATGGTGCAAGCTTCTTTCAAAGGATCGACCCCTCCGTGTTCCATGAACAGTTCTCGAAATTTTCCACAGCAACGTCGTAAAATGTCCACGTCGGAACGAAAATACTTTAACATTTCTTCCTGAAAGTCGAAGGGGTCAGAGGCGTGAGCCTGATACCAAGCGTAGAAAGCTTCTCGTTGTTCGGTACGCATGTTGTCGGGGTCGTAATAGTGAGCCTCAGGTAAATGGGGTAGAACGGCGTGTTGATTGGCTTCCGTATTGAAAAAGTGTGGAAAGTACCCTTTAGCCATTTCTGTCATTCCAAACGTTTTAGGCATTCGGCTCAAAGGCATGGCCAAGTAGCTCATCGAATCTTTAAACTGTACTTGTCCCACTTGCATGAAAATGATTTTGGTTGAAAGTGACTTTAGGACGTTCGGTGCCATGTTCCGTATAGTACCTCAAAAGAAACTGTCCATCGTATCCGGAGAAATTGTGAGCCATCACTGTGGCATGACGATGACAATCTCCGTAAAGTTCGATGTCCTCTTGGCTCCACGTCTTGTCGATGGGGTCTAAGACCCATTGGGCAAAATCGGCTAACGTGTTTGGTCCCCGAAAGATTTTTTCACGCCCTCCAGGAATCTTGCTGCAGTGAGGGCAATGACTGAAGATAGGTTCTTGAATGCACTTCTCGCACGCTCGATGAGCCACGCAGAAATTAGGAATGTGAATACCGGTCTCTTGCATGCATTCGAAATCGAAAAAGATGAAATTGCCTTTCTTCTTGTGACTGTCCTCTTTCTCTGGTGGGGGTTGGTATTTTTGCACGTAACATTGGTGTTCCAAGTCCACGATGTGGTGACAAATGTGACATTTCTTTTTTCCTGAACATACGTGTGCCTTGGTACTATTGGTACGTATGCCTTGTCCACACGTAGGGCACAATCTCAGGAGTTGACAAGCACATTTCTGCTGTGAACCTTGCGTCTTCAGATGTTGTTGGTAACAAGTAGGGCTAACAAACGTGCGCAGACAAGTCGAACAAGGCACTGGTTCTTCGCTCAGACAGGGTAAAGAGGCCAAACATCCTGAGCATTTCGATCCACAATGCTTGTGTTGCTCTCGATTATTATAACCGTGGTCACATTTCTCACAGTAATAACTGTATCCCAGGAATCCGGTGATACTGGTAATCGTATCGAAATGGTCATCGTGATGATAAACGTGAATGTATTTTCCGTCCTTAAAATGTTGGCCTCGAAACAACAGAGGCCCGCGCATTTCTTGAGGGTGCACTTTTAAGGTGTAGCGTGGAGCTAGGGCATCTTGCAATTTTTGCATCTCAGGAATGCCACAGGGTGTGTCTTTGGACAGGCCGGCTTGTTGCAACAGGAGTTCTGCTTCGTTTCGTTGTTTGGCTCGATGGGAACGTTGAATAGTGTTCCAGGTTCTTTTCCATTCTACCGTGTCGTTCTTGTCGGCATAGGTTCGTCCCACCACGATGGCACGGGCTAAACACATCTGGTCATGAGAGTTGTTAATTCGGACGAGACTCTTTTTGGTGTTGCGAAGGTCGTCCACCAATAACATCTTTTTGCGTCCAGTTCCTTGAGGAGGAGAGACGTGGGTCATGTCCAGTGTGGCTTTTCCATCGGTGATGTCAAACTGGTCATTAGATTGTTGCACGTGTTGAATCTTGTCCATGACTTTGGAAGCGGTCAATTCTGCAGGGGTGCTAAACTCGATCCAAACAGGGGATTTCAAACCGTCGTGTTGTATGGAAAGTCTCAAGCGATCGTCTTCTTTGGGTTGACATTGCTGCTTGAGTGCAGTGAGCAAAGAATCCCACACCTCAGTGATGAACACTTCTGCTTTCTCTAACGGCACTTCAGCCTTGAAATCTTTAAACTTCACTGTGTATTTGTAAGCCGTGGTTCTAAATTTTCTAGAGGAGCGCTTTTCCGTCTCTCGAATGGAATAGTACTTTTCAGGGTTGACTAAGGGTGGTGAACTTGGTTTAGAGGGTTCTGATTCTGGTTCACTCATGTCCTCTTCAAAATCACTGGCATGAATTTGTGCCAAGATTTCAGCCCTGGTACGAGGCGATAGATCACGTTTCTGCCTCTTACTTTCTTCTTCTTCTTTCTTCTCAAATGAATGGGATCGTTTCATCTTGAAAGCAAAAAGTCAAATGACTCAAGTTCAAACACCATGAGCTACTTTATAGTCCTAGCAGACCAGCGTATATAAAAGGGTGTGTGTCTTATCCTTTCACTATTCATTTCACTCTCAAGCCGAGCACAACGATGGAAGAGACTAACCAGATGGAACGTTTCGTCAGAGCTTTGCGAGGGGTCATTAGAAAATTCTCTTCAGACCAGCCTACGGACTACTCTCCTTCCTTTCGAGATAAAAGTCAAGATACTTGCTATATCTGTCAGAAGAAAGGGCATTGGTCTTCAGAGTGTCCAGACCGTCAAAAAAGAACAAAAACAGGGACTAAAAAAGACAAAAGTCAAGATACCTGTTATTATTGTAAAGAAAAAGGACATTGGTCTCCAGATTGCCCAAAAAAGAAACAAGAGGAGTCAGAAGAAAAGAAGGATTCTTCAGAAGAAGAAAGGGATTCTTCGGAAGAAAAGAGGGATTCTTCAGAGGAAGAAGAGGAAGAAAAAAGACAATTCTATTTACAAGAGGCAAAGAAACAGGAGAAGAAGAAAAGAAGAAGGGAAGAAAATGAGGAAAAGACGGTGAAGAAATTTAAAAAACAGAGAGAGTAAACAAGGAGAAAGAAGAAGTCAATGAACTTTCTATTAAAGTGTTGTGTTGTGAATTGTGAATTGGATTGTAAAAAAATGGAGAAAAGAATAAATTAATGATATAAGGTAAGTGTCTTTGAGTTGTGATTTTAAAATAAGAAGCTACACTCACGCACTCATACACAGACACGTACTATAAGGGTAAAATGGGTGGTTTTTTTCTTTTTGAGTTATTGGCAAATTGAAATTGTATTTCTTTTCGAGAAATGTGGGTGGCCCTGAAAAGGGCCTTTTTTGGTGCAGGGGTGAGTTTAAGCAATCAACTTTAACTGCCTTATGCCTTTGCCACGGCCAAGGCCTACTTCTGGACTGCGTAATGTTGATGATGATTGAGTTGAAATCACTAAGGGTGGTACGGTAGGCTTAGTCACAGGGTTGACGTGTTTAGCTCGGGAAGGTCGTATTCTCTTCGGTCGTGATAAAGAAGTCTGATACATTTGTTTCAGACTTCTTAACTCCGCTAAAATGTCCAACAGTACCGTGACCGTTTGATTTTCACCCTCTTGTTTCTTTGCTGCTACTTCTTCTTGCTGTTGCTGCTGTTGTTTTTTTCTTACCTCTTCTTCTTGTTGCTGTTGCTGTAGGAGAAAAGCTTGTTCCGCTTCCTTTTGTCGTTGTATAAATTTCTCCAATTCTTCTTTCTGTCTCTGTCTAAAATTCTCCACTTGCGGTAATGAAGAAGGTAACGCAGGTTCCGGAACAAATTCTTGCGAAGAGAGAAAATCCACAAAATCCCAATTCACCTCTTCTGAAAGTAAGTCCGGGTTCCCTTGGGCAGTCTCCCCTGCTGGTGCACCCCAATGGATCGTTTTCTGAGTTTCCGTCATGTTGAATCACTGTCGCATAGATTGACTGCACACAAGCGCTAGCAAATCTACATTGACTACGTGACGTCACAGACTGCTCTCTTCGGATTGGATGCGACTGGCTGAATTTTGTAACGCGTGTTCGGATTGGTGAATGAACTCAATTCGTTTCAATCCTACCTCTGCCTATAAATAAGCGCCGTTCACTGCATTGATTCACCTGTTTCTCGGAGCCTCAAGATGTGGACCGACGTTCAATCTTCAACCCTTGTGTCAACAATGATGTTCAGGACGGACATGCTCATGTATGTCCGGTCCAAGTGGACTGTTGTTGATAGGACAGATACAAGTCTATGGATGAGGAGAGTTTATATAGAAAGACAAGGATGTCTGAAGAGGGTACTTGTGTATGGACCGGCAGTTAGAAGGAGTTTAAGAAGAAGAAGAAGATGTGAGAGATGCCATCTATGTTAATATTAATATTAACATAAACCCAAAGGCCCTTTTCAGGGCCAGCCATATTTCTCGAAAAGAGATAGTCTTTGAATTGCCTACCCCTTTTTTAAAAAATTTTTTTTAAAAAAAAAGAAAAAAAAAATCCCATGTTCCATTCCCCTTGTCCCTAAACAAGCCCAAACTCTATTCCCCATGTTAAATTCCCCTTGTACGTAGAGTGACCCACGATTTATCGCCATGTTAAATTCCCCTTGTACGTAGAGTGACCCACGATTTATCGCCATGTTAATTCCCCTTGTACGTAATCTGACCCACGATTTTTCGCCATGTTAAATTTCCATTGTACGTAATCTAACCCAGGGGGGGTCTGTAATGCTAATTCCCATTGTACGTAAAGTGCCCCCATTCACTACTGGCCTGATATTTAATCACCGGAATAAATCGAACCAGTAAAGTGTCCTCTTGGCATATATTGGCAAGTGCGACAAGAGCTATTTGTCTTCTATCAGCAATTTTCTATGTGCTCAAGAGCCGCAGGAAGAACAGTGCTTTCGTATTCTATTTTTGTGTGATTCATGATGTGATAATAAACCTCAATTTTTTGTTATTCGGACTTTGCACAGTCATCTTTATGTGGTTGTTCTGGCTGTGGTTTGAGCACTTTCTGTGCCCCCTTTAGTGGTGGATGCTCATCGTTAGATGAATATAGTCTGTTTCATTCTTTATGTCATATTCATCATTTCGTTTGTTTCTATGTCACCTAAGTTTAAGTTAAGTTCTCTATAAAACATTCTCCTGCTTACTCTTTCTAGAGTTTTCTGTTATTTTCACACTTTCTTTTCGTCTGACTGACTTGCATGTTCATGCACCTGTGATCCTCGCTGTGGTCCATTTCTTTTTTGGCGTAATTTTTTTTTTAAGTTTTATTTTTGGGGTTCCAACAAGTGATTCTAGTGTTTCATTGCTCAGCTCATTTATCATACTCTGTATACCCATTTATACCTTCTTAGCAAAGGCAACTGAATCTTTATCATTGCATAACTTTATTTTACTTCATACATCTAGGTGCAGGACGCAAATTGTCATCACGTGTTTGTAGCATTTCAACTTGCTACACGAAATACCAGCCAGAAAACAAGCAACCAAGTGTTTCTTAATTTATAACCAACTCGAACTGCTTTCAGACAGTATCCTTAGCTAAAACTTGAATGCAATTTTAATGCACTAAGGGGTCGTCCATTAATTATGTCAACAAAATGGGGGGGGGGGAGGGGGTTTGAAGAAGTTTGACAATTGTTGACATGGGGGAGGGAGGAGTTCAAGATAAATTGACGTCAACAATGTCATTTTTTACAAAAAATCAGCCACTATGCCCATTATAACAATTGAGGAACATTTGGCTTCCCTATGGGAAGATGACAGAAGCTAGAATATAAACTCTCGATTTTTTTTCATGAATTCAAAGTGTTATAGTCAATTTGAAATCTGTTAAACAAATTTTAAAAAATGTATTAAAATTTATTTGTAGACCTCTTAATTTCCATAATTCTATTTTTAGCATAAAAGCCAGCCGTATAAAATATTGTTAGTTGGGGGGGGGGGGGGTTGTTAAAAGTTTATTGGGGGGTCACTGAAAGTTTGACAGTTGTTGACAAGGGGGGAGGGGGGTAAAAAATTGCCTAAAAATTGTTGACATAATTAATGAACGTCCCCTAAATAAAAAGTATTCGCTAGCTTACTTTATACTTCAAGAAGCTATGCAAAATACTAAGACCTTGATACAGGAACTCAGATATCAACCAGCTCGGTGGGAAAATGTAGTCTGAACGATCCCTCTGCGGGAATGGCTAGGAAGAAGGGACATATATATTATGTCTCAAAAAGGCGAGCAAAAGAATTGTCCTCAGTGAGTGTCACGACAGATGAGTGATCTCTCTTTAATCTTTTAGCGGGAGGGAATTAACCCTCAATTCCCTTAACGACCTTTTTCACAGAACTTGTGGTTGTTGTCGGACCTCATCACTCATACATGTACGTGTTCATATAGACGACATCCTTAGCAGAATTAGTTCTCTCCCTTGAGGTGGAAAGTTCCATATACCAAAAGGATTGAAAGGGACTATTGGAAAGGAAGGGACTTTCCTTGCTTGGTCCCTGTGAAACGACAACTATGCAAGGTAGCGAAATGGGTGGGTGGGGGTATATTCAAACCTATCCCAAGTGCTCTTCCAAGATTCTTCATGTCTTGCAGACCTATACCCAGTATCTAGTCTGTCTGTATCTGGTGATAAGTGACTGATCCATCACCTGTCACTTATAGTCAATAGCAAATTAAATTTGAGAGATGTTCCCTCAGAATTAGGTGAGTTAGAAAGACAGC
Organism: Sinohyriopsis cumingii; assembly: GCA_028554795.2. Classification (NCBI taxonomy): domain Eukaryota; kingdom Metazoa; phylum Mollusca; class Bivalvia; order Unionida; family Unionidae; genus Sinohyriopsis; species Sinohyriopsis cumingii. Next base: position 29,925,562 of record CM068824.1, read on the forward strand.
AAAACCTCTTGGGTTTGCATAATTTACTCTTTGCCTTACCTCGGTTACTATGGAATCTTGTCCCTCCAATGAAGGGAGATGCAAGTATTTGGGCTCGGTGTAACCCTTCCAAAGGTATTACTGTGTTTGCTTGTGGGATGGTACTACTCTGCCCTCAGATAGTTGGGGGATTGCAAATGGACCCAGCAAGTTGATTGCCCTTAGTGGCAGAAGCTGTCTTCTTTTTAGAAGAAATACTATCTTGTTTTGTGAAGGTGCTGCTCCTCCCGCCTTTATTCTGGGAAGTGCACTTAAACCCTTGAAAAATATCTGTTACCATTCTCACATGTCATAATACAGTTTCTCTCCTGGAAGATATTATCTTTCCCTGTTTTATTAGGGGAGATGCAGTCAATTCCATATTGTTTAGGGAAGGTGCTGCTCCTCCCTCATTTGTTTGGGGGAGTACACTTTATCTCATTATAAACATCTGGTATTGCCTTACATGTAGCATCAGTGTTTCTATCAATGCTAGATTTAATCAATACAGAAGGGCAAGAATGTGATTCTTTCCTCTTCAGATACATGTGGCAGCTTTCAGAAAGGTCGCCAGTGTCATTGGACCATTGGCAACACATGAGACATCTGTCCATTTATGTGTATTTTATACATGATGAACAAGTGAGTGTTCCATGTGCCTTTCCTATGCCCACACTGACCAACTGTTTGAGACATCTGAAACAAGAAACTTAGTCTGACAAAATATCAGAGAAATGATGATATAATAACCAGGGTTGTGTCAGCCTAATTTTATCTCTTCAAATACTTTTTTTGTATCGTAAAACAAGAATGTCCAAATTTATTTGGTTTATTCTGTTTACAATTTATAAATACCACACCAGTGCTGTGTTTGAGTAATTTTTTTTTTTTTTAAGTATAAAAACACTACTGAAACACTTAAAGGGACCTAGAATTTATTAATAAACAACTGTTATGTGATTCAGTGTCATGTTATTGCATTAATGAACAATAATCACAATAAGAACTGGACCCCACCATTGTAAAACTCTTGTAATTGTTAATATTTGAGAACCAAAATTACTGAGCACAATTACTACCACAATGCCACATGCCATTTATGCGTGGAGGAGATAGGGTGGGTGGCTCATGGTGCGAATCAAAATTATCAATGATAATTTTATCAATTTAAAATCTGATAAATACCAATTACTGGTTTTAAAGTTCACCTTAAAAAAACTAGTAATAACAAGCCTAGGTTATTAGTATGAAAATCTTGCACTTGTAGGCATTTTCTCTTCATTGTGATTTTCCATGTGTTGACCCAATGGTCATCTGGTAAAGAACGAGGATGCTGTATAAAGCATGGGCTGATGATGTAGATCTGAGAACAGTGAATTGGTGTATCTAGCATGGATGAAGTCTTTCCATGCATAAAGGTAAAGTTTAATAATAGTAACAATTAAACTATTTTTCACTATTATTATTATTATTATTATCAAAAGCTGTCTTCTTCAGATACTGTTATGAAGTTGAAATCTACTGCATTGAAAATAAGCCAAATTTTTAATATAAAAAAATTGAAGAAAAAAACCCTCAGTGTTTTCATGTGTTGTATCCATGCATTACAGACACCAGCTAGAACCAGTCTAATGAGTACTGGAACTGTTCCACCTGTCATTGTGACTGGTGTAATGATGTGTGGCTGAGTAATGCAGTAGAAGGCTAATATGTGTACAAAACATATTGCAAACAAATTACCTGTTTGTAGTAATCAGAAGAGTTTAGGCCAGACATGGAATGTTTTGATGTGCTAAAAGTAATAAAGGGTCCAAGCTGGCTTTCGAGTCTTCAATTAAAAAGTGTCCATCCTTTGGCAAAGTTGAGATAAAATGGAAAGACCAATCAAACAATGATTTTGTCAGAAACACTTGAGTACTTTCTTATCAATAGAAAACTGATGACTAATGAGAATCTCTTTCCAATCAAATAAATAAATTTACTTGTCAATCACTTTTCGAACAAAGATGTTTTCATATAAAAGTGGTTTTAATTGATTAACTGGTGGATACGCATACATGTTCATAATTTCATCAGATGGTAAAAATTACTGACTTATGTTTTCTTCCAGATAAAATGTATTTATTCAAATGTATGTTGTATTTTGAAACTTTTTATCCCCATTACATACTAGTTCTAACAGTAATCATACCAGTATAAATTATCCACTACATGCATGTCCAATGTCAGTAACAAGGACAAATACATAAACATTTTGAAAAATAAAACGAATCTGGATACATTTGTTGGATGTGACATTCTAAAATCCCAGCCCCCCCACCCCCCGGAAACATTATAGACAATCTTTATTGTATAAAAAACTGTTAAAATCCTTTAGGAAGATAAAACATTAAAAATAAACAAAAACATGAAGTACCTAGTGCAAAATAATGATAATAATAATAATAATAATGAGGACTTTGTATAACGCCTAATCTTTAGAAATTCTAAGCGCTTTACAACATTAGACAACACCTGTAACATAAACAAAACCATATAATGATATGATTACAAAAACAAACACCATGAAATTAGAAAACAAAAAACGTGTTGAAAATATTTAAGGTAGAAAACATTATTAGGTCTTTAAGTTTGTTCTTGCATTCGAAATAGGTGAGTTTTAAGAGCATTCTTGAACGGGATCACTGTCTTTGTGTCTAAGTTCATCGGGCAATTCATTCCATGTTGCTGGACCCTGGTATGCAAAAGAATGTTGTCCATATAATAAAGTTAAAAATGTGAAAATTGGGCAAAAGGTATATAAAATAAATGATAAAAGGAAACAAACAAACAAAATCCTTAAAATATATTCAGAAGTTTGAAAACCAGACCAAATTGGCCTTAGGGTCAAATCAAAGGTTAGCTTGCATTTTTGTACTTTATTAAGCTTAAGACAGCGACATCAACATACTCAAGTGAATTTAGACAAGACTTTGTATTTAACTGCATTTCAGTAAACAAGATGGTAGTCAGCACTCTGGCATTGATTTCATGGTCAAAGGTCTTGATTCTGGCTTTTCAATGTTTTAGCTTGAGATCATTATAACAGGCACCAGTATGAATAAGTTCATCTCAAACCAAGTTTATGGATATATGAATGATGCCAGTTCAATAATGAGACCTTTTTAACATAACTTTAAAAAAAATAAAAAGCAGACAATAATTATAGATTTAACTAAACTTAGCATTTCAGTTTTCTTGAAATATTCCAAGACAATTAAGTTCAGTCATTGTCTATCTGTACAATCAGGTTCAAGGTTAAAGACAATGACAAAGAATTATATGCTGCACTTACAGGTAACTTGTAAATATGTTAACATTCCTTGGTAATCCTGTATGCCAAGTTTGACGAATCTATCCACAATATAGGAGGAACTTGATGAAAAAAATCTGCCTTTACCCCTGAAAATTTGATGTATTCTTAAGAGATTGTGTGAAAATAATAACTGAACATCTCACATGCAAGCAGAGAAACAGGTTGTAAAAATCCAATCTAGAACAAATATAACGAGTACCATGAACAGCACAGTTATTCACCTGCTAACGTATTTAATAGTCATATGTGTAGGCACAAACATTGGTGAAGATAAATTGTTGATAAAGAAAAGTTCTGCGTAGAAAATTCTTTCTTCTTTCAGCTACTGTGACCTGACCTTTGGTCTTTAGACTCCCAAGATCAGCAGGTCTTCATCCTTACTCCACATGCAAGTCAAATGTAAAAATTTTTAACTGTAGATAGAGGAGAACTCCAGTTATTGTGTGGAAACCATTCTGTTCTCTATAACCTTGATCTTTGGACCTTGAATTCATTTGGGTGTTTCTTTACCTAATGTGCAAACCATCCACTGAGTTTTTGTAACTGTTGATCATGGAGAACTCAAATTCTTGTGAAGAACCATTTTCACTCTTTTAGTCAGTGACCATGACATTTCACCTTCTGACCCTGAAATTGTTTTTCTTTACCACTGGTAACCATAGATGGTGGACAACTTGAATTAATGTGTAGAAACAGAATTGTTAACCTAATGACAGAAGGACAGGCATTATAACAAAAAGGCTTTGCCTGATATTGGGCATATAGAAAGAGGTAAAAACTGCATTTTCATTTCTTAATGTAGTGGAACATTTAACAAGTAAAGAGAAACACCATAGCCTTTTGAGTGCTTTATTAATTTTGCACCATGCCATTTTTAAAACAAGCTGTTTTGAAGCACATCATCAAAGCACAAAAATCTGATATCAAAATATCAACAAATATTGACAGTATTTTAAACAGACTGTGTACACATTTAAAAATAAAATCAGAGTGCCTCTAGCACTCAGATCACTTTACCTCTGTTTCAGACATACTTTACAATTCTTAACTGAATCAAAGCAACAATAAACATTCACTACCCACAAAGAAGTGTCCCCAAGTCTAATACATTAATTCATCCTATATCATACAGCCATGTACACATGACAAATTTTATATAACAGGCAGAAAGAATGATGTATGGATATTCTGAGGCTGTTAGGCTGACATGTTTTCATACACTGCATAAAACAAGTTCTTTTAGAATGATTTGGTACAAACATGAATGAAGTTTTGCATTCATAACATACCCTCTCTTGTGCACTTTCCATGCATTTCCAATTTGTTAATGAAACTCAAAACAAATTGGGATTGATAAAGTCTGACTCAGTGCATCTAAAAATATTGATACACACATGTTAGTTATATAAATGTGGTCTGAACATCTGTTTTGAATGCCTGATTTATCAGATATGATTTTGGGGGTATCTAGTAAATCATAGTGCCACATCTATATAATCTAATAAATTATGATGCCACATCCAGAGTGTAATCCTCAAATTGTACCATTCAAAAATGCTACATTAATTTTTTATCAGTTGGATAAACCAATTTATTTGACCTCAACTATGAGGTTCCTATTCAAGACTACACATGGAATGCAAGTAAGATTAAGGCAATAGGACTGTACTTCTAATTACAAAATACATCTAAACCTGTTTCACTGAAATTACATCTACTATATAATTATGTATCATTCCACTACAATGTGATTATTTACTTTTTTCATCTGGATGTTCTGATTTTTTACTCCTCCTAATTATAATATGAATAACTATTAGTCTATTTTACTAAATATGTATATTTACACAAATTTAAGCCTCATACTTTATACGCAAGGATCATGTTTACATAAATGCTTGAAGAATGTATATTTGGCAGGGTCCATACAATTAAAACAGATAAACTGTTTAAATTTTATATTCAACTGGATGGTAAATGTGTAAATCTTCTACTGTACCAATTTTGATGATGTTAATCACTTTAGGGCCAAATGTAAAATGCAGGATAAAGAACTCATTGAATAAAATGTCACAGCGATCTGAATAAGGGACTGTCCATTTAGTATGTATGCATGGAAGTGGGAGGGGTGTTAACCCAAATGCATATGCTTGTGTATGAGGGGGTCTACCGATAATGTACATATACATATGAAGTGGGGGTGGGGGTGGTGAAACCTCGAAAATAATTTGTCTAATACGTAACCTGTTTGGCTGTGGTTCAGTTGGTGTTTGAATTTTAGCAGACACTAGACAAACTTTTTAAAGTTACACAGCTTATTTCCTTGATGCAGCAAGACATTCAATGTCGTGGGACTATCTGTTTTATTAAACATGTTAATATTATTAATCCTTGTTTGTTTCTGCATGGATTAAAAATAGGCTGTTCTATAGAATGGGGTGGTGGTGGTGCATCAAGTGTACGTATGCAGGTGGGGTGTGTGTAAAAAAAAAGTATGCATGTGTACAGGGAGGGGTCAAGCTTTGCCAGATTTTTGCATACGTACTAAATGGATGGCCCTTAATAACAGGTACAACCAAAAGTGCATTGCCACACAACTGTACCACAAAAATAATTTGGAAAACCTAAACTCTTGCTGTTACAGGTATAAATTTATAAATTGATTTTTAAAAAGTTATCAAGGATTAGCTCCTGTATATCTTCATGATGTGATTCAGTAAATAAATTCTAATCTACTTCATCAACAAACATTATTTAACCTCAAATGTGTAGAACATTGTCCCATAATTCATTTTTACCTTCTATAATTCAAATATGGAACTTGTTACCTGAAGAGGAAACCATCCTACACTGCATAACTTCAAGCCTACCTGAACTGAGAAAAAAGAAGTCATTCCTTGCTACAATTATGTTGGTGATCACAGATTATGTATGCTAGGTTACAAACAATGTGTAGCAATTTAAAATTACAAATTAATTTCAAATAATGGATCTAATCATAAGCATTGTTCCTGCAGTGAAATAGAAAAAATGGCATAACGCTTTCATTCAGACTGTCCAAAATACTCGAATCTTAGAAATCACAAGTCTTTCTCTTACAAAGCTTTATAATTTGGCAACAGTGTTCTCTACAGAAAATAACATGCAGATATTTTTGTCTGTGCAATATTTATTAGGATGACTTAAAGATTTAAGTATCCGGAGTTATATCATGTTGGCGTGAATACATATAAATAGTGATTAAATAGTTCTATTAAGTTGCTATCATGTACTTTTGGATGGCCTTAAAAATCTCATCGATCTCAAAAGAGTGTAAGGGGTTCCTATTAACAGAAAATTTATCTATATGAGACAAAATTCTTGTTGTTCTATTTTCTGATCATATATTATTTTGCACAGTCAGAGAGAAAATGTTTTGTGGTTTTGGGTTCAGTGAATGAACACCTATAGTTCAATAACAAGCGGTTTTTAAAAGATCATCTCTTCATAAGCTGCAACCTAGCTAAGTACTGTGTAGATAATTTGTGCTGATCTCTCACAAGATTCAGTATAACAAAATGTTTTTCAAAATTTCCTTGTCATATATAACAATGGTACAACACCCACATAACCCATTGTATATTCTTCATGAAGTAGTTGTACTGGTCTTGTATCTCAGTTTTGGAGTAAATACTTCTGAATTTTTTTGTTCTTTAAAGCCCCATGCCCTCACTGCTTGCATACCTGATACACAAAACAAATGCAACAAGCCTATGGTTAGAACAATCAGAACACATTGGAACATCACTGGATTTACACTTTCTATTATTGACCATGACTTGTTACTTTGGAAGACGCCAATCTAGGTGCAATATACAAACAGTACTAAAGCTAGCCCGCTTTACAATAATATCAAAGCAAATATATAAAACCTAAAAAGTTATACTTATAAATGGCATATTTCACAAGAACATTTTAATGGAAAATGAAATCCTTTAAGAAGGAAATCTGATAAATTGTCTAAAAAGTTTCCAAAAAATATAAAAAGTAGTTGTGCTTATTTGGTAAAAGGACATGTTACACTGAAACATGGAGCTTTTTATTAAGTCACCATATAAATTGATGACTGTAAGAATTTAATTAGACCCAGAATATTTTCTTTGTTCCCTAATGATTATTATTACTTTATAATTATTGCTCTGTTTACATGTATATTGCAGACATGGAATCAATTATGAAGTCAGTCTACTATACACAATTTAGTAACTTCTTAAAATCTTGATTCTTTATACAAAAAAATTAATAAACAAAATGTCTATCCACATTGTTACCTTGGTTTTATTTTCCTTATAGATTCTACTTCTTCTTCTTGTCTGATTATAAGCTGAGAAGAAAATCTCCATGAAATTTTTATTGTGAAATTACTTTATAGTCTTAGAAATGTACTCCTTACTAAAAATTTGTTAGGTTATGTTTTAGACAGCTTATCCTTCTGAGTTGTAGAAATGAATTGCACAACTTGTGGATGTCTCAGTTTTAGTTTATGGTTTATGGACGTACATAAAGTAACTGTTAATGATACAAATATTGCTGCAACAAGTAATAACATTTATTAAAACACAATTATAAGCAACCACCCTTCCATGTTGCTCTGAAATGTATTTCAAATACTAGAGTATACAAATTTTGTATGTTGATAAATGCAAATGTGATTACTTTGGTGTACATCAATTTTTTTTTTGTACAGCTATTCTCATGTTATAGGCAGATTTAAGTCATTCTCACTATTGGAAAAAGTGATTTTACAGCTAATTGTACTAATTTAAAAATAAATGTCTACATTACGTGTTGTATCATTAGTACATTTAATAATTAGCCAGGTACTATTATGAAACAAACTTGCACATGTATTTTTGAAATTGAATTGTCCCGGTTCATTTCTATCTTTGATTTAATCTATTTTACAACTAACATAATCTGTTGTAGATATTAATGCTTCTTTTTCAAAATTATTGTGTGAAGAAACTGTAACATACTAACCAGATGTATATACCGTTGAATAAAATATAATAGTATCAAATTTAAATGCTGTCAAATAAATGACGGTTGTAAATGTGTAATAAGTTGTGTATGTGTAATTTAAAGTTTAATTTTTAACTTATAATAATGTGATTGTCCAAAAGGCTAATGTCAAAATGTTTCACTTAAATATAAGCTGATTACATTTTCTAAACTGATAAAATTTCTACAAATTTACAACCGAAGATGCAAAATTCAAACTGATTTAGCTAAAAACCTATTGATGTTATATGCAAATTTACTACAAACATTTACATACTAACTGCAACATAAAATACAGCATAATCTGTTATCACATTATGATATATCATTGCCTACACTGTTTACAGTGAATACATGTTATACATTGGTCAATACAATATAATTTGTAATCAATCACCCATTAAAAAAAAAACATTTAAAAATAAACTGCTCTAACCTTCTTTCTTCCAATTCCCTCTCCCACCCCGCAGTATGAATTCTTTGTGGAAATCAATTTTAAAATTCAAATTTCCAAACTTGTAAAATCAGTTATACAAACACCATCTTCCATCATATGAAACAAAATATACAATTTGTTGTATCTCTCTATATCCATAAAATGCACCCTCACCCCCAAGGATAATGACAAAAAGTTCATAGAAAAAAAAAAAAAAAAGGACAATACAAGCTCATAATAACAGTATTAAATATGAAAAATAAAATTATTACAAAATTCTCCTTACATGGATTTCTCATTTGGATCAACACATGAAAGCATACAACAAGATAATAACAGGGAAGAAGCAAAATTTCTTCTCATTAAATCTCTAAATATTGATCTTCAAAACATCACCATAAAATGCACCATCTTAGCTGATCAAGAAACAGATACTATTTCGTGACAAGTTCTGGAAGCAGACCCATGCCCAGGACTCTGCCTATCCAAATAATCTGTAACACCACTCTGGGAATACATTTCACATCTTTGACAATTGTCAACCCATGTAAACATAACTAGTATTTAGATCAACCAGCTTTTATTGTGTTCATTATAAAGTATTGCATTTTATTTTGTCTGCTGATGCTTATGCTACTTATCCGTAGATTTCTTCCCTCCTTTCTGAATGGAATGCTGTGATAAAATTATCTTTTCATTTCGATAAATGTCTTCTCCATTGTGGTACTTAGACTGTCACACTTCAAAAGAATTTTTAAACATTATGACGCTGTTGTAAATCTGGAGTGCAGGACTCAGTCTGAGAATGCGGTGATAAAATCATATATTTCATTTCGAAAAATGTCTTCTTCATTGTGGTACTTAGACTGTCACACTTCCAAAGAATTTTTAAACATTATGATACTGTTGTAAATCTTGAGTGCAGGACCCAGTCTGATATTCATGATTTTAACAATGTCTGTCTGTGTTAGTAAAAGGAATGCCTCTCCATCAATTTGCTGAAACAGAAATATCCATATATAATATTCATCAAGACAAAGTATGCATATATTTTTGAAAATCTCAAAGTTATGGTCTCATTGATACAGCTATAAACTTGTTCCTGATTAAAGAAGTACTTCAAATAGTTATTACATATTTAGCATTTATATTTATGTTGACAAAACTTCATGTAAGTAGCTTTCTAGACCCCCCGCATTGTTTGCTTGACTTGTGAACACTAATCTCGAAGCTAACTGCATTTGTTTAACTCCAGACTTAGTCCAGCCCAGGGCTTTACACTTGAACAGTAAAAGCTTTAGGTTTCTTTATCCTGTTATCAGTTGTAAATACTAATTAAGACTGACCTATATTAATTTGAACTAATATAGCAAAAATTGTAAATGAACAATGGTGTTATTTTCTTAGGAAATGCAGAACAATATTCACTGGTCAACTGAATGCATGATAATGATTATACCATAAAGAAATGTGTGCATGTTGACGTCTTCCTTGTTTTATTCTTTGTTATTTCTAAAATAAATCATTGTCCCATAATCTGAACAACCTTTAGCAGTGAGATTAACTTCAATATTTAACACTGAAATTTTATTTATAAAATCGGAAGACAATCTTTTGTTCCCTTTGAGCACAAATTGTACACAACACACTGAAGAAAAAAAATGGGAAGAATTGTTTGCATTATTGTTCAATAATAATAATATAAACACTAATTAACTTTTTAATCAGTTAAGTTTCTTTCAAATCTAAACTAAGCTGAAAGGGCAGTGATCAACCACTGAAAATTTGAAATGAATAGCCATAAATATAAACTCTAAACGTCTTTATTCCTATCAAGAAAGATGTCATAAGACAATTTTTCTTCAAGAAAACATCACATCTTGCCCAAATATTAGATCAAACTCATGTTCATTTTGGCACAAAACTTTGTACTTCTTCAAGAAATGGGTGTGAAAATTTTGTAAAATCCTATAAACCACTCAACAATCTTATTAAATCTAAATTTTATACACACAATCCCCTCCTCCAAATCATAATTAACTTTTCACACATTTGTTTTCGTACTTTGAAAATTGTTTTTAAAAAATTTCATGAATGAATATACAAATTTTCAGAAGCAATGCCACAATCATGTTATATTCAAATTCATACATGATCTTTGCCCAAAAATTATAATAAACATTTTATAAATTATTTCTTCTACTTTAAAAATGTAAATTTTTGGTGTGTACAAGAAAATATATGAAATTTCAGGTGCCTTACCATTATTATGTTATATCTGAAACTGTGTTATAATGAAGAATGTTACAGTGGGGTCACATTGCAACATGAAGACCTGGTATGAGACTATATGTGGTCAATAGGAAAATAGAAGGTTAGCATAAATCATGTGACATCATGAATTGCAACATTTTATCACTCAACATTTCCCAGCCAAGCCACCCACATAACCCCTTGCTACCCACATTTCAATAATTCCCACTTACTCAACCATGCCGCTCACATCTGAACATTTTTCAGCCATGCAACCCACATTTCCTCTTGGTATCCACATTTCAATATTTGTTAGCCATTAACCCTTGCTACCCACATTTCATCATTTCTGTTATGCCACCCAGTTGAATAAAGAGATCCTTTAGGTCATGAGTAGGATAAACTTATTGTATGGTTTCTTAGTTACCTTGTATGAAATGATACATAGTTAAAAACTGGTACACTTTCTATTGACTCTCCATCATTCTATACCATGTCATTAACAATCCATGTAATCTGCTAACATGTTGTTGTTATAGGGTTTAATGCCATTTTTCAGCACACGATAGGCTATACATGGCGGCCAGTATTAATGGTGGAGGAAGAAACCGGGAAATACCCAGAAAGAACCACCGACCCTTGAGAAGCTACTGGCAAGCTTTCTCACATACCCACATTAGCCGAATCCGAGACTCGAACCCACGCAGACAGAGGTGAGATGGCAGTGATCCGTAACAGAGAGTGCTTTAGACACTCGGCCACTCGAGGCCCCTCTGCTAACATAAGTGGAGGCATGGATAGTGAAGCTGCAACAAACTTGTTTTGCCTCTCTGCAGTAATAGGTTTGATTCCCAGTGCTGACATGAAGTGTTCTGTAATCTCCAATCCAAGGTCAATAGCATTCTTTTGGGTTTTCTAATTTCTCCAATTTCAAATAATTATCAGTGAGTACGAACTCATCCATCGATGGTGGTTGGCATTTTTGTCGCATAACTGATGTAAAATATAGTTAAAATGGACATTATTACCACCATGACTAGCCTTCTAAAAAAGGTCTTCATTGTGTACCCAAATAGCCTACCTCCTCTCTGAAAGCTTTAGCCTGCTCCTCACAGCCTAGAAGTGTCTTGACAAAGTTGGCAACCTGGTCTATGGTCCATGTGGCCACATCGTTGCCACGGATTTTATCTACACCTGGAAGAAGCTTGGTGTGTTGTTCCCAGCACAATGGTAGATCGCGCTGGGGCAGGGAGATAAAGGATGACTGGAACACTGACTGGTGAATACCATGGTGCAGAGAGTTGTTGTCTGAAAAGAAAATGATGAAACTAATTACCTTTTCCTTTTTTGGTGGATTATAAGCAGCATTGCTCAAGATGCATGAAATGCAAAAACTATGTTTCTGAAGGATATATCATACTATCTTTGAAATTTCTTTACTTGCAAATCACAACATTTTTGTGAGCATAAATACCAGGAAGTTGGTGAGGACACTAAATTTGTCCAAAATATTATACAGATTAAAATATATGATTCTGAACATGTTTTGTTAGGTGAAGATACTAATTTGCAGTATTTAGCTTGTTCAGAATTTTAGTCACATAAGGTGACATAAGAATGAGGCCATAAAACAATAATATGAAGTACGAAATAATTTTGAAAAAGTAATGAAAGCAGGGACAAGTATACAAAATGGAGGTGTTTTTTAAAATATTTTGCCCAAGCTATCAATTACAGTTTGTCATAATCCAAATTAAACTTTATGAAAACTGCTATCTCTTAGTACAATCACCATCATGATTATCTATACATCAACCTAAATAACATTTATTGCTGACGCAATAAATTTAATTTCAGTTAATATATAGCTATTATAATTATTCAAATAAGTCAATGATTAAGGTGACAGTACTAAATTTGTATAACTACATGTATTACTGATTCTGACTATGGGAATCTATACTTGACAAGGGGAATTATATTTTCAGTGAGCACTTGTGCCATGCGCCGTTGTCACATGATGTTACATGACATCAAGTGATATACTACATCTGCTACTGCATTCTACCTTGGAAACTGTCCTCTTCCTGTGTTGTCTTGTGGACCATGGTGACCTTGGCTTGGGCACCATAATCCACCAAGACAAAGAACAGTCCCCTCAAAAAATGGCAACAGAAGCAATGAAAAAAAACTATTCCCTCATAAAACGGAAATAGCAGACTATTTTTCTGCAAGAGATTATTCCCAAGTGATATGAGAACTAATGATGATAACAAGACTTATGTCAATTCAGCCAAAAGTATGTTACATGTTTATTCCTGTACAATGCCTACCAATGGCCCAAAAGCATACAGCCTGCATTATAAACACATCATGATGCAAAAGCAAATCTAGGTCAATCACCTTAACAGATGTGAGAGATGATATGACAGGAAATATGTAAACAGATGCAACTTTTCTGCAGCTATTATCTGGTCTAACATTAAAGAAAAACGGTTTTGATTCTCCTGAGAAAGTGTGCATTTGGCTATTTCTATGGTAGCTCTAAGCTAATAATTAAGTTCCTCCTGGCCAAGCATTCTTTACCAACAAGTTGCAGGGACCAAGTTCAAAATCCTAGGTTCACCTGTTATTCAGAGTTTACTTAAAACCCACTCATTTTATTCTGCTTGTCAAGATTTCCTTCATAAAATTAAACTCAAGAACTTCAAATCACCCACAGTCCAATGAATCTTTGAATTTGGTGCAACTAAGCATTCTCAAGTGGTTGAGTAAGTGAAATGAATAATGTAAAATACAGCTTTGACTTGTAACAATGGTACCATAAACTGGAGATCAAAATTACTTTGAAATATTTCAGAAACAACAATCAAATCATAAAAATAAACAGTGCTGCATAATGTGCAGATAAACACAAAACCATATGAACATGCACTTAAAAAATGTTGAAAGACAAACATTCAAAATGAGACAATTAGATAAAGATACTGTAGTATCATTTATTTGCATTGGGCTCAATTTTCATGCTTTTGTAAAAAAAAAAGGCATTTTCGTGGGTACTTAAATTCGTTGTTTTGCCTGTCAAAGTTTGCAAATATTACTAGATATTTAATTTCATGGTTTAACCTCTACAAATACCCAAAAATTAAGAATACTAAAGAATAAAACTGCTGATGCAAATGGCGTTTGCTTTAATGTTTAAAACAGTACTACAACCTGTAAGAGGACAAATCAAAAACATCTCAAGTTTAATACTTGCACAGTGTTTTTGACCAAGTGAATAACATCAGTGAAAAACACTGTGCCGACGCAGCCAACAACACTAAAACAATACTTCCATTTATATGAGCACAAATAAAACAGCTGTCATGATTAATCACTTTTGCCATGTTTTCGTTTGAGTGCTCAACATCAAAGGAAGCCGAAGCAGCCAACAACACTAGACCAATCGGTTATTAAAGTACATATGAATGATTTCTTACTTAAACCACTGTCCACCAAGTAGCACCATCAGTACTTTCTGACGATCATGGCATTAACAGTGGCTTAAAAGTGATAAAATTCAACTTATGGATAATTGCAGCTTAAGCAACAATGAGTGAAAGATCGAACCTAATTATTAGTGGTTTTGAGAAAGATGGACTTGTGTAATTCAGCAATTTGGGGATTATTTACCTGAGAAGCATTTGTGAGTACCATGGGACTTGACTGACACAATGTTGATACAGTGGCTTTGACCAAAAACATGTGATGTGTGAGCTTGAGCTTTAATACTCTGCTGTAATTAGTGTATATACATAGTGTTTCATTAATAATAGTGTTTCAAGAAATAGTTACAGTATTTTACAGGATTGTTGTTCTTTTGTATTAAAAATGCAAGGATAAAACGAAATGTACTTTCAGAAGGATTTAAATGTATCAACAACACTTGTACTTGACTGAATGATCAATCTGAATAAGTATTAAATTTAATTTTCATATACTGTTATTTTGCATATTTTTCTCTTTCATTTTCAGTATTATTATTGTTTGAATACCTTATGCTTTTTCTCTATTTCTCTATATCTTTACTTACTTCACTTAAAGATTTAAGGCAGTGAATGTAACATTACAGTTGGATACCTTATTGAATGTGTGCATTGAAACAATATAAAATGATTTATAATTCTTGTTTCAAGAGGTTCAAACAAAACATAAAACAAACATATGTAAAAGCTAATATTTAATTACCAGATTACAGTATTGACTTTGATTTATCAAATACTAGTAGCTGTGTTAATCTCTAGAAATGAAACTTTGTAAGAAAATGGGGGGGGGGGGGGCGGGGTCATCATCGTATGTGGCTCATTCTGCGTTGGGGATTTAAACTCGTGGATTGCGGCAACAATGAAAACCACGAAAATGGGTCCCCCACGAAAATTGATGATACTACAATAGTAAGGAAAAATACCTTTTTGTTCTTTCTCTTTTGGCTTTGGCATTCTATCTCCCATATTCAAATAGTAACTTCTGAAAGCATATTTTTAAGCTAAGTATTACCTGTAATATGTCCACTGATGATTGACAAAAATTTAATTCTTTCAAAACTTAATTTAAATTTGGGTTCATCTCCTTAACAAAAAAAACTATCTATAAATCTGAACAAAAATTATGTTCGATTAAAAAATGCCAAAGCATCATTTAATAATTAAGAGCTCCAGCATGATAATGTATCCGATTAAATTCTCATTTTATCAATATAGTTTTAAATGCCAAATGTTTAGTAAAAATTTATAATACTGTAAAGGTTGGCATCCCTGTCATGTTCTCTTAGTCAATGCAAATAATGAAAGTATCGTTGGTGTCCACATCACTACTGTAAGAGTAGAAGCAGAAAGATATGACACTAATAGGTTTTTGAAGGATCTGAACCTGAAGCTAATTAGATAAATAAATGTGAAAACATTTAAAGCTGAACATATATCTTCTATCATACAATACAAAGATTTTGAGGTACTTCTAGAAGAAGGA
Organism: Sinohyriopsis cumingii; assembly: GCA_028554795.2. NCBI lineage: Eukaryota > Metazoa > Mollusca > Bivalvia > Unionida > Unionidae > Sinohyriopsis > Sinohyriopsis cumingii. Next base: position 29,941,674 of record CM068824.1, read on the forward strand.
GGACTGAAATTTAGATCAATTGCATCTCACCTTGGTTTCCTGCCACGGGTAGATTTAGGTCTTGGTGGAGGTGGAACAATATCTCCATTGGTATAAGGTCCCTTTAGTTTCTGTGAGAAGGCTCTTTCTGCTGCTAGAGGGCAGCCTGAAATTTTGTGATGGGCTGTGAACTTCCCAGTCACATGACCTGATCCATCACATCCCTGAACAGGGCACTTTCTGTGGAAAAGTAAAGAAAATGATGTTCAAACACAGGTCGTGTGATGACAATACTGCAGCCATTCCTTTAGCTGTGGGTTGTGAATAGTTGAAAACCTGATTTTAATGCATAAAAAAATTGGGTCAGTGCTTATAAATGTAGGGCAGGGATCTATACATTCTAGTCTAATTGGGTCAACACTTTTGGTCCCCTTCATGGCCAGATTAAACAAGTTTACATTGTATTTCCTGCTTTATATAACTGTTTTTGACCATTTTTGTTCTCTTTAACTGCTAAGTGTTGAAACCATCTCTGATATCCTTTAGCAATATCATGATTTAAAATTTGGGTGCTACGGTGGACATACTGTGTATCAGCAATATCATGACTTACAATCTGGGTGCTGCAGTGGACATACTGGGTATCAGATTGACACTCTTTTCATCTAGGACAAAAGCAGACATCATTAGAAGTCTTTAGGTGAAAACTCCAGCAAGATTTTGAGAGGAAGATTTTCAAGACAGATGTTATCACAAAATACTGGATGCACAAATGGCAACATCTTCATTTAGGACCAACTAGGTATCATATGAAGTCTAATGGTGAATGGGGACCTTGGGTGGTCAAGTGGTCACCTTTACAGATCACTGACATCTCACCTTTGTCCATGTGGGTTCTAGCCTCAGCTTGGCCAATGTGTGTATTCGAGAAAGCTTGCCAGTAGCTCAAGTTGGTGGTTCTTCCCAAGGTCTTACCATCATACTCCACCATATATACAGGCCGCCATGTATAGCTTATCATGTGCTGAAAAATGGCATTAAATCTCACAAAACAAAAACTACTTATGAAAACCTTGATATACCATCCATTTGGAAGGAGCAGGGATAATAATATTTCCAAGATGGCCACCTTAGTAGCCATACTGAGGCTTAATCTTTTTTAACCAACTAGGCTCCAGAGAAACTCTTCTGATGAAAACCATATCAAAATGACATTCCATTTTAGAGCAGCAAAATCAAGATTTTCAAGATGGTCACTTACTGGATATAAGATAAGCACCATTTTAATTTATGTTAAACAAAACATGTTGATATGGCCATTCAGTCGGGTGAAATAGTGATAACAAGTTTTTCAAGATGACCACTGTGGCAGCCATTTCAGATATCAGATCAGCACCCTTTTCATGTATTACAAAACAAACATCATATGAAGTCTTCTGTTGAAAACACTATGTCAATATGACTTTCATTTCAGGTGGAGTAGTGAACACAAGGTTTCCATATTATACTTCAGTTCAGCACAATTTTCAATTAGGACCAACCAGACATCATGAGAAGTCCTTTCATAAAAGCTCCATGTCAATATGAATTTCAGTTCAGGAAGATTAGCATAATAATATTTTCAAAACAGCTGCTATGTATATATAGGATATAAGATTTTCTTTAAGACCAACAAAACATTAAGAGGAGTCTTTTAGTGAAAATCTCATGTTGATATTATCAACCATTAAGAAGAATTAGTGATAAGATGATTTTAATTATGTCCAATGTGTGGTGGCAATATTGGATGTCAGATCATAACATTTTCATTTAAGACCAACTGTACATCATAGAAGTCTTCTGGTGAAAACAATTTTTTTTCTAGCAAAATATGTTTCTTTAATAATACTTACCTGAAGAAACATAATTTACTATAAAATATTGTTTTTTTCTCCCCTCCAAAATGCTACCCAATCATAATACCTTAGAAATCTAGGTAAGAGGTAGAGGGAGTTACAACCCCCTACCAATGAGAGGCTTCTAGATAACCCAACAAGAGAACAGACTCCATCTGTCAGGTAGCAGCTTAAAAAGAGAAAAATATTTTATCTAGCAAATCCAGCCAGTCATATTAACAAATGCCAGAAGTCTAGACCAAGCTCTTGACGGAGGAGAGCAAAACTCTGGTGGCAACAAGCAAAAGACTTTGTCAATTGACACTTGGAAGGCAGAGTCTTTTCTTGTCAGTTAAATGTAGCAAAGATGATGGAGCTTGTGAGCATACTTTGTTGTCTATGTGAACATGGCAATGCAGATGCCTCCTCTGCAGCCTGAGATTAAATTTGAGAAGACTGCATAAAGTAGTGATCAATCATGCTCACAGAACATCCTGATTGTGATTGGATCACAATGCAGGTGTTCCCTTTGAATGACAAAGACATGAGAAGGCAGTGACTCCATATCCTGTACAATACTTGGGGCATTAAATTGGGTATCTGTGACTGAGCCATGAAGTGCCTTATGGTAGGAAGTAGGCAAACAGCACAAAGACCTTCTGTCTTTTGACTTAAATGGTAAGATATACAGTGGTAATGACATGTTGAGGTCAGAAATGTTGAAAGAGTGACATTTTGATGGAACAGTATAATTTTATTTCTTATGACACTGTGTCATTATTTGTGTTCAAACAGTTTAGGAGAAAGTTGATTCTCAGAGCCATCCATAAAGCTGAAACAAAGACCTTCCTTCTTTCGCTAACATTTAAGATCTATTGTGGAAGTGATCTGTTGTCAACTGAGACATAGCAGAGTCCAGTTTTGATGGAACAGTACCATTTAATCTAGCATGGGGATTATACTGTTATTTGTACTGAGACACGTTAGGGGATATTTGATCCATAAAACCACTTCATACAGCTGTGTGAGATAATATCTAAGAAGGCTTAATGTAATCTTGATCTCACTCCAATGTAGTCAATAAAGACCTTCCATTTTAGCTTAAAATGTATGACTGACTGGTGCTGAGATATGGTATCTTCAAGATGGTTGCTAAGTAAGGGTCCCTTTGATTGGCAAAGGTATGAGAACAAAGTGAAGCTGTATCCCTTGCATACTGAAGCACAAATCTGAGCATCATTTCCAGTGAGTGTTTTGTTGCACTATGCAGGTTAGGCTGATCCATTTGAGTACCTATACACTGTGGGTTTGGAAAACTGGACATAGATTGTTCATCTGGTGGCTGACAATGGATTATCAGGTGTGGTATAAACCCACTACAATCAGGGCCATATGGAAGCATCTGGTCATGGCGGAAAAGGGTCATCAGAGCAGACATGATATTGTCCAGTTCATTAAGTTGGGATAGGATATTTGATCCATCTAGATAGTCTATACATCTGAAGTGTGAGATAGAAAGTTAGGTAGTCTCACTCAATGGCAGGTGATAAAGGTGATTGGGTGATTGGGTGTTAAGCCCATGCAGTGAACAGACTACTAATTCTGTCAAGAAAGGTTTATCAAGGTAGGACAGTGAGGGCTGAATTAGAGCTGTTGATGACTGTGATAGCTTAGATCACTTTGTGGTTCATGAACCATGTGAAGTGTGATACCCACGGAAAAGCCAGTCATTGCCCACTGACATCAGCATGCAAAATGACGACTCGAGGTGAACTTCATACCTTACCCTTTAGTACCCCCAGTATTACAGCTAATTGACTTTCTGTCAATAGTATGCAAGTCTGACATGTATTCATAGATTGGCAACTGGAGCAAGCTAAACATGTAGAGTGGTTGCCGATCATGTGTTTCAAATTTTTTACAAAGCTTAGACTTGGTCTTTAATAGGCTAAATCTGTGAGACAAAATATAACAGACAATCTACACAGGTGTAGTGCAGCATACTAAATGCTTTAGGAACACAGGAGTGTATGAAACACAAGCGTGTCAGGGGGGTTTGTGAGTACAAAATCATACTGTTAGCATGCCATGCCATGCTTCAATTTGATTAAAATCAAATCTTAATTTCACACACAGGACAGAGGTGATCTATCTAGATTGTGCCATGTTATGGCAGGTATGTCAACACCTTGAAAATACATTTACACATTTCATCAGGGCGATCAAAGTTGAATTTTTTTGACAAGCCAGATGGGCACATCATTTAGAATACAGGACGGGCCTGATCTAAAATCAGAGGGGCCCTGGGTGTCAGGCTATCAGATTTTTTTAAAGACTGACACATTTAAATTAGCAAGGTAAGGAGATGCACTAATGACCCATGCAGGTATTGTCATGGGCATCCAAGTGTGTGAAGATGGCAAAGTGATGATACTAAAATTCTGAAACTTTGTTGTAGAAGACAGAAACAAAAGCTGGACATTTAACGATCAAGTATCCATTTTCCTCTGAAGAGAATACTTAGACATCTTCGAAATGTCTACCCAATAAAACCTTTATGTGGGACACCACAATAAAAAATGTGAAACAGGGCTTGATATTGAGAGATATATTAGCATAAATGAATCAACAAAATAAAATCTTTAAGAACATCACTAAATACTGGTAATGCAATTTTAGAATATATATTTATATATAATAAAACCCGCTTATTTATAATACATATATAAAAAAGTCCATCCAATTCATGCTAAGGGACCTGCATTAAAGACTTTTCAGGTCATTTCGGACCAACCTGATGTCAGAAGAAATATTTAGTGAAACCACCATGCTGATATGACAATCCATTCTTCAGAAGTTACCATAAAAAGATTTTCAAGATGGCTGATGGGATGAATCTGTGCATTACAGTGATCCTCTATGTAGTTCATGAGAAGCAGCAATAACAAACATGTGCCAATGGATGGATGGACAAAGATCAATAGACTATTCTATATGTTCTTCTGGTTTATGACCAGTTGAGCTAAAATTTAAACTTCTGAGTTTTTATTGCCACCAAATCCAGAAAATTCTTAGATATATCCACTGACAACAAGAGTACAGCAGACAGTACATTAAAAGTACTGCATGAGGTAAATTTAATTTTTATACCTTTTTATGTAAACCCACTTTTCATTAGTCAAGTATTGAAAGTTACAGTTCCTCTTTAAATGACAAACTATATCACTAAAGCTAGGCAATAATGACATGCAATACTAAATAATACACTCTGCTTATTATCATGACTCCCTCATCACAAAATCTGGTCAAGGTAAAAGACACAGAATTCAAGTACTTCTTTCAGTCTTGAGTACCTTGACCTTGGACTTATTGATACCCAAATCAATGCATACCTTCCCTGTCTAAAATGCAAACCAACAATAAATTTTGGGTGGTTTAAGGCATATGAACTGAGGTATTTTGGGAAAACTATTCCTTCTCCGAGTCCCTCTGACTTTAACCTTTGACCTTTTTAACATAAATTGAGGTCTTCATTGGCTCAAATGCAAGACCTATAAAAAATTTAGACAAGACATGTACAGAACTTAAGTAGTTCTGAGGAATTAATTTTTCCTTCTTCAACTTGATGTGACCTTGACTTTTGACCCCAAAATTATTAGGTGTTTCCTTCTCTCAAATTCAAGCCATTGTTTGGTTAAAGTAGGTGGCGAAATGATTTTTCTTATTGGAGTCAATGTGACCTTTACTTTTGACCCTAAAATAAATAGGTCTTTCTTATCTCAATGTATGTTGGTGTGCAAACCAAGTTATGATGTGGAAAGTTTTCCTTCTTCCTGTCCATATGAACTTTGACCTTTTCAGCCTAAAATCAATCAGTTTTTTCCTTGCCCATAATGCAAGTTATTTAAAATGTTTGGTAATGGTTGATGGTGGGAAACTTGAGTTATTGTGCAGACATGAATAGGGAACAGATAAATATATGGCCATGCAGATGGATGTAAAAATGGGCAGCATCGTTACATAATACACTCCACCATATGGTGGACATATAAAAATGTATTGAGAGAATGTCCTAAGTCTAGTAACAGTCCTTTAAATGCAGGCAATAGGGATGTGGGAACCGAAATTATTTCCAGCAACATGCATCATCTAAATCTTAGTCATGCTGAGCTGGCAAGAAAGTTCAAGACCTTTTTATGAGTGTGGAGAAAAGGAAACATGAACACTGCCACAAAGCAAAAAATTATTAAAGATTATTTCCACTGAACTAGGTGAAAAATGCAAATTATTGTGAACATTCTTGGGAAAATGTGACTATGTTTGGGAACAAAGATAGCTATATTCAGGGACGGAAACTTAAAGCCCCACAGGAGGGTCTCAAAACTTTGTATGGACAATTCTGGGAGAGTGACTCACTTGACTTCTGGAGATGCTGGAAAGTCCATTTGTTTGTTGGATTTGGGTGTGGTGGGGGAGAGATCAGGGGCAGTGTCATCAAATCTGAAAGCCCCCAGGCGATCCTGAAGTGTATTCTCCTTGTTCATGTTTAGCTGGGAGTATGGACAGCCAAAGGCACTGAAATAGTGAAGTACAGAATTGAACCATGTCTTACGCAGCTGTGATCTATATAGACTTAGATCTTTCATCTCCTAATGTGCTAGCAGATCAGTGTCCTTTTGAAATCATGCATAAAATGGATTCTGACCTACTACCACATTATGAAGCAGTGATTCTAGCCTGAACTATTCAAAACTGAGAATGAGTTACATATTAGCAAGTACAGAATTTGTAAACGACAGTCATTTAGTGTGGAACTAGTACATAGCTGCCAACCCCAGAGTATAAAAATACTGACTTATTATGACAAATATTGATTTTTAAAACTTTAATACATATGTAACTGCCATATTTACTGTACATGTTGGGACACCATAAATTAATTTTTACAGTTAATTTTGTGTGCACTGTATGTTCTAGGGCAAATTGTTTTTTCCTTCAAGTCACCTTTTAAATCATTCGAAAATTATGTCAGAAAATGCACTCCAACTGAAATTTTATTTTAAAAAAATATAAAACTTTGTCCTGGAGATAAAACTCTTCAATCCATTGGATAATCATCTCATCAACCCAACCCTCCTGTACACAGCGATCCATTCTTTTAGTGCATGGATATGTTTTAGCTCTCTCACGCTGTGAAAAATTATCGTTGGAGGCAACACATCTCCAGAAGCGGAAACTACAAGAACTAAAGTCAGATTTTAAAAAATATGCACCAGTCACGTTAATTCACACACTTTTAACCCCCATATTATCGACAGTCCGTCCAGGAATGAGATAAAAAGTACACTGGAATTTAATCCATGTTAATCATATTATCTGCAAATTCATCTTCTCTTCTAGCCTTCATGACTTCATCAATAGATTTTCTTCAAATCTTCTGGTTGATGCTGGGTCATTGATGTCCTATGCATGAAGCAATATATTGTGTTACTTTAAAAACTGTATTGTTTATATTTTTCAAAATTCCCATGGAAACCAGTGAAAAGAAAACAAAGTTAGCTCCCTTATGTCAGCCAAATATGTATGTATGTATGTGTCTATATATATATATATATATATATATATATATATATATATATATATATATATATAAATATATATATATAATCTGCACACTTAACAGAATTTAAAGTTGGCTTTCAAGGTCGGCTTGTTTTATAATAAAATATCCTTTTATGGCAGGATTCTGTCAAAGTTGGTCAAATTCTGCTGAGTGATTTATGGTGATAAAGTTGTTTAAATGTTTAATTTTTTTTAGAATGGTGGCCATATTTGATGGCAGACTGGCATTGTTTGTATAAATTTGAATGGCCCTTAAACTAGTCAAATTTGGTCTCTTGATATGTTTCTAAGAAGTTGTTAAATGCTTGTCTAGTTTTAGTATTTAGTGTTTGCCATATTTGATTGTAGACTGGCATAAATTATAAAAACTACAGAGCCCTTTATGCCAGCATGTTTTCTGTCTAATTTGGTCAAATTCTTATGATTGGTTTTTAGAAGAAATCTTTTATAGGTTTCTAAAGTTTTAGTAATAGTGGTTATATTTGATGATGGATTGGCATAATTTGTCTAAAATTGAAAAGTCCCTACACCAAGATGCTTTCTGTTGAATTTTGTTGAGTGGATTTTGAGCAGTCACTGTTAAGTTTTTCAATTCTTAATAATGTTGGTCATATCTGATGGTGAAAGGGCACCATTTGTATAAAACTGAAAAGTCCCTATACCAAGATGCTTTCTGTTAAATTTTGTTGAGTAGATTTTGAGAAGTCATTGCTAAGTATTTCAATTCTTAGTAATGTTGGTCATATCTGATGGTGAAGGGGCACCATTTGTATAAAATTAAATGCACTTCATATCAATGCTAAGTTGGTCAAAGTTTGCCGAGCAATGTCTGAGAAGAAGTCACATGAATGTTTTTCACCTATTTTGGTAACAGTGATCAAAGTTCTTGGTGAACTGATATAACTTGCACAAAATTATAAGACCTTCTCATCTCAAAGTCATATGTTAAATTTTGTTAAATTCCGTTGAGTATTTCATGAACGAAGTAATTTGATTTTCCTAATTTTAGTACTGGCAGTCAAATTTTATAGTGGTCATTTTCAGCAATATTAGCCACTGTAAATAGTGGATTAGAATCATTTCTTCAAATCTGCAAGCCTTGCATATCAGGATCCTAAAATCCTACCAATGTTGGGCTAATTTGTCTTGTGTATCCTGAGAAATTACTTAAAGTATTTTTTCTATTTTAATTAATGGCAGCCATTTTTTTAATGATAGCATTTATATAAACAAGAGAGACCTGGATGTTTTCTGTCATATATGGTGAAATTCTAAGAGAATATTTTGAGAACTGGTCATTCGAATGTTAACAACGCCCATCTTTGATGGTGAACTGGTATCACTTGGTTTTTGAGAAAATGCCTAAATACAACAGTTGTTGATGGATGATTAACACAGGGTCATACCTTAAGCTTGCCATGTGAACTGAACAAAGCAGGTAGGGTCAGAAGAAACTTGTGTTCAGGGAACAGTTCAGCAGATAAGCACTTTTAAACAAGTGACGAATGTTAGGAAAATCTTGCTTACCATCATATGAACAATTGAAGAATGTAACAAATGATGATGGCAGCTACATTACATTCATTCAACATAATGTGCATTCTCTAAAGTGCTTATATTTAGCGGGGAATCAAAATACAACCCAGAAATTAGTATATTAACAGGAAATGTTTAAGTAAACTAAGCCTTCCATGAAAGATGAAAAAAATCTTTCTACACCAATATTATCTATATAAATGATAGGAAGTAACTCTTACAGATCACCTCCCTTTGACCTTTATGATGTGGTATGCCATATCCCATAAGCGTATCAGCTGAAATGTAAGCAAAAGATATAACATGATGCTTGCATTTGCAATGATGCTTGCATTTGCAAGGAAGGGTGGGAGATACTGATGGTACTGTGATCAGGTAACTATTCTGGAAAATTATTAACGGACTCCACCAAATAGATTATTGGATCATGTAAGCACTAGTAAATAGGTAAGAGGAGGAGGAAATACATGAGCATCCAACCTTAACCCATATCTGCCTGTAGATGCACAATGGCTGCTGTACTGAAAAGATGAACTCCTAATGTGAAGGCAGCACAACTGAAGATTATGTTTCAATTCATGCAAAGGAGATCCATTTTGGAACCAGGACCTAGCTATTGCATTACCAGCAAAAGTTTTAACTGGCAAATCCAGCAAAAGCTATGAGGCCATGCCCAGTAGAGGTTGTGCTGCTAAGCACAGGGCATTGCAACTGTTTGGGCAGCTCCATGAGGCCAGTGAGATTCATTCTTTGGAGAATGTACACTAGGCATGCAGCTAACTGACTCGAATCAAAACATTATATTAGAAGGCCAAGCTTGTGGAAATTGCTTGAATTTCCGAAGCCTGTGAGAATTCAGAATATCCTATTCTAATAACTCAGTAGCCAACAGGCCCATGATTGTGTCTTGCTTTCTGATCTTAATCAGAAGGCAGAACCTCTGAAGGTGCTGTGGATGTCCTCCATTCACCTCAGGTTGTATCTGGGAGAGCAAATAGCAAATCTCCACCAGGCAGCTTTATTGCTATTGATGTGTTAATCAGTAAGAGGCAAATAACTTTTGTTTTTACTGTTTGTAGACAGAAAACTTGTTCTACAAAAAAACCAGAATGTGCCATTATTGTGACAGAACCATTAGAATGAAACTGCTTGTAGATCATGGACAGTATATATAGCTCACACACCCTGCAAGCTGAAGCAAGTGCTATCAGGAAAATAATCTAATAACTTCAGTGAGGCCATAGACAGGGGCTCAAACATGGTGACATGAGGATGTTCAGCCATGTCATTACCCAGGTGAGATTCCATTTGGGGAATTGTGGAACAAGGTGAGTAACTGGGGCCTGGATAGGTTAAAATTAGATAGACTGGAAATTTTCTTGTTATTGTCAGTATCATCTCTCCCAAGATGTTTAAACATGTCTAAAATTACAGAATAGTATCACTTGATTGTAACAGATGCCAACATTTGTTCTCTGATGCTAGAGAGCTGGGGGATGAAAGTTAACAGCGTTGTGACATCATTAATGTGACACCAATTGGTGAAAACACACTACTTCCTTTTCATGCAAGCTGTCCTTGACAATGTCTAGTCACAGAAGAGGAGTTTCTTTAGACATGCATGAAATACCAATAATCTTGTCTGCTTGAGCAGTATGGAGATTGCTACAGTTTTCCTGGGCACAACTGTTGCAAGATCAAGTAGATCTGTCCCATCAGCAAGAAGCAAACTATTTTGCAAGCCTTGCCACTATTCAGGATTCATTGCAGCATTAAAGCCAAAGTTCAGAACGCACTGAATCAGATCCCCTCCCATAAGAGTGACAGTACATCAAAGGTCTATGCCTCTGGGTCAGGGAATGGAGCGATGAAGGTGGACAGTTCATCATTCCACATCATCACAAATACATCTAGCATTAGTTTGCCCGACACAGAATATATTTGATGAAAGATGGATGGATGGACAGACCGATAAGTATGAAGCAGTTAGCATCTCCCTGATACTGGATTGTCCAGGAGGTTGAGCCAGCCCAGATGGTGATGGACTTGTATGTGAAAATTTAGTTGGCACTCCAACAGAGGAGCTCCTACACCATAATGGAAAGATGTGATGATTGTTTGAAGAGATAGTTTACCATGATCAAGTTGTCTGACAGTATCAAGACTGTCTTCCCTTTCATGTACTCTGTCCAAGCACAGAAGACATGACTGAATGGCCTACATTTCAAGCATATTCCTGAGAAGAAGAACCTTCTCTTCTACCATCCACCTGTGTCAGACTTTTTGAGAAGCTTGGCAGCAAGTGTGCCCCCCCCCCCCCATGGCACAATTACAGGCTGTGACATCCAGTATGGGGAGGGGATTCCAACAGTAATCAGCCAATTGTCTGTCAGAAGGAGGTTGACCCATGTGTGGTGAAAAAAGACTGGCCCCCACAAAAGGGTTGCCAGCTGGTGGGAACGACAGTAAATCATTGTCAGTAGGTGGGAGACTTCAAAGGTGAAAAACTTCATTTCCTCCACCCAGACCCGCCTGCCTGCAAAAAATTGAGGCATATGGTTGGACTGTGAGATGAAGACTATGAAAGAACCTCTTTTCCCATCAGACCAATGTTAAAGAAGCAGTTAGGGCATTCGCACTGTATAGACTACCTTAGCAATATGGCACACAGATTCCCAAGGATAGACACTACATGCCTTCTCGGCTAGACAAAAGATCGCTAGTGACACTAAGTAGGGAGGAGGCCTACCTGACATTCCTTGCCAACTTTGATGTGGTGTGAAACACCTGTCTATCCACCCTACAATGGAGGAAATCACAGATGTTTGTCTGGAACAGGCACATCCAAGTGGTAAGTATCAGTATGTGGCTTATACAAGTGGAGTGACGATGTAAAAAAAAAGGCCCTTAAATTACCAAGCTCAAGAAGCATATGAGAGACATCAATAATTTCAAGAATCATTTGGAAAGGCAGATGCTCTTTCTCTTTTTCAACTTCATAATATATGGTATTAACTGTCACAGACGGAGGGCATTCAGAAATCAGTAACATTTTACACACTTTTATTGATACCTTAAAGTTGCATCCATCTGATCTAGTCCAAGTCAGATGAGAATGTTCAGGGAAGTCAACTTTCTCATCCTTGTCAACCGGAAATTGTATTCTTTCTGTACACCACATGTCCAAAGATGTAATATAATACATAACTCTGACAACACTGTTATCAACATGGACTCAACCTGCCAGGTATGCTGTTCAGAACAGAATACGGTCTGGTCTGTATCGGCATACTGTCTGGTCCGGCTGGCTAGAGTGGCATAGCCCAACACTACTGTTCAAATTGTTGACCAACATACAGTCTGCCAAACTGAAATAAAATAGAGTCACACCTGCCAAACCAGTACACAGATCAGTTGGACGGCTGGACTGGTTGGCTGGCAGTAGGGATAGCATATTATGTATGAGTTATGGGCCTTGCCAGCCGGTGAAGTTAGACTGTAATCCTGCATATGCCTGGTTTTAATGGCACTAAAGCAATGCACAGGTGGGAGTGGGGACTTGGTCCCAGTGAGCTGCCTAAATGGGGTAAAATCTGCCCCTGTTTCATCCAAATCGCTTGTTGACAACCTTGGGAACAGAGCTTCTTGAGATGTAAAATTGCTTGCTTCCCCCCAATTCGATTGGGACAGAAGTGATCAGTACAGTTCAGGAACTCATGGCTGTGGGCAGGGGGAGGGGGCATCTCCATGTTCTCCATTATACTTGCCATCAATTCCAAATTTAGAACATGACATCTTAGTCTTTTTTAAGATATAGGAAGATATGTTTTTGTCTTACCAAACCATTAGTATGTAAAATTCTACTGGATTTTGGAGGCACTGTTAACAATCTTTCAGGTAAAGCTGAAACTGGTCAACATTCACTTTATGGGTGGCAACCTAGCAGGGAGCAAGGGGAGGTACTTTTAAGGGTTACTTCCCTTCATCTGTATGATATGTAGATGAAAAGACATTTTAATTTTTTTAGGGAGGGCAGAATTCATAGGTAGCAAAGGTGATTTCCTAATGTTAATGTGACTGAATGATGTATTTGATGGAGAAATATTTACATGTGTAAAAAGACAGCTCATTGAATATTCAGCAAGGTTAGAGCCAAAATGATGGTGAAAACTGCCATAATTTGGTACTTCAGGCATAATCTCTTTACACTATATTAAAGTTTTGAAAAGGAAAGAAATACTGTTGTTTTGGACAAACATACCTGTGATGGCCTGTGTACTTGGCTCCCTTAATGTGTCCTACCCCCTTACATCCTGGGGTAGGGCAGCCACTCTGTCCTGGACACACAACAAGGTCAGATGGAACTGCACAATATAAGAACATTATTGCTAAACAACTTTAAACTACATTTACTTTAGGTCAAGTTTGCAAAATCTTCTTGAACTTATACCATGCTCTCTTGATGTCTCTGATTTAAAGCTGTGGCAGTTAATATGACCGAAAACCCCAAGAACTAGACCTGACTTGCAGCTTGACTTAGAGATGGAGTTTTTACTTTCAGCCAATCAAAAAGTGACAAAAATAAGGTAAAGTTCCTTAAAAATTATGTGACTGACTAAAACAAATCTCAATCTCACACAAAATCTCAAACTCAGTCTTAGTAATTTTATATCTCCAAGCCTGGAGGGAACCGGTTTTTGTATGGGTGAAAATCCATCATATACTGTATATATTCACTTATAAGATGAGTCAAACTGCAAAGTTCCTGATCTGCCTTAGCATAATGCATCAGATCAGGGTCTATGCTGTTTGTATTACTGATGACTCTTAACAACACTGACCCAGATTTGCCAGTGCATTATGTGACAGCAGATATGGACCTCTGCAATTTGCAGCTGGGCACATCTTCAAAGTATGTATGTATAGTACAAATTGATGCCAGGGATCAAACCTAGACTGATCAGGAGCAAAAAAAAGCTATTAACTACTGCATTATTTACAAAATTTTCCATTTTATTCTGTACAGATAGCAGAAGTTTTAACTATTGCATACATACTATGATCATAATCAATGCAATGAAACTTTGGTTTATTCTTCACAACTGTACAACTTTTTAAAAAAATTAAAAACTATTCATATAAAAGATTTTGCAAACAATGGCCTTTATGGTAAGAAAATAAATAAAGTAAGAGTGGAGAGTGAGAATGAATCATGAACCAAGTTTCTGCGACCCTTGTCCAATGTACACAATAACATCTAGGAATCAAATCAAAGGTCTAATACATCCAATGGGCATTACTACTGAGCTATTTCAGGTGAACATTATCCTAGATTAGGATATTAATGTACACTTGTAAACTCTCTAGAACCATGGTTTCTTGTGATTTGCCTTCCATGAAGAATGAAGCTTCATCAAGTACCAGCACAGAGCAAACCACCCCACCTCCACCCTTTTCCTCCTCCAAAAAAGAAAATCACACAAGACCTGTATCACTGCTATTGCCTTGTAGATGACAGAATTTGTGACAAGACTACACTGACTGAACTGATATGACAATCTAGGTATAGATGGTTTTCTTATTTCACCAAATAGTTGACTGAAATAGCAAAATAAAAACAAGACTTGGCAAAAGGTTTTGACTATACTTTTTACAAAATAGTGAAAGAGAAATCAAGACAAATCTAAGTCTACATTGTTGCCAGTTTGGGCTCTTGGTGACATGATCAGTGATTATCTAGATTGTATGCAGTTTTGCTGTGTATTTTAGATAAATAAATTAATCTTTATTCAAATCTACTAGAAGCTTTTAGACACTGGACTACTGCAGGTTAAATGCCTAACAGCCTCACTGATGACTGGGTAATTCTGATCACCTGTATAAGTAAAGAGTGCCAAAAAAAAAGGACAGGATCTCATTTTAACCTGTAACCTTTTGATCCCAAGTATGCACTGCCCACCATTAAGTTATGTAGACTGCTTCACAATGGATAAGTGTAGACTGCTTCACAATGGATAAGGAAGGATTGATAACCAGTCAAAGACTTACGTATTGGTGGTGCAAGAGGATGTCCTGTCTTGGCACACCAGCCGGGAGGGTGAAGGTCAGGAGAGTCATCGTCCAGCCAGTAATCATAAGCATCTGACCAGCCATCAAAGTGAATCTTGACCATGTAGTCCTGCACATCCACTATAGAGGCCACTCTAATCAGAAGGGTATTCCTCTTGTCCACAACTTCCACCTTCATACCAGACTCAAAGGGAATGGGTGCTCTCTATGTTAGGAAAGAATATATACTTTTCTCAGAAAAATGTTCACCTATATTCATCATGTGACAAATATTGATAAGGCTTTGATTTAAACTCTTTTGGACAGATTATCAAAACAAAGTATCTCTGTTTTGCTTAAGTCATATAATGTTTTGTTGTGATTTCTTTAATTGTTGTTAATGGTCTCAAACCAATGACCCTATGTCCAACTGTCTCATGACAACAGCATAATCCTGCAGTGTTTTTATGTTCTGTGCAATTTCTTCAACAGTCCCAAAACTTCTGAAAATAACTGATTCAAAGGACTTGAAAAACTGCTGAAAAATATGTGCTTGTAAATTCAATTTTCAAAGAGAATCTTATATGTTATGGCATTCTACATGTGCCTGCCCTCTGATATCCAATAAATCTTTGTTCATGAATAAAATCAATGTCTCCAGGCAAGTATATTGGATTAATCATAGTTGTGAAGTAAATTTTTCTAAAGTTCATTATGCATAGTGACAGTTCTTGTAAATTCTTAAACTCACTGGTTTAAATGCTCTTGCTGGGACAGCTGTAGACTTTGACTTATTCAGGAAAGAATCCCAAGTGAAAGTGTCAACATCCTTCCAGTCTAGAGGAGAGAAAAATATTTTTTAAATTTTCAATATTATTGAAGTACAAATTTTAGCTTTACATATACTGTAAATAAACCAAAATTTGTATTTATATGCAAGCGGGATCCCTCCCCACCTGACACTGACTCAGGGGTCATAAACCAAAATTCCTTATATATATATATATATATATATATATATATATATATATATATATATATATAGTACATTTTACCTCTGACCCTTTCCAAGGAATCCCAAAATTATACCCCTCTCATGGATGGCTGTCACATGGTCAACCTACATAGAAAATTGGTGAATTTCCGCCTCCCTTTTTTAAAACATTATTGAAATATCGGAAAATGAGTGGACTGATGGTGGGTGTCACAATAATCACCACTAACTGTGAGAACAAGAAGTTATCCTGCTTGGACAGAACAATGATTTTTAAAGAAGTCAGAGTCATTTAGTAGTCAAGTTTTATGAATTCCAGGCCTGGACTTGTTTGCATAAGGAGTGTAATCAATTATGGTCGTACACCACTGGAAAACCTATTCTTTTCCTCCACATGCATTTTACATTGTGGGAAGTATGAGACAACTCAGAAACCCACAACAACCCAGTGCCAAGACCATGGAAGGAGGGAATCCATCTTCATGGATTCTAGGATTACTATTCTATGATCACTATAAACCACATTTAATCCTCAACATAAACTATCTTTATCACAGATGCCTCAGACACATATCCATAGACTGAAGTACCAATTAAGAAAAACTATGAAAATAATGCTCCTCAAAAATAAAGGCCAAAGTATATCAAAATATGTCACATTAAAACTGCATATTTCTATGCAAGATTGCCAAACTAAATTCAAAAGTGTCATTACAACACATTACATTTTTGAACATTTGATCTTCAGACTCCAACCAAAGGATCCTGTTAGGAGAACCTAAAAAAACAACTTTTCTGCAAACAACAAATGCACGAGTAAATATATTGTCAAGTTTGGTAACACTGTGCCTGGTGATAAACTGGTTTTTAAGTGGATTAAAGATTGAATGAGGGAATCATAATATTGTGGACGTTTTTCTAGGAAAGCCTGAGACTAGTTATCAGTACATCAGTCTGACGATATTCCAAGGTTTCATTTAATTCAGATACATTCATATACCATATATCACTCAAAAATGGATGACAAGGAGAGTGGATAACGGCACTTTAGTATTCCTCTGGTAATTAAAGGTAGACATTCATTTAGCATTTCGTGTTTATCTCTCCTCAGACTTTTCCAATGGCATTTTTCTTGTAGGTAAATAAAACAACCCATTCATAAGCAAGAGGCACATGAAGGCCTGATATTGCTTACCTAACACACATTGGTTTTAAAAGGAAATACAGATGTAATACAGCAGTGCTTTGGCATGAATAAAAACATGTTATAAGCTGACAACTGATACTACATAAAAAATTACCAGAGAAGACTTTAAAGGACAAAAAGTACTCTCCTATGCCTTCAACTCTGCATATTTTTGGTCATAGACATATCTTAATACCTCATGGCATTATTACTTTTGTTTAGTAGCAGCCTTAACAAAGATTTTCAAAATGGCCACTGTGGTGGCTTTACTGGATGTGCAAGCTGCACCATTCTCTTTCCTGATCAACCAGACATTATAACAAGTCTTCTGGTGAAATGTTTTCAATTAAGAAGGAATAGCAAGATTTTCAAGATTACTGCTCTGTCAGTCATACTGAATTGAAGATCAGCATAATTTTCATTTAAGAACAACTAGATATCATAAGAAGTCTTTTAGTTTAACTCATTAACTCCTGGAGATTTTTGTCATTTGATCTGAAAAATGGAGAAGGAAATGCATTTTGGGGGCTACTTCTAAATATATCCAAATAAATCTACTTCCAGAGATTTTCATTTAGCCTGATGCCTAGTTGTGTTAGAAATATCATTTTTCATTGTCTATTTCACTTGCGCATGTGCATAAAAGTAAACATCTGGAGTTCTTATTTTGTTTGGCTTATTGGACCCATCATTTTCATGTCCTGGTCACTTTTTACTTCAAAATCCTCAACTTATCCTAATTTTTGAAATGGTTTGCCTGCCTGTGTGCAGTTCAGACTGGTCTGCCTTAGATCTGAGGCCAAAAAGTCTAAAATCTTAACATAAAATCCAATTCCAACAGTGGGCGAAGTTTTGGTGCAAAAAAAAAGGTCAGGTCTCATAAAATAAATTTTTCCCTCTGTATTTTTAATGCAAGTAGAAAGTCTAGATTTTTGGGTAACATTGTAGAGCTACATCAGTTTACTTTTCTGTACAACCACCAACTTTGGTGTATCTTAAACGACTTTGACATTACAGAGATCAGAAGAAGTGTACTCCTGGCACATAAAGATGTCAATGGGTATTTGGTTATGTGGGCAACTGCCTGCTGATAATAACCCAGGTAATAAAATGGACAATGGGATTACCCTTTAAAAAAAGTTTCCAAGTTCAGATCGAGATAAAGATTAACGATTACAATTCAAGGCTTGTGTCATATGCACATTTATTCACTGTCACAGGGGCTCGTATCATTGCTTCTATTTTAATTGTCATACATGTACTATATAATATTACAAGGGAGGACACTTCTCTACTTTCTCACATCACCTACATAAGAATCAACACTGATATTTGAAGCTAGATTTCACATTTCACGTAGCATAATAAATTTGGTACCGATGCTTAGCTCCTGCATTTGACTTTGTATGCCTGTCCATAGTTTGGCGTACTATCATACCTTTAAGGAATGCAGACCATTTTCCCACACTACTGCTTGACACTGCCATGATCACACCTGCTTAATAAGCAAGTACAAGTTGATAAAAGGAATAATGCCCGCTCATTGGCCAAAGGAAAATGATGTACTGCACCTATTTACAAGTTATTTTTGTTTTATTATATAGTACATATATGACTGAACTTTAAATTGGAAACAACAATATGAATCTCTGTGTTCCTTGTTAGACCACTGTCTAATTTCCTTATTTTCTATTCACAGTATGTACATCAAACAGTTCCAAGAAAACAAGTTTCTTGAATGTAATTGCCGCCCTAGTAACACAGGACTAAACAAACACACTGACCTTGACCTCTAACCAACGTTTCTCCACTTATATGCAGCACATTTGATCACATTATTTGTATGGAATGGAATCTCTTTCACACAGCTCTTAACAATATATCCAACAAACTTTAAAATTTACCAGTGACCATCATCACCATGGTTGTTCCATTTATACTGATGAATCAAGTAGGAAGAGTAAAACCTAATTCTAAAAAAATGATGTAAGTTGTTTGTCCTGACACTTCATCTATGGCTATCATAGATAGTTCTGCCTATTCCAAAACCTTTTAATACTGACTTCCCACCTAAATTTTAAACAATTGCTCCCTGCGTCTCTGAGCTTCAGACTCCTTCACCTTCTATCAACGGATATTCCTTCCAGACTGATGCAATGATGGATCAAGTCTACTGCTGTTGTTAATGATTATCACTGAACATGATGACCCACTAATGAGAACAGTTAATACCACCTTTTCTAACAAATTTAATCTAAAGTTGTTTTGATTTTTACAATAAATCGCAGCCAAGACAAAAAGCTGCACTGGAGAAACAATACAAAACAGGATTTCCACTTGGTTGCAGTGGAAGCCATACTGTTCCTAAAGAAGTCATCCCAAACATGATTCTGACAGAAAATGTCCAAAGAATTTTAAAAGCCAAGTTTAATCAAAATCAGCTTAGCCATTTTGGAGAAAAGCTGAGAAAAAGGTTTTCTACCATGTAGCTAAAAAGGTCACAGTGTTGGTGGGAATCCATCCCGGACACAAATTCTCCTATGAAAACATTAAGACTTGTAACATATTTGATCAATTTAAGCACTTATAAAAAAGATACCTTTTCCTGCCAAGATAAAACAATGATACTGATGAAAATAAATGAATTCACAATATATCATGCATTTCAATTTACCAGTGTTAAAGAGCATGAAGTTCAAGAAAACACAGTAATATAATATTGGCTCCTGATGTAATAACAAGTTTATAACGACACATACCACAAGGTGGGGAAAGCAATTTTCCATTCTCTTGACACCAGCCTGCTGGATGGATGTAAGGAGAGCTGATGTCACACCAATAATCGTAACTTTCCTCCCAGCTATCAAAGTGAATCAAAATCTTGTCCCCAAGTGTGTCTGCAACAGTTGCTACACAGATCAATGAAGAATTTTTCTTGTCTACTGCCTCTAATTTACTCCCAACACGGAAAGCGCTGGGTGTTACAGACTAGAAAAGAATTTTGAAACTGATGAAAATAAATAAATCAATCTTTACAACTATATAAACAATGAAATACTAGTACTCAATAATTATGGCCCTGGATCATGCAAAAGGAAAATGGAATTAAAAAACTAAGTTAGCAGTTCTCTATTACACAGCTATCATGCATTTGTACAATATACTGTTTTAGCACCCCATTTCCCAAATATACAAATTTTTCATTATCGTGAATAAATAGCATTAAGAAAGTTCTATATTATACAGCATTAACAAAGCCTGACTTTCTCTGAAATATTTTATCCAGTCAAACCTCACAAAACTGAATAGTCGATAAATTGAATTTTGAACAAACTGCTCCACCTTTCATTTATATAAACATAAATTGTGTACAAAGTATTTGCCTGATTGACACCATAGATGTGTTACTGAGGTTATGGTATAAATCAAAACTGGTGTACATCTAGTGTCACCTGTAAACTAAAACCCCTCTAATTTAAAAACTAAGGACATTTAAAGTCCTAAATGTCAATTCAGTGCTCAAAAAATCCTATAGCCCGACACTTGGGGCTCCTGTAAATTCAGTGCTCATCCTGTATTCTAAGAGAGGTGCCCATTGGGCTTGAGGAAAAAAAAACTTTTTGCCATAGCAAACTTGGATCGTACTAATGAAATGCAGAAATGAATATTCAAGATGTTGACATACCTGCCATAATATGGCACAATCTGATTAAAATCAGATCACCACTGTCCTACATGAAAATAAGACCTGATTTAATTAAACTGTATAACACAGCATGTCATGCGAAAAACATGATTTTGTGCTCCCAAACCCCACGATATGGTTGTGTTTTGAGAAAATAAAATTTTCAGTATTCTTTAAAGATGAAAAAAACCCACCACTTTCAGTATATGCCTGTTACATGTTGCCTTTATAAACAGCTGATGTAAAACTATCCTTTGAGCAGTTTAAATAATGGCAATTAAAAGGTAAAGAAGTCTGGTATAAACCACATTTCACCTTTTACTTAATTGGGTGACAACAGCATGTGTGATGTTTTTTGAAGACTGCCCAATGTGTTAATTTGCATAGGTATGATCTGGACATGAAACAACCCAATATATGTAAATCAAAGAGAAATGCTAGATACATGTAGGAGAACAAACGTTATTACATATCATTGCTTTGAATGAGAATGTTTAAGCCATATGTATTATATTTTTGACAAGTTTGTGAACAGCGTAATGTTTCTTTGATGTCAGATTTTACTGCATATACAAAATGCAAAGCATGATTAGAAATTAGAATTGTGTTCAATTGTGATTAATTTTTTAAGCGAGCTTAGGAAGCAATTAGCTATCGGCAAATCCCAACAAAAATAAGTTTTAGAACTCCTGGTCGATGGAGTTTTACTTTGTGATGCATGCCAGCAAAAATAAAAAATGGGGAGGGGGCAATTAATTCTTTGCACATAACATACTGTCATACATCAACTTGATTCTGACCAGGATTCACTCAGAGAATCCAGGAGAGAAGTTTGAACACCAGGACCATCCAGTCTCTAGGGAGTGTTGTGATGAACACTAATGACACTTGCATTATCTTCAAACCCCCCAACTGAACCCTACTGAATTTATATCTGAATTGCAGCAATCACAATGTTGTGTGACAAATAATATTAAAAAAGGGAAAATATTGAGCTATGGAAAATGAAGTCCAGGCTTGTGAATTTCAGTCAGGGCTTGTGACTTTTACCAAGCCACCAGCCCTGGGCCTGTGTCTAAAAAAAAAATTCTTTGAGCACTGGTCAATTTAACACTAAGGGCTGTTCCATTTAAACATATGTGCTATATTTGGAGGGCAGTTTAGGAGTAGAAATAACAAACTTGTACTAACAGATGGACAGAATATTCATCACAGATAATGGACCATCCCACAAGTTTGCTTGGTCTATAACCAGTAGAACTAAAAATGACCAAGTAATGAAATGGACAAAAGGTGCTTCTGTAGTATCACTAATTTTCATGGGGCACCAATTTTCATGGATTTCATTGTCATCCTGAACCATGAATTTAAAGACCCAACAATTATTTTTTTTGCCATACATGAAAAAGAAGCTCCCTCCCTGACATCCCCCACCGGAATTTCTTACTGTGCTTTATTCCTATAGATCAACAAAATTGCTTGATAAAGCGTCATTTCTGTTATCTAGAGAAGAAAAAAAAGTGAGTTTATTTTACAATAACCCTTTAAAAAACAGAAGAATTATAATGTTTTACATTGTTTCATTCTATATGGTATCTGGCATCTGTAATTTTTACTTCCTTAATAACTCTTTACCTTCTGCAAGTACTTGCTGCCCTGGCTACTAAGCCTGATAAGCAGCCTGCCTTCTAGCAGCAGTTTGTAGGCTGAACCCCAGAGCATCATAATGGCTGCCTGAGTGAGAACTTCTCGAGTTATTTACATTTTCTGTATCAATTTTGTCCCATGCAAACCATGTAATTTAATGAAAAATAAAATTTTGAACACTTACCAATGTTTTGTGTCACTCATTTCCACCGACAAGTACATATAATCCACAGGAATCAATGTTTATATTCACATATTTATAATAAAAAATATATCTCAATATATCTGTGTTTAAAATGTATATTAGATTACTTTTGTCACCACTATTTTGCACACCAATGTGTCCACTATTTTATTGCAGATTTGGTAATTTTTTATGATACTGCCTGAAGCACGTAAAAAGAAATCAATCTCCCTTGCATTTTCTTATAAAATAAATGCTGGCCCTGGAACTGCTGTAAAGTCGTCCACATTTACCGGTCTCACGTGTTCCGACCAGATTTGATTGCCTCGCGTTTCATCCTTGGATTCAGATAAATCTGAAATGTCAGGTGTTGAAACAGGACTTATACTAATGTCCAATCCTTCATCTTGAATCTGGTTAAAATCAATATCATCACTTTCAAATCCTTCAAAACTTCCATCAGAATCATCATTGGAATACATGAATGTTGACATTTTGTTTTACTGTCACCACTGACCTCGTTTTCAATAGAACTTCCCGCTTATATGCTGTAAAACTACTAACTGAATATGTTCATCATTTTATGTAAGGACTATTTTCATTGGCTAAATATTATAAAAGAGAACAGATGTTTGTAATTTCATCCAATACAAAGCTTTAATATGAAACGTGTATATGCGTATCTGGGGTTTCCAAATCCTTGTCCAGAAACGCATGTATGAGCCAGCCGGAACAGAGAGAGCATTATTAGCAGCTTGTATATACGTCTCTCAGGTTACAAGGCTATTTTTATATATGCGTTAGCAGAAGGTAAAGAGTTAAATCAGCAAGTTGTAATATAAGTAAAGATAGAGAGAAAGGAGATAATGCATTAGGTACAAGTATTACTGAAATGAAAATATGCATAATAAATGATAAGTACATGAAAATTAGATTTAATACTTATTCAAATTGATTTTTATTGAAATAAAATTGCAGAAAATCATTTAAACCCTAGTGAAAGTGTGTCTCATTTTATCCATGCATGCTTAACCCAAATGAGTAACATGGCTGTAAAATACTAAACTATTGTATAAAGCACATTTACTATTGAAACACTGTATATACACTATTTACTATTGAAACACTGTATCTACACTATTTACTATTGAAACACTATGTATATGCACTATTTATTATTGAAACACTTATGTATATGCACTATTTACTGCAGAGTACAGAAGCTTACACATTCACTGATTTTCAGACAAAACCACTGAATCAACAAACATTGGGTCAATCATAGTCTGTTGGTACATACAAATCTTTGTCAGGTAAATAATCCTGAAATTGTTGAATCACACAAGTCCAGCATTCTCAAAACCATGGATAATTAGGTAAAATCTTTCAAAAATTTTCACGAGCTTTAATTTTTCTTAAGCAAGAATCAGATTAATTTATGGAGTTCTAACTAATCTAGTGGCTGAAGCTGGTTTGTACATGAGGCCGGCACAAAGAAAAGTAGAGATTCCATTGTTTTTAGTTAGCATCTCTGGACTCTGATGGGCTTTGTACACATCAAATGTTGACACTGCTTGCTAACTACATGGAGCTTGGCACTACTGGTCATGTGTTGGGTTCACATGTGGATGATGACATTATGCAAACTGACTGGGATCTACATGTTAAATTTTACCACTTTTGAACCCCCCTGTTAACCCTAAAGAAGGTAATTGATGGTGCAACTTTATGGATAGGGTTTTATGGAAGACATAATACATATGTACTTTAACAACCAATTAGATGAGTGATGTAGACTGCATCAGCTTCCTTTAATCTTGCGTGCAAGCCACTGATGTTGACAGGTGTTTGATTTGTGCTCATACAGGTGGTAGCATAATTTGAATCACCAAAATGACTGCTGTTTTTGTCGTCATAGTTTTTATCTATTTATTTTCAGTATTTGTTGACATAATCCACAAAATAAAATACCAACGGATATGCCAACTTTGAACTGTGAAAGTCATGTATTTAACTACCCATGAAAATGTATTTAAAAAAAAAAAAAATTCACAAAACTGAGACCCATGAAAAGAAATAACACTAGAATATAAGCAAAATAAAACAATGAAATATCTGAAATATTAAATTATAATGAAAATCAATGGAGTCGGCTATTAAGAAAACAAGAGGTTTACGAAATTATGTTTCTCCTTTAATACACCTGGATAACTTTCTTTTCATCTTCCAAATCCAGCCCTTTTGTGTGTGTGTGTGTGTGTGTATATATATATATATATATATATATATATATATATATATATATACACACACACACACACACACACACACACACAAAGGGGTGACACTATTAACGGTTATCTACACTTTCCACCCACTAGGTGACTACTGGTATAATCAGTTTAAGCCAGTTTTTTTTACTTAAGCAAGAATTTAATGTTTGCTGACACTGTTGGGAAGGGTGTTGTGTTCAAGTACAATTGTCAGTGTGCTTGCCAATAATTTAACAAAATTCACTTCATTCAGTACTGACAATATGAGGTTTCACACTGACAACTATCTAGTACATACACTTAGAAAAATGTATGAAAGTGGTAGGTATCCTATTTATATTTATCATGTTAAATTTTTCCATGGGTGGTTATTGTCAAAACATATTGGATAATTATTTTTCTTTTTTTACTAGCTTCATTCAGTTAACAAAATTATGATTAGCTGTCAGTGCAGACATTGTTAAACATAAAACCATTTCAAGCAGGTGTGACATTTATGGCTTTGATTAGAAACCATGAAACTTCCTTTTTCTCATTAAACAATAAATCAAAGTATGGATCTGTAAATTCATCAGCTTTGTGCAACAAAGCAAAGCCATTATTCCTGGGACATTATGTACCAAAGATTTGGCATAGTTATTGTTCTACAGCTTATAAACCTCTTTGCAGATGGTAAACACTGATTGCGATGCTAAATTTTCAGTGTATCAAATACGCTTTTTATAAAACCAGGTGGCTGCCTTTTATTTTCAAACACATCTGTCAAAGAAATCCCACAAGCAATATTATTAATATGTATCTCCTAGTCACCTAGAAATCTGCGACATGCATCAAAACAGACCAACAAGCTGATATTCTGAATCGGCAAGTTCTGCTCATTTCGGAGCTACCCATGGTTAGGTTAAGAAAGAATAAAAAGAAAAAAGAAAGGACAAAAGAACCACAACAAATAGATTACCTTTATTTAAGAAAATAAACTATTAAATCTGCCATGTTTATGTTGATGTAGAGATCAAAGTAAATATACCTTTACAGAAGCCCTAGAACCCAAATTGAACAAATCCTTTTGGTTTCTAATCATTTATGTCAACAAGATGCCAGTTCCAACCCATAATTTGTTCTACATTTATTTGATGTTGCTGCCACTATAACAAGCATGCATTTGATTGTTCCTCCAAAGTTTACCTTTTGCAGCAACTATAATAACACATGTATCCTTCATCAAAAGAAGCTGACTACAATCTTCATTAAAAAAAATACGCCTACATCAAAGGAAGTCAGCACTAAACTTGATGACAAGCAATGAAAGTTTCCTTTTGCAGGAAAAAAGTAACTTTAAGCATATGATGGCTACCAATAATGGCATTAAAAATGAAGTTAAATTAACAGTTCTTTAAAACTAGACATCTGGCCATCAAGTTAACTGGAGGCGGGGCATCTCACAAAGATGTTTGTGAAAACTTTTATTTTGTTCACATTTTCATTTCCCTATGAATAGCCTCATTTTCTTGGAAGCATCAGCAAGATGATGGTTATCTCTGGCAGACCAAAATCAATACCATAATAAGTACATGTGCATGTAAACAATAACTATACATCCATATGCCACTGGTGACAATGAATATCATAGTGAATTGTTTAGTGACATATCTTTGTTGACAATGGAATATAGATCAAACATGGACTACCATTTTTTAATAGATTTGTTGTGACCTATATTTGAATCCATAATGGATAGACATGGGTCAAATAGACAAAAATGGGCATGTAATGCCTGTTTTTTTTTCCATTTATTTTCATTTATTATCCTACCTGTTTTGTAAGAAAATATAATTGTTTTACTTCATGTAGCACACCATGATATGAGCTAACATTTTTACAGTGGGGGAATTTATTTCCCCATTTGATTTAGGATGCTAAACTAACAAAATTAATGCATCTTTGGACAACAAAAAAGTGAATTATTTTCCCATCCAAATACATGCCCTAAATACAGTAGGTAAGAAGAGGAACTTCTGAGCACCGTACTTTTCCTTGTGTCACTCTTCAGGATCATGCTTACTCAACTAAGGGATGAAAATCTAATGTTAGTTTAGCTCAACAGGAGACCTTAGTTATTCAGATGCATGGACCAGTACAGATTTTCCTTGGCAAATCAAGTGAGAGTGGCCAATATGGCCTGGTTACAAGGTTGCGCTGTCATAAGCAGGGGGTGGTTATTGTCTGTGCATTGGCCTGATCAGGTTTAGTTCTTTCCGCTGTCCCACAAATAAAAGCTGGAGAAAGTGATTTGGGCATGATATCCAACTGTCTCCCCATCCTCTCAAAATGGACATATTACAGTCGAATGCCAGGCTGTGAAAATTGCACATATTTCATGAGCTGAGATTTTCATGAAGTGTACCGGTTCCTGAGTGGTCATTTTTATAACTCCCTTTAACTTAACAGTTAGCGTTTGTGGTCTTCTTCTGCTTTCCAGACTTGAGAGGCAGAAAAAGCCTGGTCTGTCCATTGTGGATATTGTCCACATGCTTCAGATAATATATGAAAGCATGTATGAGATCTTGGAGCTTGCCTCTTTCAACATATCA
Source organism: Sinohyriopsis cumingii (assembly GCA_028554795.2). Lineage (NCBI taxonomy): Eukaryota > Metazoa > Mollusca > Bivalvia > Unionida > Unionidae > Sinohyriopsis > Sinohyriopsis cumingii. The sequence goes on from CM068824.1 coordinate 29,969,293, forward strand.
ATCTGCGAGATGGGGTGAATAGTTTTTTGTTGGTTTCCTAGTGATGGCAACCTGTTTTTGGCAACTAATCTAGGTTGTGTCATTAAGACAACAGATCTGTCAAGAAAGAACTGCATTAAGTTCAGGTCCACAGAAAAGGCATGTAGCTCACCAACTCTGCATGCTGAGTCATAAACCAAGCATTATATGATAACTGATTGATGAATTTAGATGACAGGATCCTTGCTGAATGCATGCTGAGGCAAGATGACAGGGGCATGAATCTGAATTATTTAAGCCTCATCAATAGTGGAGAGATTCCATTTCGAGAATAACAACTGACCATAGTCTGGACAGATCAGAATTGGACATCAAGCCAGAAAGCTACTTGTGTCCAATACTGTCTAATTCTTGATGTTGGAACATGTTAGGGTGTATGGACCAATATTGCCTTATATTGATGGGGGGATAACATTTTGGTTTCAAGGACATGGACATGGTGATTTCGAGGCATTTACTCTGAGAGCAGTCTAGAGTCCGGGGTGGGTACTGGGTGCCTGGTGATAAGAAATTGCTGTAGCTGGTGTTCGGTTGTGATGGGGGCAGAAATGTAAATTATTCTGTACCATTCTGTGATGCTTCATAGATCAGGTACTGGATATGGTTGAAGACTTGTTCACCAAATCTGGTGTTGGCTGTTTATACATCTAGAGCATTGTATGGCATGAAGACAGACCCTGTCCCAATGTCAGCATATATAGGTCTGGGATTGTGCCAGAGCTAAACTGATGAAGTCCTCGACCTGACAATACCTGGTACCATGGGCTGTATATGGCGATGGGTTGTCCAGAACTGGTCCATGTGGGTCACAGTACCAGCCAGATAGTCTGTTCAGTGCTGGTATGATCTAGCAATGGCATAGTAGGTGATGGCAGAACTAAATGTATAAGAGTACAGTGAATGCCAAATACTGTCACAAATGAAACTAGCAATCTTTCTTAAGAGCAAAAAATTAGTTTAATTTTAAACAGTGAAATTCAGTATAAAAATAGATGGAATATACATGCCTGTAAGAATAAACCCAAAGAGAATCATTGAAACTGGTGATACAGAAACAAATGGAAGCTATTATGATGTATCATGACATCATTATGACTGGGCATGAACAGATGCAGTAGCTGGCAATCAACAGCACTTGAGAATTCCCTTGATCCAAGAGCCACTGATTGCTGTATTGCCAAGCAGATATCATTTTAGCATTTTTCTGGCTAAAACACCAAAGGTAGTTCTTTCAACAGATTTTGATTGAGTAATACATCGGAATTAGAAATTCGGTTTCATTTTTATTGACCCCATTTGACACACTTGGTTTCAACAAGTGTCACAGTCTAAAAAAATAAATAATTTTTTACCCATAATAAGGGGCTTTACAAAGTACTTTGATTAATATTATAACTGTGTTGTTATCATACCTGAGAGGGTTGAGTCACAAATGCATACTTGGGGGCAGCCACAGCCTTAGCCAGCTTTAAGTAGTTGTTCCAGTTAAATCCTTCCACTGTAAAACCTGACATTACAACAAACACACAAATTTACAATCTACTCATTTTACAAAATAAACATCTGGTAAATGTGTACGTATCAACTGAAATGCAGTAAGTTATTCAATAGCTGATTTAAATTAGTTACAAAAGATAATGTCAGTGATTGCATTACTTTCTTTTCTAAAGATGAAAGGTTTGTTAATTCAGAAAATGTTAATTAAGACTCCTTAGTTGATGTACAATTCAATTTATTATATATATTTCTAATGTTCCTAAGCTAGGTACACTGACAAAATTTGTTCCCTGCTCAATTTTTTAAAAAAAGGACAAAACTAAAATGTGATTCATACCTTTGGGAGGCTGTAAGGTTTTCTGAGCTTTCTCACAGAATCCCACTGGGAATATGAAAGGTGAGTCAGCATTGGTCCAGAAGTCATAGCAATCAGAGTAACCATCAAAATGGAGACGAAGTCGATAGCCACAGACCTCTGCTATGCTCACAACACAGTACAAATTCTGGTGTTTATGATCAATTGCTTCTAGTTTCATCCCAACCTTAAAACCATTCTTGTTGTTAGGGAATGGCTGAAATGTGATATATAAAACTGGATAAATGATAACATTTGAACTGACTGCAAATTTATCATAGACCAAGATGTCAGGTTCTGTCACAGGATTACTGCATCGACATAACAGAGTGGGCAGGAGGATGTAATCACTCCTCTGTGTTTTTGTGTGTGTGTGCTTACCTGTTTGTTCATAAGTATATTAACTTAAGGCCTGTTTGATAAGAGTTCTAATAAGTAGCAAGTATGCATATTGATAGAAAAAATAAACCCCACCACAGCATTGATTAGTTTCTGAGATTCATTCATTTAAAACTGCTGGAGTATTAGTTTAGTGAAAAATAATAATAATAATATTAACAATGATGCACATGCAACCAGTAGGATGGTCAACTCCCTTTGAAATTGAATAGCTTTAACACAGTTGTATACTTTCATGTAAGAATGTGTGTGAATTATATTTTTTAAGTAGTTTGAACAACTTCAGCAATATTTCTATGATGTCTGCAGTGTGGCAGTTTATAGTGATATCTTGCACTGGGGCATGGCAGACATGTAGGATGATATTCCACCCAATCACATTATCCCAACAAGAGGCCAACCAGTCCAAATACTAACTCTTAATGCTGAGCACTTAGAGAGGCAGCTGTTAGTACCATTTTTATAAGTCTTTGTATGACTCAGCTGGGGTTCAAACCCACGACCTCCTTCATCCGGTGTGAATGCTCAAGCCACTAAGCCCCCGGAATGGTTTATGTCATGCAAGCATTTATAGCGTGAGATGAAAGTAGATAATCAGATTCACTTCAAATTTTGAAAGAAAAACTAATAAACTTGTGAATAAAATATATCAACTTACAGTAAAACCTGTCAATAGCAGTCACCTATGTGAAAAGGCCAAACTGGCCTTTGTACACAGGTGACCTCTAAATGCAGCACAACCTTCAAACTTGGTTCAAGAATTAATACTATGAGCTGAACACCATTGTCATTATTATTATAATTACTATTATGCTTATTTTTACTACTATTATTTCAGGAAAATGGCATCATTCATTATCAAAAGAATTCACTTTACCACTTTTTATTCATACATTTTTGGTGGGTAAAGTTTCAATCTGAAACTTTTTGAAACTTTCCCACTATTTTTTCATGTATGTGTTTGTTTTTATATACAATTTTATTTGTACAGATGATATGCACAAGTGACCACTTTAAGCAATAAGAAATAACTAATTTGTTACAGATTACTAAAACACATGCACTGTCGTCTATTTATTGTACTTATCCTACTGTTTAATTAAAGGTGTACTACTACAAAACCTGAAAAATATTTTTTTAAATTGTCATTGTAAAAAAAAAATCCCACTCATAAAATACATTTACAAAATTTAATTTAAATAGACAACTGCAATCAAACCTTGACATTAATATCAGTTTTTAGTTCTACAAACAGCAAAAAAACACAACAGCTTTACAGATAGGTTTAGATCAATTACAAAAATGGAGAAAGAAGAAATAGTGGGCAGTACAACAGACTTGAGAGAAAGATGGGAATCTCAAAACAGTTAATTATAAATGCTGCTTTATTACATGTAGTCATACTTTCCTCTTGATGTTTGCAGGAACTTTAAATCACAATTTTTTTATACATACATTAGCGATGGAGGAACAAATATGCATTCAATATGATAGATAATATTATCATTACTAGAAATGATCATGCAAGCGTGATAGAGGAGTTACATATTGTCATTATAACTTTCAACTGAGTGCATGTATGCATGCTATCTGCATATGCAGAAACTGCTTCTAATGTCATTAATATTGTTTAATTCAGAATGTAAGTAAAATAGTTTTCTCTCTTCGTAACTTCTCTATAAAAAAATATTAAAAAAACCAGACTTTATTCATTCCACAATTGTTTTTGCACCAGTAATTTAGTATATGTGTCTGAGAGAGAGAGGGAGAGAGAGAGAGAGAGAATGTGAAGTCATAAATAATGCACAGTGCCATATGCTTGCAGGAATTTTCATATAGAATAATTAAGAAAGCCGGTAATTTAAACTAATGGAAAAGATAACTTGCTCCAACATTTAAAGAAATTGACATACATTGCACAAGAATATATCTTTTTGTTAAAACTGACAGATGATGATTTAATAATCAGTATGTGTGTATGTATGTATGTATGTATGTATATATGTATGTATGTGTGGCCTCTGCAGAAGACAGGTGACCTCTGAAGGCAAGTTCAGCTCTCAAATTTGGTTCATGATAAATTTATACCCTATGAACCTGATAGCATTTGCAATATTATTATTAGCATTATCATGATTATTACTGCACATGTATTATTAGTAGTAGTGGTGGTATGCTACCAATATAATCGTATTTAGCTATTTAAGACAAAAGAAACAATAAAATAAGTTCAACACAAGGACACTGTATCCTCACTTGATTGTTTTTACTTGCCAATGTATCTTTTCTCCTGCATAGAAATAACAGTATGTACATTTATCAATACCTGACTCTGCTTGACATTTAATGTCTTATAAAACAGATTTAATAATTTAAAAATTTAAAATCAAGAAAACTACAACTGTCTACATGCACTCATATATATCTTACACATGCAACACTTTTTATCTCATTATCCTTCATGTTCTCCACCTCTATCTCCTTGCTGATGTTAAAACCTCTTTCTACAGTGGAAAAACCATGCAAGGTCTGCAGAACTGGTTTGAGGTCACTGTATGCATCAACAATTCCTTCAAATGACCTCATGAAAAGGTCATCCACCTGGTCCTCCAATGGACGGAATGCCAACAACCTTTCTGTTAGGATGCAGTTGAATAGCATTTGAAACTGCTGAAGGACAATATCACCCTAGTCCTCATTTAGTCTTTGGCAGCTGACCCGGTATGAAAGAAGCATATGGAATTTATCCCTGCGCTTTGTATACAGCGATTTGCAAATGAGTACCTGAAGTTGTCTGCAGCGGACAAAATTGATTTCAGGGATAACTTTATGCATGATATGATGCATTCATGCAGCATCTTAAAATCATCTGCTGCAAAAGTATGCTGCCTGCCGCCACATCTAATTTTGTATATCTGCTGTCATGTGATCGCTAATAAAAATGTTACAGGTACATTTACACATTGATGCAAGTATATAGTGTAGAAAGCAGCCCTTCTGTTAACAGGCATACAGCTTTAACTTACGCCCAAAGTTTGGTTGTGACACCGAAAAAAGACAATAATAGACTTCCAACAGACTCCCGAATTTCAGACTGCATGCTGAAAATCAGAAGCTTGGACATAAAATAAGAACAAATTGTGACCATTTTTGTGTATATTTTTCATTATCTTTTGTTTCAAGAGTTTAAACAACTGATTCACCATAATTTAAAGTTCAAAGATGTACCGTTGCCACAAAAAATGGACAAAGAAGAATTATTGTTGGAATAGATTAACACATTTTTTAATGCTCTCTATAATCAGGTCTGCATGCAATTATAAATATCTGAATGGTCATGTGTTTCAAACCACCCAACAGCAAACAGTTTTATTTCGATTACATGATGTTATGGTATGAAAAGAAACTTTTGTACATTCATTTGTCGATTAATTTTATATTTTTCAAGGACTGAGACTGATTTTCAAGTACTTCTGAAGGAATATTCAAGGTAAAAACAATTTCCAAGTACTTTTCAAGGATGAATCGAAATTCAAGTACTATTTAAGGATGAATCAAAATTCAAATATTTTTCAAGGTGCCGTGCAAACCCTACTTTAACGCTGAGTGACTAGTGAGTCAGCTGTTAGTACCATTTTTATAAGTCTTTGGTCTCACTCAGCTGGGGTTCGAACCTGCAACCTCTAACATTTACAAGTACTTTAATAATTAAAATTATTACTTACATCTTTGAACAATTTAGGTGAAGCCCCAACGGCACTTTCCTTTTCCAAATATTTTGACCAGATGAATACTTTTGATTTCTTCCCTGGAAAGAAAAAGAGTGAAAAATGACGAATAACCATTATAAAAGAGCATACACAAACTTTTTATTTTTATTTTGGTTATTTCATCATGCCATTTTTTAAAGTAATACTGTACAACACAATGCAAGCTACACATAATAGCATGGTTTTATCAGTATCAACCAGACTGGATGGCAACTGCAAGATTTTTCTATTTATTGTAAAGGTTGTGTGCCAAAAGAAATAAAGTCTCAGGAAAAGATAATAAAAACATACATCAATAAATGAGTTGAAGACATGCTTTTTATGGTATATTTCTAAACATTTATAAAGGACTAATTAACAACATGTATTTTATAAATGAAGTTATGAAATGCTTGAAGAAAATCATTTTTTTAAAAAGTACAATGCTAATTAGCAAATGTGGCAATTTATAAATTTGAAGTACCTGGTATTCCTTCTTTTTTAAACTCAAATTCTGCATCTTCTCCCCCCTTCAGGAGAAACTTCTTCCTCCGTTTCTGGAGTCCTAATACAACCTTTGACATGACCCCATGCTTCTTCACCCCTCTCATTCTCCTTAAATCACACCAAAAATAAAAAGTCAAAACAAGTCTGTAACTACAGACAAAAAATGCTGGTGGACTGAACAATCATAATAATCAATATTGCCTAAGTTATGACAAATTTCAATCTCAAGGACAGCTTTACTGTTCTAGTTACGCTTTAAGAGGGCTTTAAGATATGATGGTGCCCAATACTCCTGTAGTTGTTATACTGATGTTTGGCAAATCCATCACCTAAATATTCACATAACTGGATATTAATCCTACCGACAAATCAGTTGGTTAATCCCAATAAGTTTTTTTTTAAAGTCATATATGCCTTCCACAATTAACTGATAGTAAATCTTTGCTGCATGATCTAATTTTACTCCTTCGAGAAATGACTGTCAGTATCACTCAACAACACAGTTTATAATTAGTTAGATACTCACTGAATATAATTACAGCAATAATTTGTGTTTGATTGATATAACTAGCAGTAAATTTGTACAAATCATAAGCAAACAACACGCAAAGGAAGCCATTCTTAAATCATGCTTTGTTGTCATTGTCCAGTAGGTGCTTAAAATACTGGGAAAAATAGTTGATGTCTTAATGAACATGATGTCTAATACTGTTACTGCTGAACAAAATGAAATGTGGTTTGGTCTCAATAAAAAAATGTAATTATTTGTTAATTTGTTTTTTAAATCTGTTTTATGGTCATTTTAATGTGTTTAGTGCCTTTAAAATTCTGTTCAGCACTGAGGTTAGTAGTGTGCATCAGAAACAGATAAATATACCTGGATATAAGTTCCTCTTTAAAATAAAGCACAACACAGAAAATTCATTCCCCAAAACTGCTCACACTCCACTGGTTTCAAAGCTAATTTATATATAAAATATTAGCATATATACTAGTATTTTCTTTTATTTTTGTTATATCTTTACATATATATTTTCTTCAGATTTAAATTACAGATTATTCAGTTCAATCACTAATGTGTATTATTTTGACAATTTAACAACCTGTTATACTGAAAAATTACTTTTTAATTGTTCTACAAGGGAAACTTGTCACATCTAAAATTGATGATTCTAAATAGACCAGATCATAGGTTATGTTCCTCGTTTAATATGAAAACTGTTATTTTGCTCTCAACAATGGTAACAATGTCAGCCAAAAAGATGAAAAATTACTTCATCAGTATGTATGGCTCACACTCATTATTAAACCAATTATTGATGAACATGTATGAGATCTTAAAGATGTAAGCATATATTCCAAGTACGATCAAATAAGATCAGAATGCAGCCACCAGAGTGACAACAAGCTCAGCCAATTACATGCATGATCACTATTATGTATGGCTCATGCACATTGCTAAATTCTTTTGAGACCTAATAATGATACAAGCATATAAGCAAATTTGGATCCATATCTGAAAAGAAACATGGCCTACAATGCCATAACAAGATTAATAAACCAGACAAGAAGAACACTTCATTAATACTCAAGAAACATGCATTACTGCTTTCCATGTGTGATAATTTGTAAAAAAAGCTGTGTGCAGATCACACAATCATGCGAGTCACAGAATAAGGCAAGAAATAACTTGGTTTCGCCTTATAACGATTTGATCATTTTATTGTACATGCATACGTTACTTAAGGTGGATAATTGTTTTTCTAGGCTTGCAACTGAACTAGCATGTACCTCGTCGTGGATCGCTTGTGGTGAGAGATACTAAAACCAATGTATGCATGGGTATTTTACTCTTACTAATACTCACTCTCACATAGATTTAACGCAATTTTCTTTTCTAACTGACACACTGGTCTTTTGGATCTTGTCAAGGAATGAATGTTCTCCATCTTTGTTCTAAACCATAGCGGTATGTGTTACATTTGTATTTAATTGATATGTGAAGCATATTCAGTTTTTAATGTCGTATCGTGAAATGATGCCTTTACTACTACGCAGATTTGAAATGCTGTGAACTTTTGAATTACAAGTTGCTATTAGGGGTTTAATTTAGTAGCATATATCTATAGATTTTAATTCCGTACCTGTTATTATGACCAGTTTGGTTTTATTGTAGCTGTCTGTATGTATGTCTATACATATATCTGTGTGCATGGTGGATCCATGAAGGGTGGGTGTGACCAGTACAAGTGTGGGCCAACCCAATTCAGGAGAACTGTGTGCTGTCTGTATGTGTGTGTGGGTATATCAGGCTGTCTGTATGGCCGTCTGTGTGTCTATATGGACATGGAAGATGATGTAACCATCAAGGCCATACAAACACAAAACCACTAATCTGTAAACTTGTGCGCATGGTGGATCTATGAATGGTGTGTCTGCGGTAATACAAGTGTGGGCCAACCCAAGAGTTCGGGAGAACTGTGTGGTTTGTCAGTGGACACATTTGCAAGTTTTTACAAATATTTATGAATCATATGGCTGTACAAATGACCAAGTCATATGTTTGTTTCAAATGAGTACAACTGAGTCATTTTGATTACATGAGATTATCTGAATCTTATTTTCCTTTGAGGAGATTATTTGAATCTCACTTTCATAACATGACATTAAATGAGATTATTTGAATCTTATTTTCATTCCATGCGATTATTTGAATCTCACTTTCATAACATGACATTAAATGAGATTATCTGAATCTTATTTTCATTCCATGAGATTATTTGAATCTCACTTTCATAACATGACATTACATGAGATTATTTGAATCTCACTTTCATAACATGACATTACATGAGATTATTTGAATCTTATTTTCATTCCATGAAATTATATGAATCTTACCATCATACATTTGAGTATATGAATAATTTTTTTCGTTTTCCTATTTGTGACTGTTTGGATAGAGTAACTGAATTAGACTATGTTTAGAGTGTAAAAGAATCACTTATTTGTAGAGTATATATATTTTTATTAATTCATTTAATAAATTTCGATAAATGAAAGTTCACATTGTGTTGTGTTGTCATTTTATCCAAGCATCCATTCAGGTATATCCTGTTACAATGAGCCCTGGAAGAATGTCAAATGGATGACTGGGTCTTGTGTCACAAACTGACGTGTATAAAACTCACTTGACAGTCTTACTACATGCTTTGTTGTCTTATTGGTTTTCTGCTCATTTTCTCTGATCCAAATTTCATTATTTTCTTCTGAATCTTAAATCAGTTTCAAAAAATTAAATCCATGTTTCAACACTTGCAACATTTAAATGTCTGTGGTTACACTTTTCATATCAAGCCGGAAGATATTTGGCGATTTCAAGCCCAAGTTCATTTATGATGAGGTGTCAACAAAAGCAGGACCCATCTTGCATAGTCTGTTTTGAACTTCAACGACTCTTCAGTATGTCAAAAAAGTCTGATGAATAAAGCCTGTGATAATAGAAATAGTTTTCACTGTGTATCAAGCCACACCATTAGATGTTCCCTTCACAGCAGCCCCTTCCTGCTCATTAAATGCAGACAACGATCTTCCAAAACATGGATAGTCTTCCATGATTTGCAACCATTTAAAAAAAAAATTGAAACCACACTAAATATGCATGATATGACAGAGAATTGTGTTCATAAACGTAATCCAAGTTGGCCTTGATATCAGCTGGATAGTACACTAAATAGGCTTTGATATCAGCTGGATAATACCACAAGTTGGCCTTAATATCAGCTGGACAGTATGCTAAGATGGCCTTGATATCAGCTGGACAGTACGCTAAGATGGCCTTGATATCAGTTGGATATTACCCTAAGCTGGCCTTAATATCAGCTGGATAGTACGCTGAGTTGTCCTTGATATCAGCTGGATATTACCCTAAGCTGGCCTTAATATCAGCTGGATAGAACGCTAAGTTGTCCTTGATATCAGCTAGATATTACCCTAAGCTGGCCTTAATATCAGCTGGATACCATCCTAAGAGTGCTCAGATTTTACAGTATGTTCTTTGAAATGCAGCAGAATTGTTCTCTTTTTCTAATATTTTTATGTCACTGTCATTAACATATATTACATCCCACATATTTCTGCAGGTGTCTGTCATGCACTTGCAGCTGCATGTCACTGTAAAGGTTACTATGCTTACTGAGTGGCATTCAGTATTTACTGACAGGTTCAAAGAAACAAAAAGTTGTAACAAAATAGCAATTTTAAAAAGCCCTTGTAGAAATGTTCCTTGAATTCAGTTTTAAATGAACATTTAGCGTCAATTTCAGTGACTACAATGATGTTCACTTCCTGCCCCAAAAGACATGTAATGGATGAAAGGGAAATAACACAATTAGACAGTAGATGAAACCAGTACCTTTTACATGGATGCACTTTTGAGTATTGACACCATTATCAGAGCTTCAAAGAAAACAGTGGAATGTACATATTGCCTGATGCAAGTTTGAAAAAAATTTATGCATTAAATATTGATTTTACTTAATCAGTTTGTTTGTAACATTACCACAATTTTGTAATCAATGATTATAAACTGGTCAATTATGACCTTATCTGGGAAAAGTGAAAAGGTAGAAAGAAAATACAACATGCCAAGAGTACGAAGCAATGATTTTGCTTGCTGAATAACACTCTTTCAAGGTCATGGATAACTAAATTATTGGCTTCTTGGCACCCAACTCAACAAAAAGTTCCAAGTGTGTAAATAAGGGAATTTGTTAAACTCACTTGCTGGCAAATGCCCCCACACAGGACTGGCTACAGAAGCGCCCATTCTTGTAGAAGTCTGTTGCAAAGCCATACTCCCCGCAGTTCTCACACTGACTTATCTGATCCTCATTCTTCTCCTCCTCCTTGATCTGTGACTCATAATCTTATTAAAAAGTAGGTTTATTTAAACGGTGTTCACCATAAAAATAATTCAACTTGAATGGGAGCTGAGAGCAAAGTACTTTGCAGCCAAATGGAAATTTAGATCTTTTTTTACCATGTACTGTAATAAGTACTTTGTAGCCAAATGGAAAATCAGATATTTTTTCTAACCATGTACTGTAATAAGCACTTTACAGATAAATGGAAAATTAGATTTTGTTTAACATGTACTGAAATAAGTACTTTGTAGCAAAATGGAAAATCAAATCTTTATTAACATGTTCTGGAATACCTTTATTGTAGCCAAATGGAAAATTAGTTTTTGCTTTTTACCATGTACAGTAATAAGTACACTGTAGCCAAATTTAAAATTAGATGTTTTTTTGGCCATATACTGTAATAAGTACTTTGTAGCTAAATAGAAAATCAGATCCTTTTTTACCATGTACTGGAATAAGTACATTGTAGCCAAATGGAAAATTAGATATTGTTCTGGAATTAGTACATGTACTAGCATAATTGCTGATAAAACCTGTTCTAAAAAAACAACTAAATTTTAAAGAACATAAAACTTATAAATTCATGACTTCATATGATACTGAAATTAACTTAAACTTCTATATTTCACAACCTTAAGTAGATCTTGTGACTGACACTGTAAATTTGCATGTTTTACAATTTATTTTATATACAATCTTGCAGATCTTATGCCTCACAAATCTGTACATTTTTATAACTGATGTAGCCTTAAGTAGATCTTGTAACTGATGCTGTAAATTTATACACTTCACAACTGTTGCAACACAATGTGCATCTTACAAATAATGTTGTAAATACATAGCACAACCTTTGCAATGTAAAGTGGATCTTACAACAGATACTATGAATCCATAATATCACAACTGCTGTGACGTAATGCTGTAATAACTATCACAACTGTTGTGACGTAATGCTGTAATAACTATCACAACTGTTGTGACGTAATGCTGTAATAACTATCACAACTGTTGTGACATAATGCTGTAGTAACTATCACAACTGTTGTGACAATGCTGTAATAACTATCACAACTGTTGTGACATAATGCTGTAATAACTATCACAACTGTTGCGATGTAATGCTGTAGTAACTATCACAACTGTTGCAACATAAAGCGGATCTTACAACTGATACTATGAATCCATATGTATCACAACTGTTGTGACATAATGCTGTAGTAACTATCACAACTGTTGTGACAATGCTGTAATAACTATCACAACTGTTGTGACATAATGCTGTAATAACTATCACAACTGTTGCGATGTAATGCTGTAGTAACTATCACAACTGTTGCAACATAAAGCGGATCTTACAACTGATACTATGAATCCATATGTATCACAACTGTTGTGACATAATGCTGTAATAACTATCACAACTGTTGCAACATAATGTGGATGTTGCAAATACATACATATCACAACCATTGCAATGTAAAGTAGATCATACAACAGATACTATGAATCCATACATATCACAACTGTTGTTAAGTAATGCTGTAACTATCACAACTTTTGCAACATTAAGTGGATCTTACAACTTAAGATGTAAAAATGCATAGATATCACAAATGTTGCAACATAATGTGGATCTTACACATGCCGCAAATCCATACATTTCACAACTCTTTTAACAGAAAGAGGATCTAACAACTGATGCTGTAAGTCCATACGAATCACAACTGTTGAAATGTAAAGAGAAATTTTACAACTGATGCTGTCATAACTATCACAACTGATGCAGCATAATGTGGACCTTACAACTGATGCTGTCGTAACTATCACAACTGATGCAGCATAATGTGGACCTTACAACTGATGCTGTCGTAACTATCACAACTGATGCAGCATAATGTGGACCTTACAACTGATGCTGTAAATCCATATGTATCACAACTGGTGTGACCTTAAGCAGATTTTATGATGGACAAACCGATACATTCTTAAATATGATGTAAAGCAAGGTAGATCATACAAATGATATATCCATCTTTTTTCACATATTGATTAATTTATTATGTAAATATCAACAGACTATCAAGAATTACTTATGACGAAATCTAACAATGGTCCCACTATTGTTTGCAAGACCTGAACATCTTTAACATAGCAATATCTTTTTCAATGGCAAAAAATGAAAAATTAACAAGACTTAATGTCTGAAATATAAATAAGCTAACACCCTAATTTTGAATTCAGCTGTTAGTACCATTTCGTAAGTCTTTGGTATGACTCAGTCGGAGATCAAAATCACAACCTCCTGTATCCGAGGCAGGTGCTTTAACCACTAAGCCACCGGTGCGGTGTTTTGAAAGTTATTGATGGTCGAATAATATATTTTGAGATAGAGACTGAAATAATTGCTGCTGACATGAGGGAAAAAAGACAATATAAGTTAGACTTATGCAGGCTACATAATGGTATATCCAATGAAATATTAGTATCATATATCTCAGACAAAAGAAGACTGAATGAGACGGACCTTATTCGTTTCGTCCAGATACTAACAGACTAACAAAATATTGGACAGTTCGACTGAATGAGGGTGTTAGATCATATGTGATTTTCAACTAAGGTGGTCAAAAACAGGACAGAGAGAGAGAGAGAAGCAATTAATTTTTTTAATATACAAAAGTTGTTGTTGTTGTTCTAGGGTTTAATGCCATTTTTCAGCACAAGATAGGCTATACATGGCAGCCAGTGTAACTGGTGGAGGAAGAACCCTGAAAAACCCAGGGAAGAACCACCAACCCACGAGAAGCTACTGGCAGGCTTTCCCACATACCCACGCTATATATACAAAAGCTATAAGTAGCTGTATAGATACTCTATAATTCAGTCTATATTGTGGGATGTTGTCATCTTATGCTTCAAAATGCAGATCTGTTATGCAGTACAGTAAAATAATTCATGCCAGGCAACAGCTTGTAGTCCTGCTACTGGTATTATTTACAGGGTTAGAAGTGAAATTAAATGGGGGGGGGGTTTAGGGTTCTTGAGGTTTTAAAAATGCAGTTACAAGATTATTTCCATGGTGAGCACAACATTTATTAAAAATCTGACAAAGTATCAAACAAATGATACAATAAAACAACTGGATGTCTTTAATTTGCATGTTTCTCTATAGCTTAGCTAACTAATGACAAACTGTGCGCAAAAAAGTACTTTCTGTGGAGACAAGATAGAACTGTTCATAATATTTTTGAACATTTAGGCTTTTCTTTCTTTATTTAGGTTTCCTTTAGGCTTTTTTCTAGGTTTCTAAAGTCAATCTAGTTTTTTTTTTATAAAGTTTCTGAGGTTAAACCTGTATTTAAAGAGAAAAGGAGTTCCTGAGGTTGAGTGGCAATGTGAAATTATTAACTGGTCATACTTAATGAATTACGCATTACTTCTATTTGTATTTTAATTTACTTAGATTCTGCATAAAAAATTTATTTTTTAGTTACTTACATTCTGTATATAATGTGCAAACATTCAATAACTGAACATACTGATTTAGTGTGATCCTAATGAAACATTAGTGTTCTTATCCAGAGATATTTGCAACATTTATTTTGCACTGACATGTGACATACCTATACAATATGAAGAATCCCTAATTAACCATAAACACTTACGTTTTCCAGACCTAGGTCTTGTAGCTATGATAATCCTATCGCAAAGAGTATCTAAGATAGTCCTATCACAAAGAAACTAATTACCCTGAGAAGGGCCTGCCTCCTCTCCATCTTCTTTCACTTCTTCTGGTTCATCCTTGACCTTCACCTCAGCTGCAGAATCTGTAGGGGCCAGGGCAGGGGTGTTGTTGGACTCATTACTCGTGTCTAATACCTCAGTGCAGTTGAGGTTATCTGTCACCATCTCCATGATGCCAAACTCATTCATGCGGAACTAGAAGGAAATATCAGCACATGGGACAATTTAACCCTTCAAGTGTACAATTCTTTAACAGAGGCTGAAGTTCCTTTTTGGGAAGGGTGAAGAAATGATACTCTTCATTATCTCATGACTTGTGTTCCTAGGACACAAAAGAGTCGGAAGGAAATTGTCTTTTAGGCACAAATGATGGTGCAATAATACTGTTTAAACATCTTCAATCAAGTGTTTATATAACACATGGTGGATTACAAAACGAGATGGATTAAAAAATGAAGGCAAAGGAGAGTTCTCTAAAAGACTTACTTATCATCAAAGGAAATATGGCCTCATAATCATTTCAAGCTGAATCTGAAGCTGAATAAATAACAATAATAAAAATCAACAAAAGGATTGTCTTGGAATACAAGCAATTAGAGTTATCTACCTTTAAGTTACTTCCTTGCAGAGTACCAATTCCATTTTCCCAAATCATGGCACTGGCTGGGTCAAAGTCTGTTCCCTCACCAAAAGTGGTTGATGTATCCACTGGCTCCTCTTTGTTATTTGCCTTTTGTTCATCTTCTGGCTCCTTTTTCTCCTGACCTGGTTCCTCACAAGTCCCTTCAGTGGACTGATTCTCAGCTTTTGTTTCTTTCTCTTCGGAAGCACATGTAGAACTTGTCCCATTCTTAGTACTTTCAGAGCTTGAGTTGTCTGATAGCTCTGAATCTTTTTTAATACTAACATGCTCACCACTAGTCATGACTGGTTTCTCTGACTGTATTTCACAAGAAGCAGAAGCATCAGAGGACTGTTTACAAGTCTCAGTTTTTTCAGTTTCACAGTTTTCTGACACATCCTTATCTGCCACCTTGTCTGAATTCTGCATAGAAGAGGAGGCAATGAAAGACGCAGCTGACAATGGAGTAGGTTGAGATACTGCTGTTGCATCCAGACTCGATTCTTTCCCATGTGCTGTTTTGCTTTGGTCCAAGTTTGATATTTGTTTAAATGGTTGTAGATTTTTGTCTGGCTTCTTACTGGTGGATGTCAGTTGTCCAACCATGTTCCACTGTGGCTTTTTGGGGGCTGCAATTACTGCAGGGACAACACTCTCCTGCTGTTTGGGTCTGGAATCAGCTGAACCCTGCTGTGCCGGTGCCGGTGAACTGACAGCATCATGGACGTTAGCAAATGATGGTTCTGTCAAGGGTTTCACATTTGCTGAATTATTATAAACTGCAGGTTGAGTTGCTTCAGAATACTCAACTGCAGCAAATGTTAGTGTGTTTGAAGGCAGAGTTGTCATACTTTTTCCATCTGTTTTGCTGACTATCAGCTGGAAAGACGTGGGTGTCTTTGTACTGCTGATTGTAGATTGTGCTGATAGAGAATTTTTGCTGTCTGGTATTTGTGTCACTGCTGGAGGCCCACTCTCCACTTTGTTGACAACAATTTGAGCTACTGGAACAGTCTTAGCCTCTACCTTGTAAGACACAGGATGTGTTCCCATGGTTGTCTTACTGTCTATCTTTGTAAGGGACAGCTGATTTACTGGGACTGTTCTAGTGATCACTTGTGTTACTGGGGTATTTACATTCATCACCAATGCTTGAGTGGGTTGAGAAGCGAGGACAGCACCAGAATCAGGTGTACTAGTCTGAGAAACAGTGTCTGGTTTGGAGACAACCACTGGCTGAGAAAGTGTAACAGACTTGCTACTATCCACTTTTCCAACTGGTGCTTGTGCTAAAGCAACTATTTGCTGAGGAACTTGACCAGATTTAATGTCCACCTTGCTGACAGATGTGTTAGGAGATAATGTAGCCATCTGCAAAAGAGGAACAGTAAATTTCAGCTCTTGCACAACTGCCCCTGATTGATTATCAGGAGCTTTTGTTCCAGTCTGTTGAGACAAGGTCAGTTTTGATTGGCTGTTGACATTAGGAACTTTAGACTGATCTCCTGCCTTCAGTTTTGTTTCAGTATTTACAGGATTCTTGTTGGACTCTGACAGAGTTGGCGGTTTATTTACAATTGGAATAGATCTGTTAGTACCTTGTGGTGTAGGGAATTGTATGGTCATTGTGCCTCCCTCAGTAATTTTGTTGCTCTGTATCAGCTGTGCTTTTGGTAAGGCCTGAATCTGAACAAAAATAATAAATATTATAATTCTCCTCATTGAATATCTAGTATACTGTACTCACACCACCAACAAAACACACATATACAGAGAGGTAAATCTCAATCTCCAATATTATACAAGGGTTCCAAGGAAGATTATTTCTCTCAATCCTATGAGGTGAACATTTACTCATGTGAGAAAGCCACATGGGGTATGGATGCAACTTGTAACACTAAAGATGTACATGTTTCAAGTGGTTTAAATATTAAACATGACTCCCTTGAAGGGAATGATGCTCTACTGGCCTTAACAAATTTCCAGGAATTCAAGATAAGACTATTTTTTCCTTTTAACCGCAAATTTTTAAAACCATTTCTGTTATTCTTCAGCAATAACAATATTTTTCAAATTTGCTGCTGTGGTGGAAATAACGGATGTCAGTCTAGCACTTTTTCATTTAGGACCAACAAAACATTATAAGAAGAAACCTCATGTTGACATGGCTTTCCATTTTGGATAAGTAACAATAACAATATTTTCATGATGGCTGCCATTGTGGCCACATTCAATGTCAGATTGGAACCATTTCCATTTATGACCAACTAGACATCATAACAAGTTTCTTTGTGAAAGCACAATATTGATATGAACAGCTGTCTTGAAGTTGCAATAACAAGATTTTCAAGAAAACTGTGATGGCTATTGTAATACAACTGTAGTGGTTTTGAGTGGGTATGAACGACTTTGGCACTACAATACCAGTCAGTGACCTGCACTTTAGTCTGGTTCACAGAATACAACAAATGACACTATCTGCATGACCTGTAAAATTTAGGAAACTGGTAGCCAGTCTCATCTTTTTTTTTAAACAGTCTTTTCAGGCAGTCATGGTTACGCAGGATCAAATAAATATGGGAGGTATTTGACTGTTTTTGTGATATGGTCTTTTATAGCAGTGTTGTTTAGAACAGTTCATAACAGTAACAGAAACAGATATTTTGCTTAAAATAGTTCCTGGCCATGTTCTGCATATGGTTATGCCTGACAGTTCATGTATATAATAAAAAATCAATCCATGCATTATGACTGTGGTTGTGAATGACAGGTGGTCACTCAAAGCAGAGTTTGCTTAGGGCAGGTTTTACTGGACTACCATCCTATTAGGAGAAGAAGCAACAACACGATTTTTAAGATGACCACTGTGGTGCCCATATTGGGTAACAGATCAACACCATTTTTTCATTAAGGACCAACAATATTTTAAGAAATCTTTTGGTGAAAACCCTATGTTCATATGACCTTCTGTTCATGAGAAGTAGCACAAATGGAGCCAGGATTTTATCTAATTGGGGGAGCTCGCCCCTTGTCACAGAAATAAGGGGGAGTAGAACCAACAAAAAAAGGAGTGGGGGGGAAGGCTATAGTTCAATATTTACCTAACACTTTAATATCCATCTCTCTTTCTTCCTGTTCCCTTCACTATTGAAATCAAAATCCTTAAAACATGTTGCCTCTTGTTCAGGCATTAATCTGTTGTCTCAATCCGCATTTAATCTGTTCCTTACCCAAGTATGAATATTGTTCTGTGTTGAGAACTACCTTTCACAACCTGCTGTCTGAAGGGGTATATTCATAACTACCTTTCACAATCTGCTGTCTGAAGGGGTATATACAAAACTACCTTTCACAATCTGCTGTCTGAAGGGGTATATACAAAACTACCTTTCACAATCTGCTGTCTGAAGGGGTATATACATAACTACCTTTCACAATCTGCTGTCTGAAGGGGTATATACAAAACTACCTTTCACAATTTGCTTTCTGAAGGGGTATACACATAACTACCTTTCACAATTTGCTTTCTGAAGGGGTACATACATAAGTACCTTTTACAATCTGCTGTCTGAAGAGGTATATACATAACTAGCTTAGCCAACTTTTTATGGTTGTTATCTACAATTTTCCACAAATCACAGGTATTGTCTTTTGGATAATTCTGCTCCAAAATAAGATTTTTCACTAACATCGTTCCAAAGTTTCACTTTCTTGAATCAGTGCTTTACGGACTACTATGCCAGTTATCCTATCTGTTAAATAATGGTGAAATGGGATCTTAAGTTCACTGATTCCATAGTTTGCTTCTTCATACTGAGGTATTTTGATCAAATAAATATCTTTACTTTCTAATCCAATTTATAGATTCTTATTTATTAAATTTTTCTGAGCTCTTACACTATGGCTATCTGGTTTTGTGTCATAAGATCCCACAGGGTTAAACTGTGAAGAGAAAAGAATGAAAATTGTACTCTACTTTAAAATTGTCTGTATTTTATTTTGGTGTGTTGTTCTGATTTTTCTACACTTAATTTTGAAATACCACTGAAATGAGGTGTTCACCAGTGTACAGTTTGTTTCTGTTCATCCAACATGTACATCAGACTCATATTTAACACCATTCTCTGTTTCAAAATCAGTCACTAGTATCTCCATTAACACTTTCTCAGCTCCCATAATCTGATATACTTCCTAACTTTGAAAATAAATTGCCTTCTTCTCTATCATCAGCCAGTATTTCTTGAATGAAATCATTATCTAAAGATAAACCACTCTGGGAATCAGCCATTTTGGGTTCCCTATGTGGCCTGTATTATAAGCATTTATATATAAATTTCCTTGATGCAAGGATCAAACTATGATGAATACTTGTTCTGGGGCCAATGTGCAAATCAAATTTAGTTTAACCAATTATGTCAAGCTGAAGGACCCAAATATGTAAACAGTTATGAAAAAAGATACATTGCATCAAGCACTACAATAACTCCAACGGCATGACTTGTATTGTGAGAAGCACGTTAATGGCATATACTGCACAGAGTACAGCGTGACTTTAAAGTAATTTGTGGAATTCTTGTTGATAAATGGTCTCCAAGTGCAAGAATTCATACAAGTTTTGTGCAATTCACATGACTGCATACCCTTACATCATCTCTGGAGTAGTAATAACAAAGATTTTCAAGATAGCTGCAATAGTGGTCATGTTGGATAGTTGATCAGTATCATTTTAGTTTAGAAACTAACCAGACATTGTAAGAAATCTTTTAGTGTAAACCCCACATTGATACGATTATGCATTCAGAATTAGATTTTTTTTTTACAATGGTCACTGTGGCAGCTATATTAGCTATTTGAGTGGCAGTTTTGATTTAGAACCAACTAGATCATGAGATGAATGTTTGTGAAAAGTTCATGGCAAACTTCCAAGGAGTCTAGGAGTAGTAGCAATAAGAAACTTGTGACAAACAGATGACGGACAAGAGGCTGTCCCACAATATCTCTTTGTCTTTGAATTGTACAGTCACAAACAAATTTTTGAAGTTAATAAATAACACACCTCAGTTGCAACAAAGTCATCTTCATTTACTGTAGATAATATTTTATAAACAAAACTTTATGTCCTTTCCAATGGTACAAAACAGCACTTTCAAAAAATACTCTACAGTTCTATGTTTACATCCATGCCAAAATTCTATGATCAATTTTTCCCCAAGATTCTTTTCTGTAAGAAATGAGAAGAGAAAAAAAATCCATCATAAGAGTTGGAGCAGATAGGGAAATCCCACCCTTGGGATCAGAATTTGATGACATCAATAATGCTTCGCAATTAAATTCTGAACCTCAGGTGGTATTATCCTATTTCCCCTATAAAGTCTGAATAATGGATTCTGCTATACTCACTTTGGAATGGCACTGTCAAGTATGGTATGTGACCAATCTGAAGTTATATACTGAAGTCAGATAGCCCAGAATGCTTGGTCTGGGCATTCATATACTCAAGTCAGGCAGACTGGAATGCTTGGTCCAGGCATTCAAATACTGAAGTCAGGTGGCCCAGAATGCTTGGTCTGGGCATTCAAATACTCAAATCAGGTAGACTGGAATGCTTGGTCTGGGCATTCATATACTAGAATCCGGTAGACCAGAATGCTTGGTCTGGGCATTCAAATACTCAAATCAGGTAGAATGGAATGCTTGATCTGGGCATTCATATACTAGAGTCCGGTAGACCAGAATGCTTGGTCTGGGCATTCAAATACTCAAATCAGGTAGACTGGAATGCTTGGTCTGGGCATTCATATACTAGAGTCCAGTAGACCAGAATGCTTGGTCTGGACATTCAAATACTCAAATCAGGTAGACTGGAATGCTTGGTCTGGGCATTCATATACTAGAGTCCGGTAGACCAGAATGCTACTGAATGATATGATGAAGTGTGATATCATTTTCAAAACATGTCTACAAGCATATAAATTGCAGAAGACACAGAAGAAGGCAAAATGACATTTTATGTTTATGTGGGTTCATACCCTATCTGGGTTACAGATTTAAAGCTGGGATACTTGATTTTCTCCATTTAGCCTGCTGGATTGCCATCTGATACTGTATTAACTGATACTCTTACAATGATATCTGTTGATAAAGGTTAGCCCAAAAAAAACTTGCAATAATAGTGGCATTAAAGCAAAAGGTTTTCAAACTGAACTTAACTTTTGGTTCTTTTGACACAAATTAGAAATTTCTGGAGTGACCACTAAAATTTCATGTCCCAATGTAACCTGAAATGCTGTGTAAATGTTGTTACTTAGGTAATATAACAGACTTTTATTTATAGGGTAGCAATTTGTTTTACTTTGTTGCTACTATAAAGTAAACCTTGAATGTAATGACCAAACAATGATCTTTCTGTTAAGACATAATGCCCTCCAAGCCCAATCCAAGAATGTAAATACAGATGAAATGGTGAGTATTAAGTATTGATAACCATGAACATTTTTGACACAGGAAAATAATGTAAGCTCAAATGGCTTTATTAATCTTCTATATATTACCTGTGTAAAGATCTGTTGTGGTCTGGGGTGGCCTATTCCACTGCCTGGTGCTGCCACCTGAATGGTCGCAGTGTTTGTGACTTGCCCAGCTTGCATTGCAGAAAACACCTTTTGCTGAACCTGTACATTCTGCAAAGGTACTGCCATCCCTGGTTTGATAGGTACAGCCCCACTTGTCACATTAGCACCCTGGCTTTGAGGGGAGAGATAAGATGCACCCAAAGGGGACCGAATTTGCTGAAGGGATATAGATCCAGGAATGCGAAGCTGTGTCACCCCTTGTGGAACAGCAGTCATTACATGAGTGTTGGGATTATTTGCAACTGCAAGAGAAAATTTTAGTAAATCTTGCTATCATATCTTTGACCTTGACCATGTAGTTTAATTATTTACCATTCAATCTCACCAGATGTAACTGGTAAAAATACCAAAATATTTCTATAACTTCTTTATTTCCTTTTACAAGGAACTAAATTCAGATAACAGACAACATTGAGATTTTTAAGTCTTATATAAAGTAAAATACCAAGACAAGCTCATCAACTTTACAGAGGAAATATAAATATTATCTGGGTATATCATCATGGTTAAAGTGGCATTGCATAAGAACAAGATTTCAAGTTCTTGTGTGATCCAGAGGATCTCCACAAACAAAAGGGACTGAATAATGGTTTACAAGTTCTTGTGTGATCCAGAGGATCTCCACAAACAAAAGGGATTGAATGATGGTTTACAAGTTCTTGTCTGATCCAGAGGATCTCCACAAACAAAAGGGACTGAATGATGGTTTACAAAAGAAAAAGAAGTTAAAATTCTTGTTGCAATTTCAAACATCAATGACAGAAAGTTATGAAATTTCTCAATCAAAACATCATAAATTTCAGAAAATAAATTAACTAGTAGTTCTGTTGTGATTATAAATACATTCCTACAACCTCTCATAATGTTACTGCCCAATAAGCTGGAAGTTACAGCACAGAAAAGTATCATATAACTTCCCTGATATTACATGGTAGTTATATGATGTATCACAATACAGTGTCAAAGTTATTATTGTAGAAGTTGGACACAAATGGGGAAGAAAACCAAGGCTTATAATTATTTATTAAGGGCTGCATCCTTATCATGTGCAGTGAGTCACATCATTTGTGCTTCTAAAGTATTCTAGGGCTAAATCAAACAAATCAGTTGCCTGTCACTGTTACAGAAAACTGAAATCAGGAACTTGGCTGTGACCCATAACACTGCAAATAATGAAAGACCCAAATTTGAAATTTTTCAATTAAAAGATTTAAAAATGGCTTTACTGATTAAAAAATATAGACATGATCTCTAGAGGCAGACTTGTCTATAACACCTTAAAACAGAATGGGGGGGTTGGGGGTTGGGGGTTTGGTGTGTGTGTAATTTGTACTCTGTGATTTACATAATGGATCGGGCAGGGGTTGTCTCAGTCAAATGGTCAGAATATATCAGTATTTTTTTTAAGAACTTAAATTAGCCAGTTTATGAATTTATTTAAATTCAAGCATGAAAAAGAAAGCTGTCTTTTCTAAGCTACTAATACACCTAACTGTTATCAATAATGGCTGTCAGAACAGATATTTCAGCAGTTTATTGAGACAGATTTATTAGCCTACTGAGACAGATTTATGAGTCTGAACAATATTAGTTTACCTGAGTAGATCAGTGATTTGCATTATCTTCCAGTCCAGGAATGAATTTCTCTACAACAGTACCAAGATCCATGCTCAAACCAGCTGGCTGATGTTCGAAACATCCAAATTTATCCCGATTTAAAAATCCCTCTCAGTGCAATCAATAATCTGATTTAATGACATATCATCACTTGGAGGGTCTTGAAATTTAGAATCATATCGGTCACTTTCAGGTTTCAGGTTTCACAAAATCTTTTTTTCATTTTTCAGGTGAATCCATGTCAGCTATCATTTCCTCTTGGCTTGAATTGTTGACCATGTCCACCATAAAAGCTTATTGTGAACAGACCTTGATATGTTACACATCCAGTTAGATTTGGAGGCATATGACCTAACTACATGTCACATTACTGAGGCTTAATCTCACATGACAAGGTTTCCAATGCAAATGATGTATCTTTGGGGTAATAAAAAAAAAAAAAAAATATGATTGGATCACTGTCTCTTAAAAGCACTTTTTCTTTTCTTTTTACATCAAAGCATTAACGTTCTCAACAAAACTAATACAATCCACAGCAGCTTTGATGTTTTTTCAAACCTAAAACTTATCCTTTCTTATGACATGTCCAAATTTTATAGATTTGCCCATTCTTGCATATAATGTATTGCTTACTTTACCTATGTATATGATTCCCATTTCAGACAATGAATTATATAAATTACATTTACTTTGCCTGATGATGTCTCCATCTATATGACATGTTGCTCTGCACTGTCAAATGTATCTTCCTTTAGCATGATCAAATAGCACATTTTTTTCCAAATGACCAGAGCTGTTTTGTTTTTGTTTCAAGAATTAAGGGGTGGGTGGGATAGGGGGCCAACCCCGATGTGTTAACCCTATCTACACCTTGATAGATTGAACAGATATTTCATTGTCTGTGACTTTGGTCTGTGAATTTCATTGGATACGGTGGCAGGCAACTGTGTCCAATCAAAATCAAGTTGTTTAAATCTGAACACTGTTCCTATGTGATCGAGACCAGGGGAGCATACAATTGGAATAGACTTGAAATAAGCAGGTTTCCACTGCTGGTCCATATTTGTACAAATACATCCTTTCCCTCAAATACACATGTAATAGCTTCTCTCTGGTACTTAGTCATACCTTCGATGCTAAACTTACAAAGTATCCTTTTCAAATCAACTGCCTCTACACTTTTCTGCCTACATACAATACACTGCTGTTACATGCTAATTGGTTAGTGGCATTACATACTAATAGAAAAATAAGAAAAATACACATAAAATGATCACTTACAGATCGTTCAAAATTTTTAATGAAGAACAATTTCTCAATGACCTATATAAAGTTCCATGGAATATGATCCAAAATTTGGATGACATAGATGAAGCCATGAAGGTGTGGACTGACTTATTCATGGATGTAGTATCTAAGCATGCACCACTGAAAGTACATCGAGTAAAGACTGAAATTCAACCTAATTGGCTTACTACTGAAATCCCAGATGCAATGAAAACACGAGACAAATTCAAGGCTATGGAAAACCATGCACAATCTAAAGTATGGAGAAATAAAATAACAAGTATGATTAAAAAAGCTAACAAAAACTTATTATCAGTCATTGCTTGAAAACAAAAAGAGCAACACAAACTCCATTTGGAAAGTCTTCAATGAACTCACTGGAGGAACGCACAAAAAACAAATAAAATTCACTCACTTCTGGTAAATGACACCATAGTCACTGATGAAACTGACATTGCAAATGTTTTCAATGATTTTTTCACCAACATTACCACAAAGTTAAAAGAACCAGTGATAGAAAACAACTTTAATGAACTGAAAAAGTTCTGCAGCAGCAAAATCTCTAAGGAGGTATGTTTCTCTATCCCACCAGTGTCAAAAAACTTTGTTAAAAAATGTCTCAGTGAACTTGATACCAAGAAAGCTACAGGACTTGATCAAATTGGTCCACGACTCATTAAATCTTCTGCCTCTGCTATTGAAGATAGCATAACATTCATAATTATTTTAAGTATTGCAACCTCATCTGTCCCCAAAATATGGAAAACTGCAAAAGTAACTCCCATTCACAAATTTGGTTCTAAGGATGATGCTGGTAACTACCGACCAATCTCAATGCTACCAAACTTGTCAAAATTGATTGAAAAACATGTCCATGACTCATTCATGTCATATTTAACCAAACACTTGCTGTTACACCCTAATCAATCAGGCTTTAGACAGAACCATTCCTGTGAGACTACCTTGATTTTCCTAACTGATAAATGGCTTCAAGCACTTGACCATGGTAGAATAATAGGAACTGTATTTGTAGATTTCAGGAAAGCTTTTGCCATGGTGGATCATGAAATCCTTTTGAAGAAACTGAAAATCTACCAGTGTGATGAAAGAACAATTAGATGGTTTACTTCTTACTTAAGTGAGAGAACACAACATGTTTACATAAATAATGTTCTGTCTGAACCTGAAACAATTAGATATGGAGTACCACAAGGCTCAATTCTAGGTCCATTACTATTCATTATATTTATTAATGACCTACCACTTTTACTAAGAGACTCAATATCATCTACAGATCTCTATGCAGATGACACAACATTGTCAGATATCCAAAACACAAAGCACGAACTCAAAATTTCTTTACAGAATGCCCTAAACAAACTGGAAAACTGGTGCACATGTAATGGCATGGTGGTAAATACTGGTAAAACTAAAATATTACTTATCTCAACACGGCAAAGAAGGACAAATCTTGATAGTGATGAACTATGTCTGACATGGAAGGATACAAATTTGCAAATGGTCTGTCATGATAGACTACTTGGTGTTCTGGTAGATAATAACCTATCATGGACTGAACATATTAAACATATCAGTAAAAAAGTCAATTCAAGTTTATGGCTTCTCAGTAGAATAAGACATTTCCACCCTGAAAGGCACAGAAAACTATTTTATAACAGTTACATATAACCCTATTTAGACTACTGTAATACATTATGGGGTAATTCAAATGACAAAAACATAGCAAAGCTGGCCCATCTTCAAAAAAGAGCATTTGGGCTAATATCAATCCAGAAAGAAAGCAAGGAAAATTTAGCCAGCAAGTTAAAAATATTACCTATTAAAGACTGAATCTGTTTGAGGAAAGTCAAATTAATGTACAGGATATCCCATAATAGTGCTCCTGAATATTTACAATCACTATTCCAGTATAGGCTACCTGGTAATACTCCCCACCTGCGATCCATGTCTACCAAACAGTATAAAATTCCCAAACTAAATAAGGAGTTATTTTAAAAAAGTTTCCAATACTCCGGAACTCTGCTCTGGAATAGTATTCCAGTTGAGATTAGAAATGCCCACTGTATTTGCTTGTTCCAAACCCAATATATCCAGTGGCTTCAGAGATGCAGCTTAAATAAATAAATTCCTTTGTATAAGGGCCTCAAGATAGATTAGTTTTTAGCTAATTGTGTTACCCTCTTTAAATAAGGTGATTATTATTATTATTATTTTTATTACTAAGGGAGACAATTCATGCCCATGAGATGTCACTAGGACAAAGCACTGAAATATCTAATCGATCTGCCAAGGTTATAGACAGGGTTACATATTGGAGCCTTGGCTACCAAAGATGCCTTTTCACATGTAAAGAAAACTTGATCTCATGAGTTCAGGTAAAGATTTTCTATCAACTACAGCATGCCCTCATTATACAGCCCCTGGTTCTTGATATAATGCAGGTATGTTCATGGTCCCATTTCATTACATGGGAGTACAATTATATCATATACTTCACGATAAGGCAGTATCACTTTAAACCTTTAACAAATAGAATGTAAGGCTTTGTAGACAGTTGACATACATGTACCAAAGTTACACAGTGCTTTACTAAAAATAGAACACCTGTTAACTGTTTGACACCATACACATAAGCCTGCCAGTTAGCTGTTACAGCAGTGTAGCACATCTTACGTTCAACATGAATTTTAACCATCTTACAATTTTGGTACAAATTATGTATAGAAAGACTGAAGAGTAAAATCTGATCTTTTTAGGTGTATAATTATTTTTCATGGTCAAGCCAATGAAGCTGTGTGACCAACTGCAGCTACCATTTCTCATACTTGAAATTTATCAGTTCTTTGTCCATGTCTACATCGCTAAATCACCTGAATTTGATAAATTATAAAACTCAGTGATGCCTACATCAATATCAGAGCATTCACCTGTGTTACTGAAGCTTTAATAGCTATGATTCTAACTGCAAACTGAAAAAAGTACTGAACAAAATCTGTAGCTTCCATTTTGGAGCGTGGAAAATGTGACTAAGAGTACTTTAAATAGCAGATTATGACTAGAGCTTACACAGGGACCACGTGATCCGAAGTACTGGTCATTCACATCAATGAATGTAGTATTTAACAGGGGGTTTCTCCGAAGGTGATGCTACAAAAACCTGCTGAAAATGGCTGATGTTTATAGTGGGCATTCAAATATGCTTCCACTAGAATGGTGTAGAGGTGTCAAAACTCGCTCCCATGTAAACAGGGTAGAGGCACCTAAAGGCATTTCACAAAAACAGGGTAGAGGCGTCCAAAGACCTTGCATGAGGTAAAGGGATAAAGCAGTATACTCTGTGACTATTTGAGTGAGTTATAATGCAGAGGTAAAGTGGTGTCACTGAAATGACTTATTTCTGGGTCAGAACAAGCGTACTGTGAATGGCATATGATTTGTCCACCCTAAGTTTAATTCTGAATACTGAAAAGTTTTATACCAAAATATTTCTGCTTTCCATCACGCTAACCTTGAAATTTTACTTTTGAACCCCAAATCAATGGAGTTCTTCCTTACCCTACATCAAGGACTGAAAGTTTGCTTTTTATCTCCAACAGCTAAGTCTGAAATATGAATATTTACCCAAGTGCATTACCATAAAAGACTGGAGAAAAAACCCAAAATTATACAAACTCAAAATTCAGACAACTATATTATTGCTTAAATTCAAACGTATTTTACTAAGCTTAACATCTTAAAATTTTTCAAATCATGTCAAATTGCCCTTTACTGCTTGGTCATATTTACTAAAACTAAAAAGTATAAAAGTTCTCAACCTGAGATAAAAACAAAAAACAAAAACATCAAACACCCAATTAAAATAAATAAATTTGCTATTCAAGTTAGTCCAGTGAAACAGATGGAAAAAACAACCCATAAAGTCAATTTATGTAGTCAGTGGTCCCAAAAGTACAATTCACTTGGCTGATAGTCTCAGTTTCCTCAGACCTTTCCCCACCCCATTTTAGATATTTTGACATTAAACTTGCAATATACAATTTATATAAAATGGGGTGGGAAAGGTCAAAGGAAACTTGGACTACTTTACAAATTCCTCAAGCTCTACTTTGCCTTGGCCCATGGAGTGTATGTATCAAGTGCCATGCTTTTTTCTTTTTTCCAGAAAATAAAAGCAGTCAGCATGCAATGGTCTCATCAACAGAGAAATCAACTAGTTCTGGTATCTCTGACATGGTGATAACTGGTTGTGCACTCAGCATTGTAAATCAGGGTCTTGATGACTGAAAGGGGTGAGTTTTATTTACCAGCAATGACCTTTCTGGTGAAAGTAATATGCTCTCTGCTCGTTTCACCTGCTGTTATTGGGTCAGTTATAAAACTGGACATGCCTTTGAATAAGGCACATGAACGATTGGCTGACTGGTTATGTCATACATACCAAAGAAAACATAAATGACCTCTTTTCATCATATTCACCCCCGAGCCAAGTATTTTTCCATTAATCCTGGAAAGTCTGAATGTGCTTATTTTAAAAATAATTTCTGTCCTTTTTTAATATGGGATATTTAAAGCCCTATAGTGCAGTACATCTTAAGGCAGATGAATTCCATGTGTTTGATTCTTGCCTTCCTCCACTAGCATCCAGACTGTACAGTAAGCCAATAGTATTCAGACTAAGTTTTAGCTATGGTTGAAAAAATATTTTTTTATTGATGAGTGTATTGTGTGCTAAATTTGTAGATTTTCAGCATTATTTTAAACCAATATCAAGTGCTTGTATCAGCATACTTTATGACTCTTACTAGATGTTTTAAGTAATAAACGCCAATTTTCTTCAATTTATAAAAACAAATAAAAGATTTTAAATGTCCAACAGGCTAGTGCTGCTTAAATATGACTAGTCAAGGCTCACAAGAATCGATCCTGGATCTCAGACTAACATAATTTTCTGGCCGTGTATTTACAAGTCATTCAAAATGTTTGGTCAAAGTTTGTGATGTACAACTAATGTCACTGTCCTTAAACAATTTTTCACCTTCCCCCCCCCCCATAGTAAATTAACCTTTGATCTTGATTCCAAAAGTAAGACATCCACAATTTGGTAACCATATTGTGCCAAAAGCATATTTTTTCTTTTAGCAGTGTTTCCCTTTACCCTTATTTGCGCTTCAGAGACCCACACATTTTTAATTTGACCACCAGTTCTGATACCAAAGTTTGTTTTTTACTCAGCCTGACCCCCAGTTTTGACACCAATGAGAGTTTTGACTCTCAGTCTTGCACCCCTAGGGGATACACTGTTTTAGTCCAAGTGAATTTGACCTATTGACTCCAAAAACAATAGGCTTTTTCTTTTACTCCAAACACAAACAATCCATAATGTCTGGTAACAGTAGACAGTACAAAACTCGAGTTATTGCGCTGAAACTAATTTTCTTCTTTCAGCCACAGTAATTTCGATCTTTGTGCATCTAACCCCTAAACAGATAGGGTTCTACCTTATTTGACGTTCAAGCCATCCAAAAACAGGCAGACAGACAGATACACTGTTTGGTTAATGGATAAAAAAAATGGTGCTTTCTAATTATTTATAGGCAAAATAAAGCACAAATTGAACTGGGCAAACAGCAACCCCTACAATTTCCAAAATGCTCAGTGATTACATGCTAAACCACAATAACACTGTGTAAGGGCCAATAACAGTGCAGCATGTTATACATGAACAGTTTTAAATTTTCCTGAATTCTTGTTTGACCTGAAGAACCAGCAACTTTTTAAAAGTTTCTGGTCCTCCAAATTCACTGGTGATGTTCTGAGCTGGCTACACGGATCCGCTACTTCCATTTGTGTAGACAGAACCAGAAAATTATCCACATCCAACTAATTTTAAACACTAAGTGAGGCTGCCTTATATTGGGGGTATTATACACAGTAATAATATATCATAATGTTAAGGGATCACTGAATATGCCTGCCTTTCAAAAAGAACTGCATTACAGTAAAGCACTTTATAGTGAGGGATAATGTACTTCACAATAACAAAAGCACATTGTGAAGACATTCTAATTGCCTGCAATGACAAACTGAAGAAAGCAATGTTTCAACATCTTTGCTTGGCTGGGACAATATATATTCAAAGCAATCAGGTGCAACAAATAAAAAAGAAATAAAAACACTCATGCATGTTGAAAATTTACCCTTCACCACTGTGAGAGAGGAGGGCATGCTGTTGATGTTGGTAGGGCGTACTGCCAATGCAGGTGAGGTGGTGGAAGTCATGCTACCAGGTTGAGGCCCTGCTGCTGATGTCTTCAGATTTATTACACCTATATGGCAAAAAAAAAAAAAAATTCATTCTTTTTCTGTTCATTATACATGTACCTATATGGGAGTAAAAGTGGGTGTGAGATCACTTACCTTGTTGACATCTACTTGAAAGTCAAATACTTGGGCAGTTGGCCAAGAAATTGGGATCAGTATGGTACTTTCAAACATTTTTAATGAATAGCAGATCAGCATCATTTGTGCAAACTTGAAATGTCTTATGCCTGGATGCTTTCTGTAAAACTTTGGCCACTTCTGCTATTCTGTTCAACAGCTTCTGAGAAAACGTTTATACATGGTTTCTATTTTTGGCAATGAAAGCCATTATTTAATGAGGATTTGTACAAATTCAAGTTCCTCATAGACAGGATTTTGAAGCTGTGCCTATAACATGTACATGCCAGGTCTTGCTATAAGATCAATAACTGACCAATTAGGTGCCTATTCAGGTGCATATTCACATTACTTGCAGGGAAGAAAATGATTGCTGACTTAATCCTCTATTTATACCCCAGCTCTGTCTTCACAGAAGTTTCTTTCAGTAACAATGGCAATATCTGATGCCAGATCAGCATCATTTATATATTCCTGAAAGGCCTTCCTATCAGGACGACTTGTCGGAATTCTGATCAGGATAAGCCACTGAAAGGTTCATCTATTTTTAGGAATGGTGTAAACATTTGAGGGTGGATCAACACCATTTCAAGGCCTTTATGTGAAGATGCATTCTGTAAAATTTGGTCTGATGCTCTCAAGTGTTTTCTGAGAACAAGTCATTGAAAGCTTATTTTTAATGTATTTAGTAACTGATGCTTTTTTGTTAACTTTGATAAAAGTCTGTTGTTCAAAAAGAAGTAATGTAATGGTGTTCCTATTTTTTGCAATGGCAGCCACATGTGACAGCTGATTGGCATCAATTGAAAAAAACCTGATTTGCTTTAATGTCAGGACACTTTCTGTTAAATATAGTTAAATTCTGTTTAAGTTTTGAGAAGATGTCAGTGAAGGTTGTTCTATTTTTGTAATGGCAGAAATATCTGATGGCAGATCAACATAATTTATACCATTTTGGAAAGCCTTTAAGTCAGGAAGACTTCAGTACAATTTTGGTCAAATTTTATTGAGCAGTTTTTGAAAAGTTAAGGTTTTCTATTTTTTGTAATGGCTATATCTGTTGGAGGATCAGCATCATTGGTATAAACTTAAAACGGCCTTAATACAATGATGCTTTTTTGGTCAGATTTTATTAAATTCTTTACAGGTGTTGTTTAAGAAGTCATTTGAAGCATTTTCTGTTTTTATAGCAATGGTTGTCAATATTGATAAAAATTGATAAAGACCCGAAAGGTGTTCATGCTAAGATGCTCAGTGCCAAGTTTGGTTGAATATGTTCCAGCGTTTTTTGTTAAGTTTAAAATAGCAAATGAGGACGTACAAATGACAACACACATCAGATACAGCACCGCTGAATAGCCTCACTTGGTCTCATATATTAGACTAAGGGAATGAAATTTTCGAGATGACAAGGAACCAGGCCTGGTCTAATCTACTTAGGTGCAAAGCTGACAAATCAGAAACTTTGTTTTATATTTTTCTTTAAAAAAAAAAAGGGTAATTCTCCATGGATTTAATTTTTCCCATTCATTAAACCGGTGGACACAAAGTTTCTGGAAATATAACCTGTCAAGTCTTTAGAATGAAATTGATACACAAGTATGGTGCTTACTGTTCATTTTGTCTTCAAATTATTCTTCATTGCTATAGTCACAGAATTTCTCAAAATCAATCTCAGAAGGTCTATAGTATAATTTATATTATAACTGCCAATTACAATGCAGCCTCATCTTAAAATAAAATCTGGCAATATAGAAAATTCATTTATTCTCAAATTCAAATATGTAAATTGATGAAACACCTAGAAGACCACCCTGTTA
The DNA here is from genome assembly GCA_028554795.2 of Sinohyriopsis cumingii. Lineage (NCBI taxonomy): Eukaryota > Metazoa > Mollusca > Bivalvia > Unionida > Unionidae > Sinohyriopsis > Sinohyriopsis cumingii. The sequence continues at coordinate 30,002,942 of CM068824.1, forward strand.
ATGAACATTGAAATGCAAATACACAATATAGGTATCTAACTGGTTCAGTGCAAGTGATGGTGTAATATTCCCTGATTTGTTTGATAATATAACCCACTGAAATTTCTACTGTACACTAAATCCCTCAATATTAACATGTTCAACTACTAGACATCTACTGTCAGACCACAATTTGCACTTTACTGTATATTTGTTACAATAATTGCTGAACCAGAACCAATAAACACTAACTGATAGAAAATGTTGTGCTTTTTGGAACCTGAAACTTGTTACAACTTCTTATCCTGTCACCTATTTGTTAACATTATTAGTTTCTTTTTATCTTCTTTTTCAAAACCTGAAATTCGAGTCTTCTGATGGAAGTAGGATGAGTATTTCTGAACTACAGTTGTAAAAGAAATCTATAACCTACTAAAGTAACTTTGATGGCATCCCAGCTCCCACTACTTTTCATTACATGTTATCTCAGTCTTACACCTTCTACTCTCCATACAACCTACCAACCACTTGAGTGGAGACCAAATATTTATTATGCATGATGTGTTTTCTTGTTATGAATACATGGTATAAAACTTTTAAATTTATTTACAGTCAAACCTGTCCAAATGGTCATCTTTATTTTGCTGTCATCTGATCACAACAGCCATTGTGATTCTCCTTCCCCACCCCCCACCAAATTTCATCTATCCTGTATGTAATGATCACCTGCTTTCAGTGGTCAGCAAACACATCCTAACCAAACAATGGTTCCTTCCTGCCTTCAGTGGTCAGCAAACATGTTTTCTAACCAAACGATGGTTCCTTCCTGCCTTCAGTGGTCAGCAAACATGTTTCCTAACCAAACAATGGTTCCTTCCTGCCTTCAGTGGTCAGCAAACATGTTTCCTAACCAAACAATGGTTTCTACCTGCCTTCAGTGGTCAGAAAACACGTTTCCTAACCAAAACATGGTTTCTCCCTGCCGTCAGTGGTAACTGGCATGTATCTACAGTGACAGCTCAGTCTATGCAAAAGTAAAATTTTGCTTCATGAGGCAGGCATTGCTTAGATAAAGGAATATAATGTGAATCAAGGTGCAAACATTTCTTATCTGACTTGTATGCCATATTCTAGTCAGTGTAATGAAACAGGTCACATTCAAAACCCAGGCAATTTTATCATTTAGGTAGAGGTCTGAGGGTCAAAGCAATTCATTGGTGGTAAAAATAGTTACGTTATCAGAGCAGAAATGGAACATGGCTTTTGTGCCATGTGACAGGTACAGATCGTCATCTATTTGTCTGTGCATTAAAACTATCTCTGATAAAAAAAATGTTCATCTTTGCAAAGAGATACTAGATATATCCTTTTTATTAAGGCCAGGGGTCAATCATTATTTAAAACTCTGTAAAGACAGGTACAGTTTTGATTCACGGGTCACAAAGAATAGCCACATATGGCTTCTTTGGATCGACTTATCATCACAGGCTGCTTGCATAAACCAACTCATTTGATTTTTGTTTGACGAGCTACTGGCTAATCCAAAATAATATTTTTAACAAGTCTAATTTATACAATGTGGCCAAACAGTCAGACATAAGCTGTCAATCAGTAGTGAAATTACTGTTTAGTCATGGTGCACAAAAGAAACAAAGATTTGTGATTATTTTATGATGGCGATGATTTAATTTATTGAATGGATTAAAGTGAACATGATACAGTAATCTTTTGTGGAAAATAAATTTGGTAGAGAAAATTTATTTTACGATTTTGATGAGTAGTGCACATAAAGCAATCTTAATAATGTAATAATAATAATAATAATAATAATAACAATAATAATAATAGCAATATTAATTATGATAATAATGCATAGTACTTGTTTAGAAAAGAAATTTAGAAGGTAAACCTGTGTACAAAGCCCACCTTTGCCAAACCTATGTACTGAGGTAACCTGTGTACATAGGCCCCTTTTGCCCTTTCCAATTGGTGGCCACTATTAACAGGTTTGACTGTAATTTGAAAATGTTACTGTAATAGAATTCTGTGTGTACTTCAACCACTAATTCGCTCCTATGAACTTTCTGAACAAGAAGTGAATGGTAGGGAGTTAGAAATTTTTGTTATCCCCATATGGTCTTAAAAACTATGAAATTTCACCCTGCAGTTTTCAACAGATAGACAATTGAGGGTATCACAATCTTTCCAGTATGAAAGCTTAAAGATACTCAACAACCATATGGTGATTTAATTCCTTGTAATCCTCAGACCTTCCTGATGTCACTATCAAACTATTCCATATGTTTATATGAGTTTGCATTACACTTCATATACGTTCGAAGAAATTGTTCTTATGCATAGAGCATAAGAAGAAAAGAACCTTCTGTTTGTGAATGCACTTTTCAATGAAACAAAACAAAGAAATATTGTTTTCTGAAGAATTTCCAATATTAAATTCTTAAATTTAAATCAACTGTATTATAAATACTTTACAAAAGTGAAGATATACATTTCCAAGCCAAGTATTAATATAGACAAAAAGGAATATAATCCTGGTAAGATGATACTACAAAACAGAATACCATTTGAGATTGTGAGACTTATCCCACCCTGGATGTTGGCTGCTCCAGATGCTGTTGTAGTTGCTATGGAGACAGGTGTCATGGTGACTGCTGAGGTTACAGCTGTAGCTGTGCCTGTGACTGGGACAAGTTTGGCTATGGAGTCTAGGGATGTGTTGTCCATCTTCATTTTCTTGGATGGGGGCTGGGAATCAGGCTCACCTGAACCCTGGCTGTCTGAAGTGCTCATTGTGATGTGCTGTTGCAGTACAAAAGAAAAAACAATTAAAACATGTATTAACATGACTTTACGTTTCATATGTGTGGAGCTTTTGGAAATTATAATCTCTGACATAACGAGACACATTTAAAGGAACTTATGCATCTGACAACTAAACAAGAATTGACAGGAAGCCAAAATAAAAGTTATATTCAATTTTATCAACCGGGTGTTGAAATCATCTCTGATGTTCTTGGGTAACAAGATTTTTATGATGGCCACCAAGGAGACATATTGCACATAAGATCCAAACCATTTTGGACCATAGAAAGTCTTTTGGTGAAAACCAGTGTCCATTCAGAAGGAGTAATAGCAAAACTTTCAAGATAGTCATTGTGATGGCTGCCAATGTGGCCATAGTGGAGGGAAGATCGCTGTCATATTCATTAAGGACCAACTAAACAACATAAAAAGTCTTCTGGTGAAAACCTGATATCAATATAGCTTTCCATTTAGAAGAAGTAATAACAAGACTTGCAACACGGCTGCTGTAGTGGCTATATTGGATGTCAGCTCATCACCATTTTCATTAAGACTCACAGACATTGTAGGAAGTTTTCTTGTGAAAACCTGATGTAGATATGATCTTCAATGCAGAAAAAGTAATAATAACAAGATTTTCAAGATGGCTGCCATGGGGGCCATATTGTATGTCCATGGGCACCACTGTCATTTTTGACCAACTAGTCTATGGGATGATGTGCGTGAGCGTGTATGTGTAAAGTTTCATCGCAATAAACCAAGTACTTTAGAAGGAGGAGTAATAACAAATGTGCAAACAGAAGACACACAACAGGTCATTCAGGTTCTTCTGGTCTATGATCAGTAGAGGTAAAAATAAAACTAAGTCTGTGCTACTGCCATGGCTCACCATGGCAGATTCTATCATGCCCCCCATCAACGGCAATCATAACCAAAAATATATTACATATCTTATGTATCTCCCTGTCACAAATACATGCAAGTTTGGTCAAAAACATTAATTTCATTAGAAAAATTACTGTAATTGCAAATTTAGTATGTCTAACCTCCCAGGTACCCTGAGGAGATGCTCAAAATTCATACCTCTCTCACAAATGATAAGTAGATGGGAAGCAATGCATAGAGGTGAATTGCCATCCAGAGTTAATACATACGCACGGATGGAGCATATCACAATACCTAGCTAAGCGTAGGGAATAAATAATAAATAAAAAAAACAAGTCTTTGGCTACCATTTTCCTTTGAAATTTCAATAAATGAAAACATCAATGCCTGTCAATTAATATTTTCTGTGTGCAAGGAAGTGGGTACATATAGGTTCAACCTTCTGCCTAATCGAAAGTGTCAAAATGTGAATCTTCATCACAAGCCACAAGTGAAAATCCAGCCCCTTTTCACCTGTTGATGACACCAACATGATCTGCACATGCACAAACAAAATACTTCAACAGCACATCATGAAACAAGCTCTTGCACATCAATCAATAAGTGACTGTACTTTGGAAAAGAAACTTTGATTGCCTCTTTCAAACAGCATGAAAGGTCATGTTGGGAAAATGTTTGCTTTGGGGTTGCAATAACTGATTAAGCAGGTTTATGAATATTCATTAGAAAAGAGGAAATCTTATTTCTGGCATGGGTTATAAAGAAGCACAGCAGATTTTCACAAGTTGCTCATGCTAAATTTAATATTAGAACAGATTTAAATTTTACAGTTGAATTCTTGTTTGGATGAAACAAACTGTTACCTGGTGGATGCATACATCAATAGCTAGGTCGGTATTTCAGATATTTAAAGCACATGGCTGGCAATGCAATGCAACACAGTTCTTATAGATTTTCTTTTGGAACACACCAGCAGCTTGACTTCTTTTGTATTATTATGGAAAGACTGTTTACCATATGATATGATCCATCTATAACTTCAGGAAGTGCATTTGAGATGAATTTTCAAGTACCACTGTGAATAACGTGTGTATTTTAATTAGTAATTTTTTCAAGATTTTGAAAATGTCTCATTAGGCATTAGACACCAATTTCTATGCTCAAATAACCTTCACAACCAAAACCCTTTGTTAAAGCTGAAAATGCTCATATTAATAGCCTAATTTGTATTTTATTTTTAAAATGGAAAAAGAACAAAAGAAAAAATTTGAGGCCTCTGTCCTTGCATTTTGACTGCTAGACAAGTAGATCAATACTAGAACTGTTGTCTCTATTGGAACAGGGGCACAACATTATTAACCCTTGAGGATTTAAAAACAAGAGTCCCTTGAAGGCAGTGATACTCTACTGGCTAAAAAGAATTTCCAGGGATTAAAGATATGAACGTTTCTTTCTTTCAACTGCTGAATTCTGAAATCATCTCTGATATTTTTGAGTGACAAAATTTCAAATTTTCCATTGTGGCAACCATACTGGATGTAAGATTGGCACAATTCATATGGGGAAAAAACAAGTCCATATGCCCAGCTGATCATCCATTCAAGAGAACTGGTGACAAGATTTTCAATATGCTCATTGTGACAGTTATATTTCAAGACAGATCGCCACAATTTTCATTCAGGACCGGCTAGGCACCATAAGAACTTTTCTGGTGAAACAGCTTAAAAACATGAGCAGCACAATTTGCGGTTTATGTTGCTGTTTTGTATTGCTTCAGGTTTTGTCCTGTAGCTACCTGCATCTGTATTGTTGTTTAAAGTTTGGTACATTAAATCTAGATTGTTGAGTTTTTTACTTACCAAACCATACAACAGATAACAGAAGCAAATAGTACTTTTATGAAACCTGAAGCAATGCCAAACATCAGGAGTAAGAGTTCATACAAAAGTATATCCCCATGTTGACATCATTTCAGTTTTTGAGGATCTTAATAATGGTGGACCAGGCAGAACAAGACACAATGACAATTAAGTCCTGAATGCTTGTTACAGCCAGCTAGTTTTGACCAAGACACAACAACAATTCAGTCCTGAACAGTTGTTACAACCAGCTATTTTCGACCAAGTTGTTGGGGAAAGGGGAAAAAAAAGTACTAATATTTTTGGAGTGAATTTTTTTTACCACTAATAAAAACAATTTCCTTTGTTTTGAAAGAAAATATTATCTAAACTCTTGAAACCTTGCTTTTCTTTCTGTAAATGAATTGTGTTCCTTTTTGTTATAAATCAAGGTGCTTTTAATACAATCTTAAGTTTCCAGGATTTACTTGGATTAAGTAACACTTATGGGAAAACTGTCCAAACTTTTCCAGCAACAACATATTTCAATTTTAAACAAACAAAAACAAACTTGTATCATTTTCCATTAAAAAAAACACCGGGTAATCTGGTTACCTAACACATCTTGAGGTAATTTTGCCATTGGGCCAAGATTCAATTTTGATGTGGGTTGTGAGTAGATAAAGCATTATATTAGGCCTCTGGTGATGTGCAGTCTGATTATTTCCTTATATTAGCTTCCTTGGAATGGTCAGACAAGTTTATGTGTGTATGTACATGCAACCATGCAGCAACTTATACCTTGTAAGCAGCAAATTATTAAGTCAACACAACAGTATTAGGGTCCACGTCCCAGAGAAAATCTCAACATGCTTAAATCCTAAAGTAGACTTTAACATGAAAATACAAGAAACTGCCAGGAAACCAACAAACCTACTCTACATATAAACAACTGCCAGGAAACCAACAAACCTACTCTACATATAAACAATTGCCAAGAAACCAACAAACCTACTCTACATATAAACAACTGCCAGGAAACCAACAAACCTATTCTACATATAAACAACTGCCAGGAAACAAACAAACCTACTCTATATATAAACAATTGCCAGGAAACAAACAAACCTACTCTACATATAAACAACTGCCAGGAAACCAACAAACCTACTCTACATATAAACAACTGCCAGGAAACCAACAAACCTTCTCTACATATAAACAACTGCCAGGAAACAAACAAACCTACTCTACACATATAAACAACTGCCAAGAAACCAATAAACCTACTATACATATAAACAACTGCCAGGAAACCAACAAACCTACTCTACATATAAACAAATGCCAAGAAACCAACAAACCTACTCTACATATAAACAATTGCCAAGAAACCAACAAACCTACTCTACATATAAACAACTGCCAGGAAACCAACAAACCTACTCTACATATAAACAACTGCCAGGAAACCAACAAACCTATTCTACATATAAACAACTGCCAGGAAACAAACAAACCTACTCTATATATAAACAATTGCCAGGAAACAAACAAAACTACTCTACATATAAACAACTGCCAGGAAACAAACAAACCTACTCTACATATAATAATAATAATGATGACTTTGTATAGCACCTAATCTTTAGAAGCTCTAAGCGCTTTACAACATTAGACAACACCAATAAGATAAAAAAACATATAATGATATGATTACAAAAACAAACACCATGAAATTAGAAAACATTAAAAAAACATGCTGAGAATATTTAATATAAACAACTTATGTGTGCTGTGGGTACTTTATATGCATTCTGTGGATAGTAAATTAAGTACATAACTCTGAAAACTCTGTTGTTTTAAATCATAAAAAAACTGCCTCTATGAAAACTTGTATTTTTTATACATACAGGTTCTACAACTGAGCTAAAAGGAATGTAAGATATTTAAATGAAACACTAAAAAAAAATGAAAATCTTCACTGTCATAAATATTGAAAATACTGAAACGATGTAGTTTTCATTCATTCTTTCTCATATTCTTTCAGATATTGCTTAATGGGTTAAGACCCAACTGATAACACCTGGAGCAAGGCAAGGTGAATTACAATGGGAACTGTCATAAATTTGCTACAGACAATGCTCAGAATTTCTTGGGATACAACAGATTCTTTTAAATTAATTTTCAGAACAAAAGGGCCCTGGGTGGCAGACTGGTCAAAAGCACTTACCATTAACAATCACTGCCATTGCTTATCAATATGGTCATCACATTGTAAATTATTAACTAAAGACACACCTAAAAGCTTTTCAGGTTTGACATTTCCTAACTGATGATCATTTATTGCAAGAGATAGCTCTTGGTTCCCCAACTTGTGCAGCTTTTGTGATGTCTCCAAAATCATACATTTTGTTTTACCTTTATTAATTACCATCCTATTTTGTTGTGCCCAGTTTTGGACTAAGGTCTGAGTTTAATCTATTTTGGATACTGGATAACTTCAGTATCAGAACTAGATGTATACAAGGTTGCATTGTCTGCAAACAAATCTGTATTTGTTGTGGCTTCATTATTTAATGGTAGATCATTGATATAGATAAGAAAGGGGAGAGGGCCTAAAACTGAGCATTGAAGGACCCCTGAATGAATAGTGCGAGCTTGAGAGCTAATATTGCCAATGCTTACTTGTTGAGACCTTTGGTTTAGGTATGATCTTAACCAGTTTAAAGAAGGATCGTCAAACCTGTAACAGTTCAACGTTTTGCAGCAGAATTTCACGATCAACAAGATCAAAGGCTTTCTTGAAGTCAAGGAAAACAATCTCAATCATATGTCCATGATCCATTTCCTTCAGCCAAAGATCAATTAATTTGCTAAGTTCTTTTTGGCATGAGTGGTACTTTCTAAATCCTGGTTGCACTTTATGAAATAGAGAGTAAATTTAACAAATATTGAGACCCAGATGGCTACTTGCTTTTCAAATAATTTTGACAACACAGGTAGAATTGATATTGGTCTGTAATTCCCTGGATCCTCCTTTTTTTCTTTCTTAAAGATAGGTGCAACCTTTGCACATTTCAATGTTTATGTAACACTACCACTCATTATACTTAATTTTATGATATGCGTTAATTACTTTTTTATTACAGGTGCAGCAATTTTAAGAATTATTGGACCAATATCATCCAAACCTGAGGATTTATTAATATTCACCTTAATGAGCACATCAAAAACATCAGCTTCACTAACATTTGCTATTGAATAATAATTATCATCAAGAATTTTAGCTCTTATAAAAAACAGAAGAGCATCAAGTTCAATTGGGATGTTAGTCTGGTTCTGAATACTCTTACTGGAGATGCTTGTTAAGAAACTGTTGAACATTTCCACATCGTCTTGAATAGATGTTGCTATATCATCAATTTGTCTAAGTCAAGGTGGAAAACAACTGATCTTGGGTGGGTTCAGCTCTTTTAAATGCTTCTAGATGCTTCCACAATGTCTTGGTACTCCTACTTTCATCAACAGCCTGTTTATAGTACCGGGTAGTTCTCTTTTGGCTTATGTATCAGGTGCTTAGCTTTATTCATCCACTTTCTATTGTTTTTCATGTCATTTTTTCTTGTGGTAATTATCTCTTTGGCACCTAGCCTCATTGATTTCAGGGGTAATCCACCTGGGTGTAAGTTTGGTGTTTAATCCTTTTTGTTTTCATTGGGGTGTGCTTGTCTAAGGCTGCATTGAACATCCGATACCATTTGTCTAAGGCAGTGTTGATATCAGAGATACTGCATACTGAGTGGAAGGGTTTGCAAATTAAATCGTTTAAGAACCTTTCCTCATCAAACTGTTTCAAGTCCCAGTATTGTATTTCAATGTGTTGACCATTCTTAGATGATTTGGGAACACGTCTAGTTACAGACTGGATAGTGGTCATTCAGTGCATACACTGGCACATTAATTTCACTTACATTTTTCTGGTTTATTAGTATAAACATGATCAATGATAGTAGCACTTTTATCTGTTACTCTAGTTGGTATGTTAATTAATTGAGTAAAGGTGTAAGGTTCAAAGTTAATAATCTATACTAATGATGGAGTTTTCAAGTAGTTAATCACCAAATACGATAGTTTTTAAATCTTCCTTACATAATGCTTTTGAATTTGAAAGCCAATAAACTGAAGGCTTCAGTATCAATACTTATCATTTTTAACATCATGCTCTCTAATGTCAGCTCAGTGTCTTTTACAGGCTGCCAGCTACAATGTAAGCTATAACACCCCACATAGCAAGATATGTTATTTTCTTTTACCTCAAGATAAAAAAAAATTTCAAATAACATGGCATGCAAGATTGGTATCATTTTTCTATAAATCAGAGGTAACAGTGTTGGGAAAATGATGAAATTCAGACTTTTTGGCATAAAATTCTTTATTAACTGCAGAAACAATTTAATATCTTTTTGTAATGAAACTGATGAAAACTGAAGGTATACTCTTGTAAACCTGTCAATGGACATCTACATCTGAATTGTATGGAATTTTACTCAAGGTCTTCCATATTATTTTATATGAAAAGAAATGCTAAACCACAGGATGACCACAGAGATTTTTTAAAAATGCACTTTGTTTTGTTTGCAGTTAAGGAAGACAATGTGATTTATTGCAAATCCATATGGAAATCAGAAGAAATGGCACAGATCATTGTGTAAGTACATTATTTTCAAAGTATTTTCCATAATTTTTTCAAATACCTGATAAACTTTGTGAATAAATGTAGACACAGGAATTTTAATTAAAACAAGGAATTTTTTTATCTTGACCAAATAATTCACCTTTGGATTATATTATATCAACAAATATAATGCTAAATCTGTATAGCAAGGAGAAGTCTATACATTTGGTAGGCCTGAAACTAAATTAGAGCACTTAACCAATCAATCAAGAGCTTTCACATTTTTCAACTTGAATTGAAATTACTGAACTGGAGAAGATGTTGCTTTCATTTTAAGTAAACACTTCATTTTTATAGAATATCTTCATTTAACTCGACTAGTTATGAGCAACCTTTGATAACTTTTACAGCAAATTTATATGCTTAAAAGAAATGTTGACAAGTAGACACAATAATAATACTAAAATATATTATGAAAGAAAGACTGAACTGCATTATTGTTTTATCCCTTTAACATTTTTCAAGTCTTCAAGTATGCACAGCAGCTGGTGACCACTTCTGCTTAACTTCATCATTAGACTATTTTACAATGGGCTGGCATTTAGTCATGTTTATATTGGTGTTGTTATCCTTTACAAAAAAACTATTAGTCTGAACAAAACCTAGGAAAAGGTCATGCACTTAGGTCTACTGACTTATATAAATAAAAATAAAAAAATAAAATATAAGACAGAATTATGATATAATAAATTCCTAACAGTAATTCTACTGGATGTATAATAATATTTAAAACACACAAATATATATATATATATATATATATATATATATATATATATATATATATATATATATATATATATATACACACACACACACACACACACAGAGTTGAAAACTTCTAAAAACAGTATGAAGACATTTATTTTCATAGTTTCTTAATGTCAGTTTGAAATATTGGATGCACATTTTTATTTGGAATTTAATTTGGAATTTAGCAAAATCAACAGGTCAAATGTGAGTATGAATTGGGTTAAATACTTTGGACCCCAAACACTGTAGAGTTCCTTTGAACTGATAAATGTAAGATTATGCTGAATCCCTTTTAACTAATAACAAGTTTCTACAATTTAACATTTTCGTTAAGCCCCGACTTTTTACAAAAACAGCTTAATATAGAAAAAGACGTTAAAACAGCATGTAAAAAATGTATTAAAACATTACTTTGATTTACAAACTCTTAATTAAAACCAGTATTAAAGAACTTTAAAAGACTTCTAACATTTTTCACGCACACATGCAAATAATACTAACTGTAATGAAAAGTTACATAATTAATAGCGACAATAATAAGGACGATGATGAAAGAATCTGGTATTTATCTTGTTCCACTAATTGTTAAAATGGAAAAAAATTAGCTTGATTTACGTTTCTTTCCCCAAACCAGGATGAGGTCACGAAACATGAGATAAAAAGGAATTCGTCTTGTTTATGTAAGTGTCATAAAAAAAAAGATACGTTTGTTTCTTCTTTTCTTTCCTTTATTTCCACCAACCAGTTTGAGGTCATGGCAAATTATATCGATGTAGGCCCAGCACACGCAGGATACAAGTGTCGTGTGCAAACTACTTTAACATGGCGCCGTGATGTGTACAAATATATACATAACAAAAATATACTTTTCATCCAATGTTTTGCAATAAACGGTAAAGTCACATGCGCAAAGCTTTTTAACATTTATTGTTTTAGCATGTTTTGTCAAAACAAACAATTTAGACCCAATAAATTCGTTGGAAACTTACACATAAATACTTTCCTGAGCCTAACTTTGCCCTGAGCCTCGTTTTCGCTCTGCATAAAATAGACACGGGGAAAGAAAAATTAACAAGTTAAAAGTTAAATTTTTGAAATAGTAATTTTGATATTGCAAAAACCACCCTACTTTTCAAAATATGTGATAATCTTAAATCTAAAGGTCTATTTTGAACAACGTATTATCACACGGTTTACGTTTAATATGCGAAACACTTACCTAGAAGGTCGCTTACATTTTCAATTGAAAACGAAAACTTGCCAACATTTCATATTGACAACCAAAATTTACAATCTTTTGAAATTTTCAATCAAAGCAACACTTGTCGATTAGTAGAACAAGTAACTTTAAAAATTTATATGATGTACTTACACAGAATATCAGATATTTATTGCAGTAATTAGCGCATTGAACAAACCAGCCTTCGACTTCCTCAGTTACTGAACGCCATTACGGGCACATGATGAAGGGAGTTAAATGTAATAGCCAAACATTGCCATTCTAGGTATTGAACATTTCAACATAACTTCCGGTTATGTGTTATTTTGTTATGCATGCCATTGCAGTCTTGTTATCTAATTATGATGTTACTTTCAGGTACACTTTTCATTTAAAGCATTGGTTTATTTTTATTAATCCAAACTTTCAGTTTTTACCCACAATGCTATTCATGATGATGAATGACGTCAAGCAGTCGATGTTATTGTTTTGGTTTGTACAGGGAACAGATCGACCCAGCTTAGCGCACTAGATATTGAGTATGTTATTTGCTCTTACCACTGTATTTATATATATCTATATATTTAGTCCATGATATTTTTTTCATTTTGTGCATTCATTTTCAGATCTTATTTATTTTGTCACTACCAATTTAGGTGCAAAAGTGGTGGAAAATGTCATCAAGTCCGTGAAAGATCAGCTGATAGACCTTGAGAACGCAGAATCAAAACCTTCTAGTTTGTCATAGTCTGTTTTTATTTTCCGTCAGTATAAAACTTTATTATGCACCGAATTTTCCTCTTGTATCAAAATTAGGTGATATTTTCTGGATTTGACCAAGAAATGACATTTCCCGCATATTAAGGGCTGTAATGCATTGGGGGTAACGAGGGGAACACAAGTTGGGCACTTCGACTCCGGTAAGTAAAGCATAACGGGCCAAATTTCCATTTTCATCTCAAGTTCATTAACATGGTATTATTGTGGAGGTCAGAGCATTAGAAATAACCAATTAGCAAATTAAATACAATCCTGATGTAAGTGCAAAAGAGACAGGCTTTTCATGGACTCAATTTTTCTAGTAAAAGTCACATAGGTCATATAGGCATTCAACACCGACTATTTCATTATGATTAATGGGTGTCATAGCATACAAATAGACAAAAAATTTTTTACTACTGTTCTTTGAACAAATTTCGGTTTTTTACATATTAAAATATGCACATCACCTCATAAATCAGGCGTTTCACGGTAACATGTTTTCATTCATACTCTTCTTGTGCCACACATTATTAATTATGTAAATATTTTTATAAAAACGGAAAAGTAATGATAAAAGCACAGACAAATGAAGATGGTTTTTTTTGTGTAGGAGGATGGATGTTAAAACAGCCTGAACAGGCAAAACAAATATTGCCAGATAGTGGGGGTCACCTTATTTCTAGCAGAAAAGAACCACTTCTGCACAAGATACAAGTATACATTTGTATGGATGTCTTTTTTTAAAGCATAAATTTTAAAAAGTACCTATCAAGCAAGTTTGATACTGTTTTATAGCTGTAATGATAAAACAAACTGAATATAATCATTGCTACCTATATGATCTGTTCAAGGCATAGAACTCTCTGTGTGTGTGATTTGGATTTATAAAGTAGCTTTAACAATTTTTATTCATATTGCTACTATGTCTGCAGTGTGGCAATTTATAATCTAGCACTGGGGCATCATGCTGCAGACATGATGTCCCAGTGTCACATTATCCTGACACCAAGCCAATCATGCTTAACACGAACCTCTTAATGTTGGGCGCCAAGCGAGGCAGCTGTTAGTATCATGTTTATAAGTCTTTGGTATGACTTATCAAGAATTCGAACCTATGACCTCCCGCATTCGTGTTGGACACTCTAACCATTGGGCCACCAGAGTGGTCGACAAATAACTGATATGCATTTCCAGTTATATATACACCAGAGAGTGAGTGTAAATCTAAAGTATAGCTCTATTCCCGTGAAAGGAAGAGAAATCATTGAAAATTCTAGACACATTCCATATTTCGATATATAAATTAAACCTTTCCTATATGAAACCATCCTTGGTTCACACAGTTTTATGATTTTTCAACAAAGTTTTCTGAGAGCCATATTCTTGACAATACTTGCTAATATGATTTGAAAAAGGAAAGGTACATGGTTTCTTTTGATAGTAAGATGGTGGGATTCTACAAATTGAAGTGCCACCTGGCTGCATCTTTTTATTGCGATATGGTCTTTTGAGAACATAGTAATTGAATGTGATAGTGGTACTTAAAATTTGATTCTAAAAAAGGTCCATAAGCAAAGAGAAGAAAAAAATGCCAATCATACTGATTATTTTTTTTATAACTTGCAAATCCGAAAATCGTATTATAATGCAGGGTGGGAGGTGTTTTGGCGCATTTATCTATATTTTTGGGGATGTTATTTAATTTGACAAAGGAAGTTAACTTAGTAGTTCTTAGAGGACCAAAACAATTTCCTGCTTTGGACAAATTAAAATTGCACACACATGTAGCTTGATTTTCCTTATGTCAGTTACTATGAACATTGATTTTAACTGCTTGAAAGAAACTGTACTATTTCTTTTAGGAAATGTTTCACATAGAAATGGTTGTTAAGTGCATTTTCTTTGTATAGATTTTGCTTCAGTCAGTAGCCTTTATATTGTGCCTGTGAAAGCAGAATAAATTTGAAACCATGTAATGTTTTGTTTACATTTTGGAATAAATTGAGCTGTATATTTTTTTTACAGGTCTGCACCAGTTGCTGCATCAAAAAGATTAGTGCAAGATGTTTGCTATTTTTGACCTAATTCAGTGTTTGTTTAATGAGCACAACCAAATACAAAGTTAGCCCTAAAGGTATTAGGAACATTTTATTGATCTTGTAGTAACTAGTTCCCAATGACAAGTATTGCATACTCTCTATAAGTGGCATACTTGTATTTGCACTATTGTTCTTGTTCTTAAATTGTTTTGAAACAAATAAAATAATAAATGAAAAACTAGTAAATGAGTTGTAATTTTCAAACAGGGTCTGGATGACAGAACTTACTAGAAGTTTTAGCTCTACCGGTCATATACCAGAATAGCTTTTATGAAGGCTTTTTGTCTGGCATCTGTTGACATGTTTGATATTGCTACTACTAAACTACGTGGATGATTGCCATGAAACTTTACAAATACATTGATGTCATAGTCCAATTCATTCTAGATGAATTGATGCCCATCATACATTCAGCATGGTTATTGCTATCATTACTCCTGAACAAGACAATCATAATGATGTAAATTTGTCTCTAAAAGAATTTTTTTCCTATGATGTCTAGTTGGCCATAAATGAAAAGGTGCCAATCTGACAGTCAGTATGGCCTCCATGATGGCCAACTTGAAATCATGTTATATTTACACCTTCTGAACATAGTCATATTGACATGAGATTTTCATTAAAAGACCTCATTTCTCAGTTGGTCTTGAATGAAAATGGTGGCCCCATACATTTAATAATGGCTGCCATGGCATACATCTTGAAAATCTTATCTCAACTCCTTCTAAATGGATGGTCATATGAACATGAAGTTTACACTGTAAGACTTCTTATAATAATGGATCCTAAATAAAAATTATGTTCTCTAGATGTTCCCTTGAGCAGTCAGTATGGCTGCCAAATTGGTCAGATTGAAAATCATATTATCATTAGTCTGTCCGAACAAGGTGTAAAGCTGTACCAATTAATCGGCCATACTCGTAATCGGTGCTGATGTAAGTAAATTTTCAAAATATAGATTTAATCATAACATTCATCTTGACATGGCTTGAATTTTAAATCAAAATTAAATAGTGGAAATTAAAGAATAAATATTTGATTTGGGGTTTAATTGAAAGACACTATATTCTTAAAAGTAAATACTTTTTAACACGCTTACTGTAAACTACCACTGATTGTCTGCTGACAACAAATTATCAATACCATGCATGCACTCATCCCAATCACAGCAGCCAACCAGCCAATGAGGCCTCGTGTGGCTGTTGAACTTCCAGCATGCACATTACAGGGATGGTCTTGGCTTTTAAAAGGTTGTCACCAAAAAAAATCACCAATCTCAATATTTTGTTGCCAATTTTGAAAAAATGTCGCTAGAATAAGTAGTGAATATCTTTCCAAGACTATTAATGTAATAGGCAATGAAAATTGAAAAAGATGGGATAGTTATTACTTTATTGACAACAAGCAATACAGCCATAATATAACAAAATAAATCATTACATGACTGTTTTGCACTACTTCAATGGTCTTGGCATTGCGCATCACCGTTAGTACATAGGTCTAACTGTTGTCACCTGAAATAAACGCATTATCAAATGTAAAATATCTACTTTCCTATAGTCTCTCTTTTTTAATAGAAACATCAGGTATTAAACAAATCTATATTATGTATATTATTTTCCAAATAATAGTTTTGTAAGAAATGTTATTTAGATAATGACATTTTAATACTAAAACCCTATGATCGTACTATGCAATGTAAGATAAGTGACATATAATGCAACTGTCGATTTCACACATTCATGAATTAAATGCCCTCCTCCCCTTTTTATGGCTAGCCTCACAAAGTACATCTCTGTCAACCAGGAGTTCAGAAATTTATTTTTGCTGCGCTTTAATGCTTTGCTTGTTTGTGAATTGCTTCCTAAATCCCAGAAATGCTCACTGAATGCTATAGATTTTTTCTCGACAAGCAAATTATGATCTCCCTTCCCACCAATGAAACTTACACGAGTCAATTTGACCTGGCATTACTGTACCGTATAAATAAGAATTGATTACCATCATTAAATTAAAAGAATAAAGAAACATATCATAGAGCATATGTGCCCCCAAAAAACTAATTCGGAATAAATATGTTATTTAGTAAAGAGTTTTATTTGCATATATGAGTTAACAATAACATGTATAGCATGAGATCACATTTGAACTGTTAACATAAATCCGCACTCATTTTAGACATTGTTAGTTATA
Source organism: Sinohyriopsis cumingii (assembly GCA_028554795.2). Taxonomy (NCBI): domain Eukaryota; kingdom Metazoa; phylum Mollusca; class Bivalvia; order Unionida; family Unionidae; genus Sinohyriopsis; species Sinohyriopsis cumingii. Next base: position 30,020,231 of record CM068824.1, read on the forward strand.
ACAAAAATAGGGCATGGTTTATCAGTCAAATGCTAGTGCTTTCACTAACTGTAGAACAGACGGTTTCTTGAAATAATTGGTCTCATAATTGGTATCGGCAATTTTAATAATCGGCTATACACAGTATTGGCATAATCGGCAAAAAGTGACATTGGTACAGCTTTAACAAGGTGGTCGTATTGACATTAGTTTTTCACTGAAAGATGTCATATGGTATCTTGTTTGTCTGAAATAAACATCATGCAAATGTGACACCTAGTGGTGCCTTCAAGGTGGCCTTCTTGAAAATCTTATTTAGACTCTTCCTGAGTGGATGGTCATATTGACATGGGTTTTGTTTTCACTAAATTCCTTCTTATATTCTCTGTTTGGTCCAAAATTAAAGTTTCAGTTTTGTAGGAGTGGGTACGTTTAACAACACTTTTAAGACACTGTAGGCCATATCATGCTGAGGAAATGGGATTAAGTGCCTTTCCTAAGGACATTATTATCAGTCCAACACTCCACCAAAATGAAAATGATTCCTCTCTCAGACATCTAATATGGCCACCACAGTCTTCATCTTGAAAATCTTGGTTTTTTTTCTTTTACAGAATGATTGGTCATACCATCATTAGGTTTTCATTAACAGACTTGTGGTGATTTGTTTATTCTTGGTGTAGATCTGTTATCCAGTTTGGATGCTATGACATGATGAAAATCTTGTTGCACTCATCCTGAATGAATGGTCACTAACTAAACATATTACAGTATTTAAGAAGAGATATCATGAGGATGTATGTGTTTCTAATAAGTAATGACATTTAGTATTTTAATACTAAACATGTTAAAATACACAGTAATTATTGCTGTCTTCATATAATGTGATTGCTATACTCTCCTTAAGAGGATATCAAGGGAGAATAGTCCTTGACTGATGAGTCACCCTCTATAAAAAAAAGCATTATTATTATATTATTATTATTATTATTATTATTATTACAAAACTTCTTATGATGTCTTGTTGCTCTTAAACTGCCCATTGGACATGCATTTGATCATTCAGTATAGCCACCACATTGGCCAACTTACAACTATTCATTCTAAAACAGATGGTTGTATCAACCTGAGCTTTTCACTTAAATCTTTGTATAATGTTTAGTCAGTCATAATTGAAAATCAGACCAGTTTGACAACTACTTTGGTCACAATGACAGTCATCACACAAACCTTGTTTTGCTGATAGTCATATTGACATGGTTTTTAAAAGTCTTATGATGCCCATATTTTATTTTTTCTGTATTAAATATTTGATATCTAGACATCCACAGCTAGATAATCTTATTGCTACATCTGTTGAATTGAATGTATATTGACATTGGATTTTTGCTGATTGTTAATCATTGTGGGGGCAGCCAGGCATTTAATATGGCCACAGTGACTGTACTACTATCTCTGCTCTTCTTGAACAGATGATCATATCAACATGGGATTTTTGCTCAGAGACTTCCTATGATATGTACTTCATCATAAAGGAAAATGTTGTCCTTTTAAGACATTCCATTTAAAGTCTTATTTCCACCCATCTTGATTGGCTGGGCATGTCAGCATATGGTTTTCACTAAAACATTTTGCATGATGTCAGAATAGGTCAGGTCTTAAATGTAAATGGTACCAGTCTGATGTCCATTATAACCATTATGGCATACATCTTGAATGTCCAGTGTTTCCTAAGTAAAAATCATACTGATCTGGTGTCCAAATCTTTTGCCATCTTGAAAATTCTTATTAATGCTACTCTTAAATGGGGGGCCCCGAGTGGTCGAGTGGTCTAACGCGCTCTCCATTACGGATCGCTGCCATCTCACCTCTGTCTGCATGGGTTCTAGTCTCGGATTCGGCCAATGTGGGTATGTGAGAAAGCTTGCCAGTAGCTTCTCGTGGGTTGGTGGTTCTTTCCGGGGTTTTCCCTGGTTCTTCCTCCACCATTAATACTGGCCGCCATGTATAGCCTATCTTGTGCTGAAAAATGGCGTTAAACCCTACAACAACAACAACTCTTAAATGGAAAGCCATTTTGGCAAGGGGTTTTCATCAGAAGAGTTGGTATGGGGCCTAGTGGGTCTTTAATGACTAATCTTCAATATGGCCACCATGGTGTCTATCTTGAACATGTTGTCATCTCTGCTTCTTCTGAATGGATGGTTATATAGACATGGTGTTTCACCAATATACTTGTGTCATGCATAGTTGATTTTAAGTCAAAATGATGCTAGTAATACATCCAATGTGCCTGCCATCACAATTATCTTAAGATTTTTATCACTATTTCCCCTAAATGGATGATGATTATGACATGAGGTTTTTGCCAAAAGACTTCTTCTGATGTCCACCTCATCCCAGATAAAATCTGGCACAAAGCTGACATCCAGTATGTGCACCCAAACAGCTAATTTGTCATAACTGAAGGATATTGGATATGGTTTTAACACTCATCAGTTAAAAATGTAGAAATGGTCTTATCTTGAATTCATGGAAATTCTGTATCCCCCCATTACAGCATCAGTCTCTTTGAGGGAATCTTTTCATCATTTAATACGGTTTATGGATATCCGAAGAAGCAATGAGAAAAAAAATTGTACTACACTTAACATGTATTTTTTAAACATGTTAACTCAAACCAAAGAAATATAGTTTTGTTGCAGATTTGTTATTTGGAGTTTCTGAAAAACATCAGAGAGGGTTTCAGTACTCGGGAGTTTAAAAAATTAATCTGTTTTAACTTGGATTTCAGGAAGTTATTTGTGGCTAGCAGAACATCAATAGACCCTTGTTGGGGACTATAGGCTCATGTCCATATTGGGCTAGAGGAAGTATGCATGATAGGTGTATATTTACATTTGTTTTTTTTTTGCTGTTATTATTATTATTATTATTATTTCAGATTGCATCATTGAGCTGAAAGCTTATTAGATCATCATGGGAGGAGCAGTTAGTACAGGTGAAGACAATGATGACCTTGTTGACAACTTGCTAAGTGCTGAGTACATCAAGACTCCTCTGATTGAGAAGGTTTTTCGAGCCGTGGACAGAGCAGACTACTATTTGCCAGAACAGCGTGACAGTGCATATAAAGACTTGGCATGGAAACACAATCACTTGCACCTGTCTGCACCATGTATATACTCCGAAGTGATGGAAACACTTCAGCTAGAACCAGGCCTGTCCTTTCTCAACCTGGGTAGTGGCACAGGCTACCTCAGTACCATGGTGGGGCTTATACTGGGTGAGGACAGCAAGCTAGCCTGCCTGTCTCTATGTTCATAATGCCATCTGTAACAAATTCTTTGGTTGCTGTCCTTGCACTAATCTATAACTACTAGAGCTAACATTTTCCTCAATAATCCAACTTTCTTTGTTAAAACATTGCCCAAGGTTAAACATTTAAAATTGTTTCAAATAATGCAGCAGAATAGACATATCTACCTAATCAGTACTAAAATTTCTGAGTCAGCAGAAAGCAAAACAAAACATTTTAATATCTGTAAAAACATTACCTGTTGCTTTTGTGATGCTTACCTTTTTTACCCTTGTCCATATATTAAAATTTCATCCTGATACCGCATGGACAGGTAGCATTTGACCTGAATCTTATACCATCAATTAATATTATCATCAATATTTTGATCATCATTGTTTGTTGATTTCAGATTGTTTCCAGCTATGTCAAGGAAGAGTATGAGAAAATGTGGCATTGAAAGGCCATAATCTCACCTGCCTTGTTTGTATAAATTGCCAAATCATAGGTGTCCTTTCTGCTGTTTATGGTCAGATGAAACCTAGAAGTTCTCCAAAATGTAGATGCACCTATCAGGAGAGGAGGAAAGGGTCTTTTTGCCAAACATCTTTAGAGTATTCCAGATTCTTCACTAATATATTCAATCTTACAAAAAACTAGCTTTTCTGTGGTAAAGGACTCTTCCTGATACCAGAGGTGTATGGGATCAGTCTCAGCAGAAAAATATAAACCCCTTGGACCCTGATGACTGTTCCAACCCAGTCAGCATCTGTTAGCGTTAGGTTCATGGTCCCTATCAAGTCCTAAAGAAGGAAATTGTATGGCTGAGAGTAAGTTACACCCTAACTCAATCCCACCCCCACCCTAGTGAGGGAGGAACAGCACCCTCTCTAAATCCACAAAACAGTAATGATTAAGAGGGATTTCCTCCCCCACCCCCACTCCATTTATGATGACAGGTGGATTGAGCCACCTTTGGTAGGGGAAAGTTATGATCTAGATCATGTAAGATAAAAAAACAGGTCCTCCTACAGAGCGAAGTGGCCTAAGAGCAGTTGAGGACTGGGAGTTGGTGTATATTGCACCAGACTGTGGAAAGGGATTGGATCAGCACCCCCCCCTTTTTCTATAGTCCCTTTTAGTCCTGTGTAATGTAGGACATCTATTTGAGGGAAGTGATTTGTCCTTCCCATGTATGCTACCACTGACATCATGGCCTTGGCCTCCAAGCAGGGTTAATGATGTAGGTCACAGTCCAGCATCTACAGATGTGGAGACAAAAAAGGAGATGGGGCCTGTCTTCCTCCGTTGGATGGTCAAGGAAGATTGAGAATCATTCTTCTCCACAGGCCAAGTCTGCCACTTTGGACAGTCCCTTAACTCCACATGTGGAGTTAAGGATGGGGCATCCACAACCCTTCCAGGTCTCCCCATGCATCAGAGAAAACAGGTTCACAGAGTCCTTTCTTATAGGAGCTAGAGCATAACAACAATGTCCTGTCAGTCTTAGTTGAAACAGTCACCTTCTTTTCCCATCCAGTTTCCTGCCTCCCATCTCAGTCAGGGCAATGAAGATATTTGGTCATTTGATAACTGTAGTTTACCACCTTCTACTCCAGAATGTGTCCAAAACCATCAGGCACAGAGGACACTGAAATTTTCTCACCATTTTCGAGAGACTCTTACGGACTGTTTCATTCCCAGATCTTCTGCTTACTGCTCAGGTAGCTTTCTCATATATTTGAAGGGGGGCATGAGTTTGTTAGGCACTGTATATGGTGGTCAGCACCCCCTCCCATCTTTGGTTTCTGCAGCTAGCTGCAGGGTATACTCCACTTCTTGGCCCCTTAGGACTTCCCTCTTAAAACACGGGGGAATTGTAAATGCAGACCAAGGCTGGAGGTATTGTAGCTAGAGACTAGGTTGGTTATCATCATAGCCTCTTTAAAAAGAACCCAGCTCCAGTTCTAGAAGCAACCCCAAATTTGACCATCCCCATGGCAGATGCGGGCTAGGTAGGGTCACCAGAAAGACCCAGGGAAAAAGATTGTAGGCCCATCTGATTTTACCAATGGCAGCCCTAGGGTTATGTTCATTGTGTGGAATCCCTTCGGTTCCCATAGGTGATACTAATCCTCATTTCTGATGTCTGCCCAAGCATAATGGACAATGTATGGGTCCTTTCTATAACAAACTTAGGATATCAGCTTTAGCTCCAGGAAAATCATCATCTTGCAAGGACCCATATGTTTTTCCACTAGTCAAATCTGGTGTGCTTAATGGAAGAGGTTACTTCATTCTACAGAAGTAGAGATGAGGTGTCTGGCCTTTTACTGATTTTCATGGTATCTAAAACAAAGTGGAAAGTTTTGGCTGATTATTGACCTTGTGCCCTAAACAAGCTCAGGCACATAGCTAGATGCCCACTATAAAGTGAAACATATTATGTCAGGATGTTGTCCATCCATATGTCACCAAGTTTGTTTCTGCACAATAATGTTTGTTATCTACCATTTTTGATACAGCTACCAAACTTTGTGGATGGCTTCCACTTAGTGCAACGAAGAACCCTTTTGATTTTTGGGGCAAAACATCAGAGGTCAGTTGGAAACACATACCTGACTCCTACATATCTCCTGGCTGAATGAATACAAATTGTTTCTGCACTGTAATTTGAATTCCTTCATCATTTATGGTATCAACACTTTGTGGTGACTTACACATGGTGTAAGGAAAAACCTTGTTTCCTTTCAAGTGCAAATGTCAGAGGTCATCATTATTGTGTCTGAAATAAGACAAATAGTTTCTACACAGTAATGTTAGTTTTAAATGACTTACCTCAAGCAAACTTTGTGGGGCTAAGTACATTTTTCTTTCACCCACTTCTCCAGAAGCTATAGACAATTCACTTGTTCCACCTGCTTTTCACTTCTCCAAGAATTTCAATCGCTTGCTGAGATTCAATGAAATGTATGCACTTGATTCCATAGAAAAACATAAGAAATAATGCACCACATTTTTTTCAGAGGGCTCCTGTGTTCAGAAACATGGGATACTACTTTCTGCTACTTTAGTTATATAGGTTTCTGCAGCTGGATTTGAAAGATTGTCTATGTACTTGTCTGCCACATGGTAGCATCAATACTTCCATCAGCAAGAATGTAAAAATAATTTACCCTACATGAATTGAGACTTTTCTTAACTGCTTTATCCAAGACCTGATAAATTGACAGAAAAAAGTCTCTCATTTTGAATCTCTCCTGATGCTTTGCAACAGTTTCAGCAATTTTCTTTTCCAGGAGTACACAGCATTTCCATAATGGGCTAGGTTGTAGGCTGAGTTAAAGAGAGTTGTAATTATTTTAATGTTTCATTCTCATTTAGTTTTAAAATTACCTTTCTGGTGGAGTTTGAGAAACTCAAGCTTCATGAATTTCCTACTCATGCTGGCTAGTTTAATGTATATACTGTGCTGTACAGGCCTCATGAGGTTTGATTGGTTCAGTCATGAATTTGTCACTTCATTTGACAAATACATTGGTTGAATTTCTGACTTGTACCAGTTTAGGATATTGTTTGCCATAACTGCAAAACATCTTTTCAAAGAATGAATTCAAGCACTGAATAATTATCAACACAGTGATGCTGAACATTTCTCTTTTAGTTTTATCATATTCAGCTTTATTTGCTGGCACAGGGCCTGGCTTGTGTTTCTTTGGAGAAATAGTTACCTCAGATTTAGCTGTAGCCTTTTCTCACCTCTGTCTGCGTAAGTTGGAGTCTCAGATTCAGCCAATGTGGGTATGTGAGAAAGCTTGCCAGTAGCTTCTCGTGGGTCGGTGGTTCTTCCCGGGGTTTTCCCGGGTTCTTCCTCCACCATTAATACTGGCCGCCATGCATAGCCTATCGTGTGCTGAAATATGGCGTTAAACCCAACAACAACAACAACAACCATCATTAATACTGGCCACCATGTATAGCCTATTGTGTGCTGAAAAATGGCATTAAACCCTACAACAACAACTGTAGCCTTTTACCTTCCACTTTCACATGAATTTTCCTTCTCTGAATATTTCTGTTAAATTTCATTTAGAAATAATTGAGTAAACTCATTTTATCCACATAGTAAAGATTGCCTCACTTGACAAAAATTACTAAAGTGATCGTTAAATAATTTTGCTGTTTAAATATAAATGTAAACATCTCTTTAATTGGCATTAAAAGTTTTGCTTTAAACACAATATTAAGCTTGGAAGCTGAGTCTCTATATAATCAATTAAAAATGAAAATTCATTATTATTTCATTCAATGAAATCAAAGGGTGATCATCTCATGGGTAGGGTGAATAAACAAAATATAATGAGGCAGTGTAAACACTGCTGATTAATCATACCAAACTTTTTTAAGTGTTTTGATTGGCCAGTACATGTAATTGGTTTCTTAACCCAATATGCACTCGGGTGATATTAGAACATGCGCATGTGGGACACTTGTCAATGGCCGCTTATGCTAAATGTTATGTATCACATGAAGTGAATGGATAAATGGAGAAACATTGATTCTGGCATTCAGTATGCCATGAAAGCATGAATGGTCAGATAAAGGTAGATAGAGTATGTAAGGCACTAAAATGTGCACATGCAGGTTGTAAATTTAGGAAAAGAGCACATGTTCCAAATTAGAGTTTTGAAAATTTTACCTTTCCAACGTCAAAAATAAATAGTTGGGGACATTGGGCTATGGGATTTTATTAGCTCAATGATTGTTTGCACTTGAGATAAGGAAAAATCATATTTTTTCTTGAGTCAAAAGGTTAAGGTTACTTTGGCTGAAAGAAGAAATATGGTCTCTACACAATGATATGACATACTTCAACCAATCTCTGTGGATGATTGGCTCTTGGGCTACGGAAGAAGGCTATTTTGGGTTTTAAAGGCAAAAAAGTCAAGGTCACAGACTCGGGGTGTGTGGGGATGGGGGAAATTATGCGAAAACGATTAGTTTTACTTCACAAACCAGGCTCAACCTTAGTGGATGGTTTGCATTTAGGTTAAGGTACATGTAGTCGGCTATTAATTTTTGGGTCAAAGGTGCAGGTCACTCTGAAAGAAAAATGATTTATACGCAAACATTGTTGTTATAAACATAGAGGACCATTAGACATTGGGCCAGCATATACTGTGCCATTCCTGGTACTCTTTTTTTTTTATATTGTGGCATTGACCTAGTTTTGTATATTTGATTTTGAACTGGCTACTTCAGAAGATAATGAGAGGGCTATTTATCATTTCCTAAAATTGATGTATATCAGATTACTTGTAAGCACTCAACAAATGCAAACATTTTGACATTATTCTTTACAGCAGTTCCTGATACTCTGCATCACACACTGACAGTGAATTAAACCTGCAACTAACATGACAAAAAAGACTGCAGTGCAAGTAGGGTATTTTGGTGATGCATTGCAAATGGTTGGCAGCTTTCGAGACTTTGGTTGTGCCATACCTTCTGTGTAGTGTGTCATGTATATCTATATTGTGTGCTTATCTTTTGTCCATGATTGTAGGTTGTACTTTTACAATACCCAGTAATGGTCATTTATAGACATGTTTAGTTAGCAAGAGTTCAAGGTCAGTCTTGTTTACAGTTAGATTGGGCTTTTACCTTGGAAAGTCTTCGCATTTTAGTATGTTAATAGCCAAGTGAAATTCTTTATAAATAAAGACTTGATAAACATGTAACTCATTTCTGTTTTTGGGGTCAGTCTGATGGAATCCTTTACAGTTGTGTTCAGATATTATTGAAGAGGAATTATTCATTGGAATTACTAATTGCTCATCGATTTTGGATTAATACATTAATTTTGAATTTTTGTTAAGTTAAAATATTCTGGATTGCATCATATTGGTAAATTTGTTGTTGTTGTTGTTGTTGTAGGGTTTAACGCCATTTTTCAGCGCAAGATAGGCTATACATGGCGGCCAGTATTAATGGTGGAGGAAGAACCCAGGAAATCCCCGGAAAGAACCACCGACCCTCGAGAAGCTGCTGGCAAGCTTTCTCACATACCAACATTGGCCGAATCCGAGACTCGAACCTACGCAGACAGAGGTGAGATGGCAGTGATCCGTAACAGGGTAAATTTGTACTTTCAGGACTATTTTAATTTATTTGGAACATTCCATATTTTTGGTCTTGTGATAGGACATTAAGGATTATTTGGGATTTAATAATATTGTGTTTCATAAAATTTCACTTTGTAACTTAGAGAAATGTATTGTTTGTTGATTTTAAGAAACTTGTTGGTTTCACCTCCTCCTTTTCCTGGTTTGGGTCTCTCAGTTTGAAAATTTGAGTTAAATTTTTAAATATTCAGGACTCAAAATGAACTTATGGTATTGTGCTGTGTTTGTCATGTGTCCAGCCATTTATGTGTCCATCAACAGTTTTTACTTTCATCATCTTCTTAAAAACGATTTCAACCAAAATTTGCAGTAAATTACTTGGCTCGAAGAATTCAGATATAAACAAAAATGAGACTGTTCCACCATGAAATAGGGCCACCATTACTAAAATTTGTCAAAGCCACACAGCAAAGTTTGGTGAAATTTCACTGAAAAGCATCCTGGCATAGGGCAATTTCTTGCTTTTACATGTGACACATATCCATCATCAGATATGACCACATTACTAAAAATAGAAATAACTTTGAAGAACTTATTCTCAGTTACTAATAAATAGAATTGGACGTAATTTGACATTAAGCATTCTGTAATAATAATGATGAAAATAATAATAATAATACTTTATTTACAGAGGATGGCTCATTTAGTCAAGGACTATTCTTCCTTGAGGTCCTCCTAAGAAGAGTATAATAAAGTGTATTATATGAAAGATAACAGTAATTACTGTTCATTTTAATGTGTTCAGTTTTAAAATGCTAAATTCTATTATACTCTATTAGAAATGCATGTATATTCATGATATCACTTCTTCAGTATTGTAATATTTTCAGATTTTGCATGTAGTGGAAGCTTTCTTAAATTGATGTTCTTGGTTTTGGTGCTTGAAGGTGTCCATGTGACGTTGATCTCAACTAGTACCAATGCTGCTTCAACATCAGATATGGTCACCGATTCTAAAAGTAGAAAAACCTTTAAGCAACTCCGTAAAAATGGCTGAACAGAATTTGACCAAATTTGACAGAAAACTTCCTTGCATAAAGGCCTTTCAAGCTTTTAACAAATTATGTTGATCCACTCTTTGATAAATGTATTACTGAAAACAGAAAAGCTTTTGAATGGACAATTCAGTATTGCTCAAAAGATTTGGATCAAATTTAATAGGAAGCAGCTTTCTCTGATTTACTTAAGAAGCTGTTTATCTTCCCTTTGTTATGGCTGCTACAAGGCCATAACTATTTTTACCGATGAGTTTGCCGTCCAATATGGCTACTATTACCCAAAAACAAGAAAATCCTGTAAATGACTTGATCTCACAAGTCAATCAAGAAAATTTGACCAAATTTAACAATGAGCTTCTGTGCATGAAGGTATTTAAATTAATTTTTTTTACAGATGATGCTGGTTAACCATCAGATGTGGCTGCTGACGCAGAAAATAAAAAACGATTTCTGTAACTTTTCTAAAAATATGGCTGGACAGAATTTTGCAGAAAGCATCCTAGCTTTAAGGCCTGTCAGATTTATACAAATGATGTTGATTCACCATCAAAATATTGATGCTATTACTAAAAATTATTAAAAGATATAAACATCTTTGACTCAAACACAAAGCATTCAGTCCTTGAGGTCTTTCATTATTAGCCAAATGATGCTGATGTGCCATTAGATGTAGAGAAGATACCAAATAGAGGATCTTTGAAACAGTATGTTATCATAACATATGCAGTTGATAGCATTTGAATGAATTTGTGCAGGAAACACCCTACTAACCCCAACTTCTTGGTCTGCTTATTTCAGATTTGGTTGGTAGGCAGATGTCAGCCATCTGAACAATTTCATGTCCACCTCATTGAACCTCAGGTTGGGCAACTTTTGTCCACCATGTCTGTTATCAAAATCCTACAGCAGTCAGAGATGCTGGTGCTGTGCAGCCCGAGTGGAAAAAAACAACATATATAGGTAGCCCTTACTAACAAATTGTACTGTATTCGTTTATTGAAAACAATGCCAGGAATCCCTACCTCAATCTGAATACAGTGGCCATTTCATTAATTTCAGGTCTCAAATATTCCAGCCATTTTTTTTGGTGTTTGAATGAGTTCAGATAAGCCTTCATTTTCAGCTCCTGTATTTCAGGTCCATATGGGGTTAATCATGGTATTGAACTTCATTTGGATGTGGTAGAATATGCCCATGAGAGACTGGAGGAATTTAAGAAAAGATCTGCGGCCATAGATGATTTTGAATTCTGTGAGCCACAGTTTGTTGTGGGGAACTGTCTGCAGCTGGGACCAGGCTGTCGTCTCTATGACCGTGTGTACCTTGGTGCTGCCTGCCCACCAGAATATGAAAACTACATGAAAAATCTCCTTAATATAGGAGGAGTTTTGGTCATGCCACTTAATGATAAGGTAAAGTTACTTTTTTCCTAAATGGCATAATATTATTTTTGACAAGGTTTAAGACTAAAGCTTTTGTGCAGTTCTTCACTTTTACCTTTTTAAACTTTATTGTCAGTTGACACCATATCACCACTGTTGAGCTGAAGTGCTGTAAAATGCAACTACATTCATATCCTTACTGTTGCCACAGAAGCCTGTAGCATACTTCACACACACACACACACACACATATACATATATTTGTGTGCATGTTTGTGTGTGAAACCAAACCAGTTAGTGATATCATGGCAGTCTTTGAATTTGAACAGTAAACAACATGTATAAATTTTGTTACATGCTTCTGTATACCCATTTCAAATTGTACGATTCCTTATATTGACTCTATATATTATTTAAATCATCATTTTTGTAATAATTGACTCCACAAACTTGTGAACATAAAAAACACCTAGAAAGTGGCATCCCATGTATAGAACAAATCACAGAGATAAGGTGATATTGTGCCTGTCATTTATTGGAAACACATACCTGACTCCTACATACCTTCTGAAAGGTGAACCTTGACCAGAGTTCATACCTTGCTACTGTCCACTGACAGAGGAACATATTCTTGTTGAGTGTGTTGATTTTTCACCCCATGAGAAAGAAATATTTTGACATTAACTGCATGATGAAAATGTATGATAACGTACTGATTGCAGTTTTTGAAACATATTTGAAATTAAATTTTAAAGATTTTCAACATACAGTGCTGTTATCTTTTATTTTATATACATTTTTAAAATTTTTATCAACTTTTTGTTTTATATTTCATTATTTTGTTATTCATTATTTACATTTATTTTATAGGAATTATCTTTTTGTGCAACTCATTTTACATTTGTCAGACATTACCATTTGTTGGCACCATATAGTCACTATTGTGCTGAGTTTCTGTAAAAAGCTGCTACATGCATACAGGCGCATGTGACCATTACCATTTTTGAAACTAAATAGAGCAGTTGAGTTCCATGCATTGAATGTCTTCCATTGAGAACCAGTAACAGTGAATCTTAAATGCTAAATTGACCAATCAGCTGTCACATTATAGCAGTAGGACTAGACTTTCAGACAAGTATATTGCTCATGTTGGCTCAAGCTAAAATGCATCAGTGGTGTGCTTCTGCAATGGATCCACAGCCAACTATGCAGATACACTGAAGAAAATCCAGAGCATGGAAAGAAGACAGAGTGAAAATTGGAAATTCTAGTTTTCTATGAAAATGCAGAATTCTCGTTTTACTATATATTTGTCAGTTTATAATCATTAACACATTAGCGCCTGGAGGTTTTTGTTGTTTTCGTCTGAAACACATTTTGAAAGCCATTTCTGAATAAGTCCTAAAACACCAACTTCCAGGTTATCTTCCAATAACATACTGCTTAGTTGTGTTAGAAACATCATTTTTCATTGGCTATTTGGCTCGTGCATGAACAGAAGGGTAAAAGTTGGAGTTCTTTTTTATTTTTTTGCTTAACAGACCCATTATTTTCGTATCTTTATTCCAAATGCCCATCTTATCCTACTTTTTGCAAAGGTTCATCTGTCTGTTTGCAGTTCATACCGGTCTGCCTTAGATCTGAGACCAGTCTAAAATCCGGACACAGAATTGGATTCTGACCATGAGTTTTTTCCCTCTGTAATTTGTAGTGCAACTAGAAATTCCAGATTTTTGGTATCGTTGTAGAGCTACATCTGTCAGCCTTTCTATAATACCACCTACTTTAGTGCATCGTACATGACCTTGACGCTACAGAGCTCGGCAGTAGGCTACTACCTCCTGCCACTTAAACTCATCACCAGGGGTTAATGTGTTAAGAAAATGTATAATTTTATATATTTACCACATGTAGAATAGCAACAGGGACTCTAATTGTTTTGAGAATTCCCCTACCTTTGGTATAGAGAGGTTCCGTTGCACTAGTATATGCCCATTTTTGAAGACAGAATTTGCCTCTGTACTGGAAAAAGATGAGGCTGTTTGTATTCATGTATCAACAAACTGTAAAAGATGTTTTAAGTTTTGAAAGTTAACGGTCTCGACATCAGAATTGTAAGAAGTCAACTTATTCTTTTAATACAGTTGTATTCCCATATCCCCGCTGACTTTGATCAGTGATTGTCGTCAACAACACATCACCAGAAGGAGAGTTGTGTTTTCTCTTTGATGGGTTGCAAAGGTTTGATATTTGATTCAAGATAAGACAATACAAATTAAAGCACTCCATTTTTTGTTTCATGGAAGTTAATTCAAGCAGTCACTTTCTGCTTCATTCTGTTTGTATTGATGAATCTGTAATCATGGCACTTTTTTTAAATAACAAGAAACAAAACATTACTAATGATAAGTCTACTCCAGTTCCAAGTACAAGTGCTGTAGATGAAGATGAACTTAACATTCCAGTTTCAACTGATTACTTATCAGAGGCCTTTTCACCTTCTATGACACATATTTCAAATTCAAGCATGGAGAAATCCAAAACTACTGTAAAGAATTTGAGAACCAAGGAGTTTGGAAAGGGAAATCATCCTCGCCAAAGTTGCAACATAAGAAATTGATAAACTAATACTGCAAAATCCTATGTAGGTATAATAATTGAATGTCACAATAGACCAAAAATTATTGTCTATCTATATGTGATTCAAAATGGAAAACCTAATACTGTGTTTATTGGAAACTTTACTCAGTGGAAAAGCTGAAACAATCACAACATTCTTGATGTATTGGCAGACAAACATATTAAACTGGAAAAAGTTATTAGACTCTCATTAGATGGAGCAAATGTGATGTCTGGGAGACACACAGGTGTAGGGGTATATTTGTGTGAAGACAATCCTTTTTCATATACGCATTCATTGAGTGAGTCATCATATGGCACTTGCATCTCATGATGCAGCTAAAGCTATACAAAAATTCAGATTACAAGAACACAGCCATCACCTTGTAGACCTTCTACAAGTTTTAACAGTATTCAGCAACAAGAAACCAGCAGAAGGAACTGCATGATATTTTGAGTGATGGAGGTTTTGTAATTCATGAGCAGCCTTGTTTGGTGAGATGGCTGTCTCATGGAAGAACTTCTGAATCTCAGAAATAAATATGGCCAGCAGTTGTTCTCAAGCTTGAAGAAGAATATTTTAGTGTTGAAACTGGGACTAGAAAACCTTCATTGATATTCTCTGAATTGTGAAATAAATGCTTGAATATCTAGATATGTTTTTGTTATGGAGTTTATTATTTTTGTGTACCATTGCCATTGGTGCTTTTATTTCCTCTTGGTTTGGTGTTTGCCTGTTTTTATTTATAGATGGCTAATTCATGCTATCTAGCCAGTGTTGATGTTCACTCACACCAAGTCACTAAACCTAAACATTTTATGCAGTGCATGGAAACATTTGAACTATTTACTTTATAAGTGAACTCTCAACCAAAGTTGTTAATTGTGTGTGAATTAAGTTGGTGTCTGACAGTGATAATATTGGAAGGAGGTCACACTATAGTTTGTTCCACACAGCATCATGAATTTTGTCCTATCTGTAGCTCGATAAATTTTCAGGTCAGTCATTAAATGTAGATTAAAGTGCCTAATTAGTTTTAAATACTTACGTGAAATGAATTAGTTTAACTTCTTTTATTAATGCTGACCTGATAATTTACTTAGAGATAGGATGAAATTCATGATGCTTTGTGGAATGAACTGCATCATGGTGTTGACTTATGATACTGTCCACTATGAATGCAACTCCTGTAAAAGTCAGAAACTCATTTATTTCATTTTCTTACTCTAAGTATTGTTTACAGCATAACTTCCTTCATTCTATGCAAGTGATAATGAGATTGATTGATTAGCATTTGTTCTGGTAAAATTAAGTCTTGTATTGACTTTCTCAATCTGTGCCAGTATGAGGTAACAGTAGTAGCACAACCCTAGTGGAAATGCTGTTATAACAAAACAAAACCTGCAACTGTTGTACACCTGTATCAACTGATAATGAAAAGTGATGATGGATTACGATGTCTTTGACCCCTTATAAAAATTTTAACCATTTCTGTGTGTCTTTGAAATTGTCTTCCACCATAGCATCAACAATAATTCAGTGCTTGTACCAGACTGATATAATGAAGTCATCAGTATATCACCAGGCCTTGCAGGAGTACAAATCTCTTGCTGATATTTTGTTGAGGCAGCAAAATGAAAGCTAGCTTGAAAAGGTCTATTGCAGAGATCAAATATTATGCTATAGCATATTGTGGAACATAATCCACAAAAGAAGCATTTCTTGTGGTAAACTCTGAGGATATATATTGCTATTACTTGAATCTAGTCCATAATCACACAAAAGAGGACCTTGGTGATGTGCCCAAATTTGCATTTGTAGGATTTGCTGCAATAGAAGCTATCTTTAACATCTTGTTGTTGCAGCTTCATGGGAACAGAAATATTGTTGTAGGGTTTTCACAAGAAGATTTCTTAGGGTGTCTGCTTGGTTTGAAATAAAAGTGGTACTGCTTAGACATCCAGTGTAGGGGACATCTTGAAAACCTTGTAATTGCTACTTTTTCTGGAAGGATGCTTGTATCAGCATCGAGTTTTCATTAGAAGTCTTCTTAGGATGTCTACTTAGACCTAAATGAAAATGGTGCCAGTCTGACATTCAATATGGCCACCACAGCAGCAATCATGAAAATCATATTATTGCACAGAAAGTTCTATTAACTTAGGGGTTTCACTGGAAGACGTCTTATGATGTCTAGTTTGTTCTGAATGAAAATGCTGCTGACCAAACCTCATTATGGTCACCTTAGTGGCCATACTGAAAATCTTGTTATTCTTTGATGGGTGGTCATATTGATACTGGGGTTTCACCAAAAGACTTCTTATTATAAAAATGGTGTCAATCTGACATCTAATATGCCCACCATGACAGCTTGACTTGGGTTATCACCAGGAGACTTCTTTTACTTTGTGTTTGGTCCTAAATGAATATGCTGGTGATGTGACATCAATTATGGCCACAATGGCAGTCATCTTGACATTTTTTTATTTATTGATATTCCTTCTGAATGGAAAGTCATATTGAAATGGGATATTCATCTGAATACTTGTGTCCAGTTGGGCCTAAATGAAATAATTTCGATCTCTCATCCAATGTGGCCACAATGGTGGCCGTTTGGAAAATTTTGTTTTCACTGATCCTGAATTGAAAGCTCACTCAGCATACGGTTTATACCAAAGACTTCTTACAATATCTAATAGTCATAAATGGCAACAGTGCCAATCTTACTTCCAATATAGCTACATTGACAACCATCTTGAACATCTGATTACTGCCACTGCACCTGAATTGATGGTCATATTAACGGGTTTTACGAAATACTTCTTGTTGTGGCTTATTACCTTAAAATGTCTGTTATTGCTGTCTAGAGGATGATTGATGTTCGTGTTACAGCCCAGATATTAAAATGTGAAAGTAAGGACATCAGCACTAGATCAAAGCTGAATCAAAAACTCTATCATTATTTTGTTGTCTGTTTCCATTAATCTTAGGAATAAGAATGAACTTCAGTTTCTGACTATTCATATTTGTATTATTGTCCATGCTGTCTTCAATATGCACAATTTGGACAGTGTATTGCCTTTCCCTTGTTTGTTGAACAGTGATTTCTTTTTAAGTGTGGTTTAAAGTTTTCACTTCATTTTTTATTGTAAGCCTAACATATTTATACACTATCATCAGGTACACAAAGTTTTCTGTTGGTGTTTTGCTGCCTAAAGATATCATCAGTATTCACAATATGCCATTTTAATTTTGACCCTGTTTTTGTTCATGAATATGAGAAATATTACTCTTCATTATGAATTGGTGTTGGATAGGAAAATTCAACTTTTGAAATCAGAATTTGGTATCAGACACATGGCTATAAAATTTGAACACTTGGGTAGAATTTTCCTATCCTACATCAATGCATATTCCTTAAAGAATACTTAACACACATCATATTTAGTAATTAGCTTATTGTAATGTGTTCAAAATAATAAAATTTTGCTCCCGCAGATATGGTTTTGAGCACAGAGTGAATCTTTTCTGCATGTGCAATTTGTCATATCTAAAGCCACCAGTTAATTTGTCTTCTATGCCAGTCGTTAAGAGAAGTAAAATGTAAATCATGGCTATGACATTGAAAATTATGTCAGTTATAGATGAAGCAACATCTATTTAACAGCTTTTAAAGTTGCTTCATGTACAGATTTTACAAGGTGTATTTTCCTTTGTCAGCTGACACAGGTGAAAAGGATCGGTGTCACAGCATGGGAAAGCAAGAGTTTTCTGCCGGTTTCTTTTGCAACCTTGATTCAACCACTGCCAGGATGCAGTGACATTGTGGATTTACGTACGTAAACCTCTCTTCTGTTAAATTCTGATATTAATTCTTGCTTTTTTTGTGCAAATGGATAATAAAGTAGATATATTAAAACCTGTTTTGAGAGAGATAAAGACCAAGACAGGTGGTCTCATTACAAGTTAGATTGATCTTAATTAAATTTTGGACATTAATGGCAGGTGGTCTCCCGTAAAGTTGGTCTTTCATGTGAGATTTTCACTGTAAAAAGGTTTGCTGTTGTATATGTCATTTTATTTAATTGGATTGTGTTGGTCATACTTTACAGCTGAATGAGAAGTTACTGTAAACTTTGTAGAATGTCAGTTGAGTTTTGATTATGGCCTGCATACTTTCTTTGTCATAAGTTGCTTTTTAATGTAAATGATTATGTCTCTTCTTTCATTTTTTTATGAGGTGAATTTTTTAGTAGATTTTAATAAAACTTGTACAGTCAACCTGAATGGTTGACTTTGAACAGAGTGTGTATCCTGCAAAGTGGAACACTCATGTCAAGTTTATTGGATTCCACCCTGTGAGGCAGATTTTTAAAAAAATGTGAACTGAATTACAGAACTTTATAATAATGTACCCACCAAGGAATATCTTGGACTATTTGAAGGAATTTGGTGCATATAAAAAAATTTGATCCAATATTTTAAATGTCATTTGTTGAAAAATGTTGCAGATTAAAATGTTTGGTGCATTTACAGGTAAAATTTATTACAGCACAAATTCCCAAAAATCACAGTTAATATTAATGTAGAGTTAGATGTCAAAAATTACCAATTGCATTACTACCCTTGACTAAGGCTTGGTTTGCTGTTATATGTACTGTCATTCTCCAAAAAGCTGACCTGTCACTAATGTAGAAATGTACTGATTGTATTCATTTAAAAAATGTCACATTTTGTGCAGTAAAGTCGCAAATCATGAGGAAGAAAAAAACAAAAGTTGTTTTTTAAAATTAAATTCTTAAATGACGAAAGACATAAGATAGGAATCTACCAAACACATTGTCAAACACAGCAATATTATGAAGAAATTTCCATGTTGCCCCTAGTGCACATTTTATTTTCCTAAGCATATTACAAATGATGAAATCATCACAAATCCTTCTAAATGTAGAGAAAGGAATTACTGTATTTACTGTATATGTTAGGCCACCGTATTTGTTGGGACACCATAAATTAATTTTAAAAGTAATTTTTTTGTGCACTGTCTGTTCTGGGACACATCGTTTTTCTCGAGTCGTAAGTTGTGGGACACCTTTTAAATCATTTGAAAATTACGTGTTGGAAATTGAACTCCAGCTGAAATTTTAGTTTAAAAAATATAAAACTGTACTTGAGATAAAACTCTTTAATCCACTGCAACAGCATCTCATCAACACAACCCTTCTCCTGCACACGTACGGTCTTATTTTTGGTACATGAATAATTTTTTTAGCTTTCTCATACCGTGAAAAATTGTTAGAGGCAAACACCACCTGAAGCGGAAACTGCAAGGACAAAAGTCAGATTTTTTCAAATCTGCACTAGTCTTGCTAATTCTCACACTTTTGACGCCCATCTTATTGTCAGTCCATCCAGGAATGCAATCAAAATACATTAGAGTTTCATCCATGTTAATCATCATATTGTCAGCAAAATGATCTGTTTCTCTTCTGGCATTCACGAATTCATCACTTTATTTTATTTTCTCCAAATCTTCTGGATGATGCTGGGTCATCGATGTTAGCGCACAAAGCACTATATTGTGTAACTTTAAAAACTGTTCCATTATTTCACTTCACTTTCAAAATTTTTTGTGAATAGTTGTGAAAAGGAACCAAAGTTAGCTTCCATATCTCGGCCGTCTTTGTATATTCAAAGCTATTAAAAAAAATCTGCGCACTTAAAAGAATCCATAGTCAGCTTCCGAGGTCAGTTTGCTTTGCAATAAAATAACCTTTGTATTGATATCCTTTTAAAAAAATTCCGCTTCCGAGTCCAAAGTCGGCTTCCAACATTGGCTTGCTTTGTAATAAAAATAACCTTTGTCTTTGATGTCCTGTGGTAAGTTCAAAGAAGAAGTTTACTGCTGGCTGCCAGTTGTGTTTATTTACCACCAAGGCTTCTGTGTGCTTGGCATCTGTAGTAATAATTAATACAAAGGTGCACTGGTGTCTGCGGGTAAATAGTAATGATACTTTTGTAACCTGCGCCGGCGAAAAGATTGTCACTTGCACTCAAGTGAATGCGTTTTCAAATAATGATTTTTATTTGCGAGATACTGTCATACATTAGACCTGGATATAAATTAATCTTGGCTATTTTGCACCTAACATCATGCCATGCGTGAATGGCAGTTGTTTTCAATACATCGGTCGATTATTTCCCTCTCATTTGCGAAATCATTTGCTTCACTTCTGGCCTTCACGAATTCATCACATGAGTTTATTTTCTCCAAATATTGCTGGGTCATAGACATATGTGCACAAAGCACTATATTGTGTCACTTTCAAATTTGCTCCATTGTTTCAATTTATTTTCAAAATTCCCGTGAATACAGATGAAAATCAACCCACGTTTACTTCCATATCTTGGCCCTCTTTGTATATTCCAAAAAACAAAAACAAGAAAGGCTCACTTCATAGAATCCATAGTGAGCTTCTGATGTTGGCTTGCTTTGCAATAAAATAACCTTTGTATTGATATCCTTTACCAAAAAAATAAAGTAACCAACGTCGGCTTCTGAGATCAGCTTGCTTTGTAATAAAAATAACCTTTTGTTTTTGATGTCCTGTCGGTAGGTTCAAAGGAGTTAACTGCTTGCTGCCAGTCGTGTTCATTCACCACCAGGGCTTCTATGTTCTTGGTATGTGTGGTTACATTTAACACAAAGGAGCATTGATGTCTGTGAGTAAATAGTAAGGATAATTTTGTAACCCAAGCTGGTGAAAAGATTGTCACTTGCACTCAAGTTAATGTGTTTTCAAATGCTGATTTTTATTTGCGACATACTGTCATACAGTAGACATGGATATAATTCAATCTTGATTATTTTCCACCCAATACCGTGTTTGCATGTATGGCGTCTTTAAGATATCAGTTGACTAGTTCCCTCTTGTTTGCGATTTTGTTGGCTCCAGTTTTCAGTCGGATAACATGTTCAAACCTTTGAGCACAACCACACACAATTGTTTTTCAATGTTCATGTCAATGAACAGCGTGGTGTGTGGTATCGGACATAATTGATACACGCTACAGTATGGAAGCCTACGCCACTTACATGGATTTTGTTGAAATATTTTATTCTTTAATGCTGATGTTGAAAAAAGGAATAAATGATAACAACACAAGGTTAGTCTCTTTGTTTTTATTATCAATTAAGCATTTTATTTATGTTTTATTGCAACGTGCAGTGGGTGGGGGGAAGCACAAATGCAATACAAATTTATTTTGTTTCTTAAGTCATGGGACATATGACCAAAGTGAAAAATGTTTCACCATAAGTTCTAGGACAGGAAAAAAATTATTATTTTATTGTGTCCCAACATATGCGGTAAATACGGTAGATGAATCATTTTAACATTGTTTCTGAGAAAATGAGAAAGCTGACACTGAAGTTCATAAGGTACAGACATTTCATCTGTAATTGCATTTATATGTTATACTTTATAGATTTAGAATGGAGAAATAAGATTAACATTAGCTCTGCATCACATACATCTCGGATGCGTGAGGTCGTGGGTTCAATCCTCAGCTGAGTCATACCAAAGACTTATAAAAATGGTACTAACAGCTCCTTCGCTTGGCGCTCAGCAGTAAGAGGTTAGTGTTAGGGACTGGTCAGCCTGGTGACTGGGTGGGACATCATGCTACATGTCTGTGGCATGATGCCCCAGTGCTAGACATCACTATAAACTGCCACACTGCAGACATTGTAACATAATGACTGAAAAATTGTTAAAGCTATGTTAAAAAATCCAAATCACACACACACACATACATTGACTAAACATTGTGGATGGCAGCACTTGAGCTACGAAAATATCCTGTTGATTTTGAGGTCAAATGGTCCATGGGCAACATCACCAACTGAAAGAAGAAAATTGTTTCTGCAGAATAATACTAGTTTTACATTGCAGACTTGGATCCACATTTGTGGATGGCTTGCACTTGGACAGAGAAAAAAGGTTTCATTTTTGTGGCTAAAGATCAAGGTCACAGCCTGAAAGAAAGGAGAAAAATAGTGTTTTTGAAAAAAAATATTGACGATTAAAGAACTACCTCCCAGTTTCTAATCTCCCGTTCATATAAAAAATCTTAGAAAAGGTTGTTCTATCCCAGTTTGTATCTCATCTGAATTCAAACAGTCTTTTCAGCAATGTACAGTCTGCATATTGCCCTTGCCACAGTACTGAAACTACTCTTCTAAAAGTAGTTAATGACATTGTATCTGCATTAGATAGCGGAAAGATTACAGTCCTCACCCTCCTTGATTTGTCTGCAGCATTTGACACAATAGACCATGATATATTACTTCACTGTCTCCAGCATGTATTTGGCATTCATAATACAGCCTTACTGTGGTTCATGTCCTACTTGGTTAACAGGACACAAATTGTGTCTGCAAATGGAATACACTCCAGCCCAGTAATCTGTGTTGTAGTGTTCCACAGGGGTCTGTTCTTGGACCTGTTCTCTTCATTCTATACACTCAGCCGCTCTCAAGTGTCATAGATCATCATCCAGTGTCTCACCAATTGTACGCTGATGACAGCCAAATATAAAAATTGAGCCACCCAACTGAAGTTGATGCTACCATCCAGGGTGTGGAGATGACATATAACAAGCTGTCGATGAATGATGATAAAACTGAGGCCATTCTGATTACAATACAAAGACTTTCTCATTCACATCCTTTACCTCAAACAATAAATATCAGCAACACCAACATTAAATTTACACAATCAGTACGAAACCTAGGTGTTACTCTGGACAGTACTCTCACATTGCACCAACATGTCATGAACATATGCAAGGCTACATATCTTGAGCTGAGATGCATCAGCTCCGTTTGCAAATATCTTTAAGTTGATGCCACTAAAACACTTATATGTTCATTAGTACTTTCAAGACTGGATTATTGTAACTCAGTTCTGTCTGGTTCATCTCAATATCTACTCCTGAAACTTCCAAACATTCAAAACACAGCTGCTCAGATCATACTTAACATACCACAATCAGAGCACAGCTCCCCGCTGCTCTGTACCCTACACTGGCTATCCATTCGATCCAGAATCGATCACAAAATTTGTTCTCTGTGCTACATTTCACTGACGGACTCCAGTCCAACATACCCATCTGACCTCACCCATGTGTACACACCAGGTAGATACTAACGCTCCTCTTCTGACAATTGTGTACTCATTATTCTCACTAAGAAAACAAAGTCATATGGACAGCGCTCTTTTGCATACCAGGGCCCAGCAATGTGGAATGAATTGCTGACTGAACTTAGACACAAAGACATAGTGATCTCATTCAAGAGTGCTCTTAAAACTCACTTATTTTGACTGCAAGAACAAACTTAAAGACCTAATAATGTTTCCTACCTTAAACATTTTCAACATGTTTTTTGTTTTCTAATTTCATGGTGTTTGTCATATCATTAGATTTTTTTTATGTTTAAGATGTTGTCTAATGTTGTAAAGCGCTTAGAGCTTCTAAAGATTAGGCGTTATACAAAGTCCTCATTATTATCATTATTATTACTATCATTATTATTATTATTATTATTATTATTATTATTATTTATCACAAAAACTTAATGGATTACTTACACTTTGGGTGAGAAAGAAAAGTCTGTTGAGTTTTGGGATCAAAAGTTACAAGTTCAGGGTCACTGAAAGAATTTCTTTTTGCTTATTATCTTTAGCTTAGATTACATACCTTGACTGAAGTTTGTGGAGGGATTGCACCTAATGCACAGAAGCAGTCTGTTGGTTTTGTGTTTAAAATGTCAGAGGTCAGAGTCACAAGGAAAAATTTGTTTTGCAGAATAATTGTTTCTTGAACAAGGCCTTGAGTTAACTGTGTGAATGGCTTGCAGGTAGGGTAATAATGTCTTCAGCATGTTTTTTTATGTTGTCTAATTTCATGGTGTTAGTTTTTTGTAATCATATCAATATATATTTTTTTTTATGTTTAAGATGTCTAATGTTGTAAAGCGCTTAGAGCTTCTAAAGATTAGGTGCTATACAAAGTCCTCATTATTATTATTATTATTCTTATTCCTAATTCAAGCATAATCAGCTGGAAAATTTCAGACCTAAAATTTGACCCTTGATCGGATTGGACATCTTTGGGAAGGCCAAAATGAGTATAAAAAAATTTATCAAAGCTTTACTATTGTTTTAGGGGCCCCGAGTGGCTGAGTGGTCTAAAGCGCTCACTGTTACGGATCACTGCCATCTCACCTCTGTCTGCGTCGGTTCAAGTCTCGGATTCGGCTAATGTGGTTATGTGAGAAAGCTTGCCAGTAGCTTCTCGTGGGTCGGTGGTTCTTTCCGGGGGTTTTCCAGGTTCTTCCTCCACCATTAATACTGGCCGCCATGTATAGCCTATCTTGTGCTGAAAAATGGCGTTAAGCCCTACAACAACAACAACAACAACAACAACTATTGTTTTAGGGGCCCTGAATGGCTGAGTGGTCTAAAGCACTAACTGTTCTGGATCACTGTCATCTCACCTCTGTCTGCATGGGTTAGAGTGTCAGGCTCAGCTAATGTGGGTACGTGAGAAAGCTTGCCAGTTGCTTCTCGTGGGTCACTGGTTCTTCTTGGGAGTTTTCCCAGGTTCTTCCTCTACCAGTTATACTGGCTGCCATGTGTAGCCTATCTTGTGTTGGAAAAGGGTGTTGAACCCTACAGTGACAACGATTATTGTTTTAGTTTCAATATTCATCAAAGGAATTCACTCTGGAAACCTTGTTGATGCACATATTATGGTAAACAAGTATTGGTTACCTGACTTGGTCTTGGGTAAGGGACAGACACAGTCTACCCTTTTTTTGCTAAATGGTTTGTCAGATGCAGGAATAGGTTGCAGATGAGCCTTAGGTATCTTCTGATGGGGTTTTTCCTACCATTTGACAAGTATGACAAGATCTGCAGTATTTACAAATATAACTTTAAATTTTTGGCAACTAGAAGTGATTCAAGATCTTGTGACAAGTCTTATTAATCCCTATAAATGACTAGCCAAAGGAGTTTCATGGGCCAGACTAAGAATGTCCTATCTGCACAATTTTGGAACTACAATTTGATAGTTCACTGACCACTCGTCATCAGCAGGTACCTCAGGAGACCTCCATTTTCTCATAAGAATCCCATTTTTAATAAAATAACAAACAGGTACTTTAATGGCTTCAGTTTCACTAATGGCTCTTTGAAACAAACAGGAGAGCTCAGGATCTTTTTCCTGTTCAACAACAAGTGATTGTTGTTCGTTATACTGATTAGAATAAAGTGAATGAGTAGTTAAAAGAGGATCATTGTGATCAATACATTTTGATTGATCCAAACAAGGAGTGAAAGTGGCCTCATCAAAAGCCTGAGCAATACATGTGTCAGCTAAAGGAATACTTTCCTTATCAACATCATTCTCAAGAGCTTTCTTTGCCTAAGCTCTAGTAACTGCATAAGCTGGGTATAAATCAGGGAATTCTTTTTCAATAGGATTGACTTTCTGATCCAAAACAAAGCTCGTCAGTTACAAGTGGATTAATCACAACCTTATCCCCAGCTAGGTCATTGCCCAGCAATAAATGATTGCCCTCAACGGGTAAATTAGACACTGTTTCAGCTGTCACTGGTCCCGAGACTAAGTCTGATGACAAATTTACACAACAGAGAGGAACATTAACAAAGCTGCACTCAACTCCGTGAATAAGAACACTCTCATAATAAGAAGACTTCTCAGAAAAAGGCAAAGTACCTGATAATAAAAGACTGAAAAGCTCCCATGTTCCTTGAAATTTTAATAGGGATGGGATTGGCTGAATCACTCATGAGCAATATAGAACCCTTCGACATGAATGGTTCATAATTCTCCATAATAAAGTCAGACTGGGGTTTATTAGACACAACAATAGTATTGCTTTCAATACATGGCCATGACCTTGTCCTCTTAGAAATAAGAGCATTTGGAATTGGTCTGCCTTGATTCTGTTGCTTATTTTTCAATTTTTAGCAATCAGAAATAATGTGTCCTTTCTTCTTGCAATAGGTACATGTAGGAAGAGATAATGATTTCTGATCATTCTTAATATGAAACTTGATTCCAAAAATTTTGCCAGATTGAAATTTAGAAGTGCTTGTATTAGGCTGAAATGCTTTTCTACCAGAAGACTGCTGAGTGGAAGATTTACTTACAAAAGAAGCTTTATAAGCTAAGGAATACTCATCAGCAGCATGAGCAGCATTTTCCAATGTTTCAACCTTATGTTCATCAAGATAAGTCTTAACATCACCATGGACACAATTCTTGAACTCTTCATGTAATATGAGTTGTCTGAGATTTTCATATTCTTGATCAGCTTTCTTGGCTAAACACCACCTATAAAAAAAACTGCTCTTTTTTCCTGAATTTTGGGGCCCCGAGTGGCCGAGTGGTCTAAAGCACTCTCCGTTACGGATCATTGCCATCTCACCTCTGTCTGCGTAGGTTCAAGTCTAGGATTCGGCCAATGTGGGTATGTGAGAAAGCTTGCCAGTAGCTTCTCGTGGGTCGGTGGTTCTTTCTGGGGATTTCCCTGGTTCTTCCTCCACCATTAATACTGGCCGCCATGTATAGCCTATCGTGTGCTGAAAAATGGCCTTAAACCCTACAACAACAACATTTTCCTGAATTTTTGCAGATAAGCCTCAGGGACTAACTCATAACCCTATATGATGCATTCCTTAACCAGATCATCGTCAGCAGTTAGTTGTACTGACAAAGATGCATAGATGTGTTGGGCTTTGCCAAAAAGTGCACTCTGTAATAATAGAGTCCAATGCTGCCTCTGCCATTTCATATTTTCAGCAGTGAGGGTCAGAAATTCATACTTCTGGAAAAAATAGAAGTTTGTTACAAGTTGACATGGCTTTATATCACATAGTCCAGGCAGACCTTGACTCAATGATTCACACTCAGAGAAAGATTAAAAAATAAAAAAGTTGTTTATCAAAACTTTCACTGATTTTGGAACAAGGTCAGCAACTAGATACAATGTTTCTATTATTAGTTATTTATATCGAAAATTAAAAAAAAACAATCAGGTCAAACAGAACTGAACTCAAATTCTGGACAATGTCAAATCCAGTAAACAATGTAACATTACAATAGCATGTAATGGGATTAAATAAATTTAAAACATCAGACAAGCAAATTAAATAAAATATACATAACACTAATAATAGAATATGCCATTCAGAATACTGCTCCA
The DNA here is from genome assembly GCA_028554795.2 of Sinohyriopsis cumingii. Classification (NCBI taxonomy): domain Eukaryota; kingdom Metazoa; phylum Mollusca; class Bivalvia; order Unionida; family Unionidae; genus Sinohyriopsis; species Sinohyriopsis cumingii. The sequence continues at coordinate 30,047,993 of CM068824.1, forward strand.
AAAATGGAAAATCATATCAACATTCATTTTTCACCAGAAGACTTCTTATGATGTCTGGTTATTACTAAGTGAAAATGTTGTTGTCCAGTATGGTCACAGTGGCAGCCATATTAAAAAACCTAGTTATTGTTATTCCTAATGAATGGAACATAATATCAACATCTGGTTTTTACCAAAAGACTAATTATAATATCTGTTGGTATTGAATAAACATGACTCCTGACATCAAATGTAGCTGCCATAATGAACATACTAAAAATTTTGTTGCAAATTTTCCTTAGTGTCCATCCCTTCAAGGGATTTTTTTAAAATGAATGCTGGATAGGTTAGTGCATGGTAGACACTTTGCAGCTTTAAACTTAAAATATTCATCCTTGCCCCCTTCATCCTACGTCCACTCTTTTTAGTCTATAGTCACTTGGACTATGATATTAGCATATGAGGTCTCTGCAGAACTGTTAAAGGTATAATGGTAAATGTACACATCTTTTGACCCGATGACAGCCAGACAATCTGCTTTATCAGTATATTTATAAAATCACTGTATTTACTTTAATTACATAAATTGCCCTTTAAAAGTGGTCAAATTAGTTTTAAAAGTAGTATCTTCAATAAAAGTGTGGTGGTGGTGAGTCAAAGTGAGAGGCAGCTGTAGTTATCTCACTGTAGCTTATTAGCTATGGGAGGACACTACATATATTTTCTGCAGTGCTACAAAAAAGATTTCAGATGAGTGCTGTATCATTATGGCTATTTTATCTTTACAGCGGAATGTAAACTACCAGTCCTGCAAGATATATGCCGGGTTTGTATCAGAAGAATCCTCAGAACCAATATATACAAGGAACACCCCAGCTTACTTGAAGGCATCAAGCGAGTAAAGAAACCCAAGAAACAGGCCCAGAAGCCACGAATAAATATTGCACCAATGAATATGGGTGTGATGATGTTGCGTCAGTTTGAGGACTTGGGGGAAAGTGACATAGAGGATGATTGGCAAAATTCAACTGATCATCATGATCATCAAGAAGATAAAAAGGAGCTTGAAGATGAGGAGGAGGATGAGGATGAGGAAGATGAGGAAGACATTGCAGAAGAGGCATTACATAAAAATGGAAAGAATGAAAGCTACATTATTAAGGAGGGAGCAGAAGATGATGCTGAACAAGGAACTGATACAGAAAGTGATTATGAAAGTGGAGATGAAGAAATGCAAGACCTAGAGGATGTTCAAAAGCAAGGCAAACAAAAAGCACACAATGGGGACAGAGAAAATGAAATTGTCAAGACAGAGAAGAATGAGACTAAGGATGTAACAATTACCAGATCCAATGATAATAGTTCACCTGTAAAAAGTGACAGTGAATTAGATGCCATGTTTGAAAAACAGACCAGGTCTCAGTATGAGAGGAAAGATCATTCAGACTTGGAAGCCCACAAACCAGGCACAGTGATGGAAATCTTACCAGATCGGATCTCACCACCAAGTATGTTGGATGATGAGGAGGAGGATATTGATGCAGATGACCAGCTTATGACATTTGCAGAAATATTTCAACAGGCCAGAGCTTACTATCGTGCTCAAACTATGTCCAAAGCACGATGTGTATCCACTACAAGTGCAGACACTTCCGAGACCTCAGGAATTGGATCATACAGTGAGGACAATCTTGAAATTGGAAGTGGTAAAGCTTCACCAAGTGGCAGTAGTGCTGATAGCATCGCTGTACAACCAATGGACTGCAATGAGACTAGTCCACAGAAAGAGGGACAAGAGCAGAAGGAAGCTCCTCCTAAGGAAGCAGTTGGCATGTACATGAAACAAAAAGTGGACTTAATGCCTCTGCCTTCTGCCCTTAAGTCATATTTGTTATATTATAGAAATTGATCATTTTTACAAACCTGCAAATGGACCATTCATTTTGTGATATCATATAAAGATGTAAAAATTGTAAATATGTTACTTGTTTATGTAAACTGCATATTTTTTGTTGCATTCTGAGCACTAATAATGGCAAGATTCTTTGTTTAGGTGCATACATGCAAGCATTTTGTGGCTTATACTGATTCTTTTCTACACATACAAATTTAATTCTTTTCCAAGAACTTTCAACGAAAAAGTTTGCAACAGAATGTAGGTAATCTAGTCAGATTTGAACATAATAAAGTTTGAATTATTTAAGAAAATGTTAAATTGGTACAGTTTTTGTTACTGTGCAGGTAAATATTTTACATTGTAATGCATATTTAATAAAATAATTTTTCATTGATATTGCCATGAATAATTAGGTCCTGCATTTAAATGTGGAAGTCCTATGATAATCACTTGCCTCTGATTGCACATTGTGCACAGCACAACTTTACTAAGCTTTGTTGGATTACACACATCTTCGTATTGATTAGACTTGAATGTATTTATTTTCAGTTCTTCCACAACATCATTTTGACAGGTTATATGCCATGATTGTCCTTTCTTCTAGCTTTTCTTTCTGCATCAAACTTTGCAATTTCAGCCATGTTATTAGGGTTCTTTATATTGATAAGACTTTGAACAAGTCCTGTATTCCACATCACTTTTAGAAAAGTTATGGCTTCTGAATGTCTGTCTTCTCCAAACTTTTGTATTCCAATAGATGTTCTGTCTAAAGCTCCACAAAGCAGATTGTCGATAACACTGCACTTTTGCATTGTACCCATCACTACCAGAACGAGTTAAGTTAAAAAATAACTATTACTACTGTATGGATCACAATAATTGACTTAAATTATTTTATCTATCTGCATGTGTCTGTATATCTGAAAACCTCAAGTATTTAATACATTCAACATTTCTGATAAAGTTTGAAACACATGGGAATAGAGTAAAATATTTTCCCACTGTGTTTATACTTGGAGAGTGCCTGGCAATATCAGAAGTAAGGCCTGAAGCAAATTTCCCACTTATTCTATGCAGAGGATATTTTGATGAAAATTTAGCTAGATATATATTATGAATAAATGAAGTACTGTGCTGTAAATTAATGACATATTCTTGCTTAAGGTATAAACTTCAAACTGCTGAAAATATTATAAATAAACTTTATTCATGTATAAATCATGAGTAGATGCAGTGTCACATACATGGCCATGCCCCCTGTCAAGGTCATCTAGGTCAAATCCGAGATTGATCCAATTGTATGATCATCATTTAGCTCTGTAATAGTTACTTGTACAGGCAGTTTCATTATTAGAATAAATTTTCATGAAACTTTATTTGGTTATTTATGTCTATGATTTTTAAGTTGAGTGTAATGGTATGCCTGTCATGATGTATTTTTACACGTACAGCATTATTCTGGTAAATCAGCCCCATCAAACCTGCATTGATACTGATGGACAAGTTGAGGGTCTGATGTCACCTATTCATAAAATCAAAGAATGTTTGCAGACAGATACATCTGCAACACAATGTTGTACATTTTAGACATCGATATTACACATATCTCTTGAGCTACCCTTGGTTGAAGGATCATTTGGCAATATGTACTGAACACTTTCAGCTCAAATCATGTTTGCCAACTTGTAAATCCACACAGAATATCAACCGACATCTGTGACCATTTTGAAGTGAATGGCAATATATGGCTGTTACCATACACCAGTACATGTCTAAACTGTATGCTTGTGTGATTGGGATAGATTTGTATGCACATTTTATTGAATAGGTGACATGCAGCCCACAAGTTGCCTGTCAGTGTCAAACAGGGTCTGGGGATTTATTGGACTAATTCAGCATAGTACTGGTTATACTTAGTACCATGTTTGCATCTTTTCAGTTTGCATATAGCTATCTTAGCATTTCTATGAATCATTTAAGATGTCACTATGTTTTGGCTTCATGGATGAATTGTTTGTGAAGTATGCTTTTCATGTAGTTTTTATTCTGCTGCACAAGGTGTCAAAACTTTCTGTGGATATCATTTGAGTTCATTAATTACCCCACCCAATCCAGTCATATGATATGCCACTTGTGGTGATCTTCATGTAATTGTGCTGTAGAATTTGACTTATACTGCCTTCAAGATAAAAGAACTATAGCCAAATGAAATGTGTATCAGTTGATAACAGATTCATTAAAACAATTTTTTTTATATGGCATTCATTTATGATTTATGTTTGTTGTGACAAAATTATTCCATAAAGATTCATTTACTAGTGGATCACATGATGTTTCAATGCTTATTTTATTTTCAGACAGGGAGTAATTAGTTAGGGACTTGTACTTTAATTGTGAATACTCTATTTCCATCACCCTTAGCCATAAGTGTATGTAAATCGCCTTTTTGAATCTTTCTTTCCTGAATCTCTGATATATTTCTGACCATGTCAACATAATTTTTTTTTGTTGTTGTATTTAATTTTCAGTTTAACATTCTTCATCATAGCTACATACAGGATTATAAAGATTGATAAGTTCAGATGGAACATGAGGCATGAGTTTGAGGCCAGTTTTAAAAGTCATTGCTTAACGGTCAGGATAATGTTTGATGGAATGCAAGGACAGGCTGGAGCCTAAAGGTTAAAAGTTGTTGCATTGTTCAGGAAAATGTTCACTAGAACGTGAGGAAAGAGTTGGAACTGGAGGGTTAAAATGTGTTGCTTAGTGTGCTGGAAAATCTTAGCTAGAATTTGGGATGAGTACGAGCCCACAGGTTAAAAGTTGTTGCAATATTTGAACTTGGCAAAACAGGTATATTCATTATTCTTACATTATATGTTATTTTAATGAATAAACTCATAATGTATTTCCCACAAAAAGGGTTTAATAATAAAGGAAAACGTACTGCATAATTCCAATGTTTTAGTCAGGCAAGACATATGCATATATATAAATCTTTTTGCTGGAGTCTGCGCAATTTTCCCCCTATTTTTGACCATTTTCCAGCACATCTCTAGCATGTTATAAACCCTTTATGGCAAGTATTATTTTCTTTCTAAAAATATTTATTTTGGGGATGGGTGAGGGGGGTTAGAAGTGGATGAGCTTGATATCAAATACTATGGTTAATTTATTTTTGATGGTATCAGTTTTTGTGGTTTTGAAAATAAAAAATGCCTTTTTATGGGTACTTAAATTAATTTACATCTGTCCAAGTTTGTCTTTTTGTTGGTATTTCATGGATATCTCCACAGATATCCAAAATAAATGATACAGAAGTACAAAACTATGCTGACAACAAAGGGTGATACACTTGAATTTTGGTTTTAAAAAATAATGCCATTATGAGCACAGATCAAACAGCCACCAAAATCAATCGTGAACAATGAGTGCTGAACAACCAACGTAGCTGATGCAAATATCATTAACAAGCAGAATGGTTATTGAATGACATCGGTATAATCTTTTTCTTAAGCAACTGTTTGTACACCTGTCTCCAGTGACCATGACATTAAAACTAGAATACAAACTGTAGATCATTTCATTATTTGTTCTTTACTTTTCAAAACGACTAGTGCTTAAATACTTCACACACTTTCTCTTTTCTCTCTATCCTTAATGATCTCAATAAACATCAATTAAGGCATTGAGTGAAACCAACATTTAACATGTACTGTATACATGTGGATTGGAACAATAAACAATAATTTATAATTCTTTTATAATTGTTTTTCAGTTTTTAAAAAATAGTAAGTACATGTTAAAGATAATATTTTCTAACAGTGAATTGCCAAATGACTGAGGTTTTAGGTTTTGCAAGGAATGTGTCAGCAAAAAAATGGGGTGGGGGCTTTCTGCATTAGAATTGGCTCATTTTAAAATGTTTTTAATTTGTGGTTCAGCACAGTCATTAGTCCATGAAAATTGGTACCACACAAAATGGTAAAACCATTGCACATTTCCACTAACGTCATGTCTAAGATTTTCAGTTTTTGTGAATGGAAAGACACTGCGTGTATGCGATTTAACCCAAGTATACCTAGCCACAGCCACTGTAAGGTATCATTTCATTCAGTATCATACATCATGAGTATTTATGTGTACCTAGTGACAGCTACTGCAGGGTATCATATATGCATCACAAGTACTCCAGTAGGCCTAGCTATGGCTCCCGCAGGGTGGCATATACATTGCATGATGATGAGTATGGCTAGCTACAGCCTTGGCACAGTGGCATATATGATGCATCACGAGTCTTGAGTCTGCCTAGCTGCAGCCCTTGCATTGTAGCATATGACCATTCATTATGATGCCTGAATACTTGAATATGCCTATCTACAGTCCTAGGCATGGTAGCATGTGACCATTCAGTATGATTCATTACAATTACTTGTATGCCTAGCTATAGTCAATGCCACGGTAGCATGTTAACATTTAGTATGATTCATTACAAGTACTTGTATGCCTAGCTACATTCTATGACATGATAGCATGTGATGATTCAGTATAATTCAATACAAGTACTTGTATGCCTATCTACAGTCCTAGGCATGGTAGCATGTGACCATTCAGTATGATTCATTACAATTACTTGTATGCCTAGCTATAGTCAATGACACGGTAGCATGTTAACATTTAGTATGATTCATTACAAGTACTTGTATGCCTAGCTACAGCCTATGATATGATAGCATGTGATGATTCAGTATAATTCAATACAAGTACTTGTATGCCTTGCTACATTCTATGACATGGTCGCATGTGATAATTCAATCTGATTCATTATGAGTACTTGAATACCTTGCTACAGCCTATGACATGGTCGCATGTGATAATTCAGTATGATTCATTATGAGTACTTGAATACCTTGCTACAGCCTATGACATGGTAGCATGTGATAATTCAGTATGATTCATTATGAGTACTTGTATGCATTGTTACAGCCTATGACATGGTCGCATGTGATAATTCAGTATGATTCATTATGAGTACTTGAATACCTTGCTACAGCCTATGAGATGGTAGCATGTGATAATTCAGTATGATTCATTATGAGTACTTGTATGCATTGTTACAGCCTATGATATGGTAGCATATGACCATTCAGTATGATCCATCATGAGAACATTGTCAAGTCGATTCACTTTAAAATGTTCACTAAGATAGAAAACATTTACATACTTAATGTTGAACATTTCTTAAAATACCTGGTATTCTATATTGCTATCACAATTTTGTCATGAAAACATTCATTTGTATGATTTTGTTTAAAACTGTATGCATTTACTTTTTGAAGTTTGATTTTGTTCTGTTTTAGTGATTTTCCTTTTGTTGACGTGTTTAATTTATTTATATGTCTTTGAGCTTTTGTGCAAGACTCAATACCAAATAGAATTTGTCTTCAGATATTTGACAAGTAGTCAAAAGATATTTATGCTTGAATTTGCTATCAGTTAAATTCAGCAATAGATGTATAGTTTTCATATATATATGTGATATTGATTTATCCTATACTATTTATCAATGCATCTCATACCTGCCAACGTCCCCGACAGTTTTGGGTTTTTTTTGAGACTCATAAAGTGTCTTTTGGTTCCAAGTGGGTCATTGTGCTTGAAATACATTTGAGAAGAAGCTTTCAACAGAAAATCCCTGGAAATTTAAACCTGAATAAAAGAAAACAGTTTCTTTGAAGCATTTAATATACTTGTCAGATATTTTTATCCCACACATAGGTGTACTCACACTTACCTAATCACAAGCACATGGACATTAAATAACAAGAAATATCATGTTTCTGTCTTTAAAATCGATTTGACATTTAAATACAGTCTTAATTAGATGCAGTCATTGCCACTGTCAATAGTTCATTAGGGTTTGATGACTGTGCAGGAATAATTTGTTTTCATCTTTTCATTCATTAGAGACTGGACGGTACTGTTGTTCAGACTTACCCAAAAATTCTCATTGAATTATTCTCAACATAGAAAATTATCTGTATCTGGAATGCTGTGAGGGAGTGTCCAATATGCAGGTCTGACAAATTATTGGCAACAAAATGAAATTCCAGAGAAAAGGTACTTCTAACTTTTCTGACAGGGTCTGTCAATGATTGTTTAAACATGATAATTAAATTTTGAGATTGAACTTTACGCATTGTCCTGACGCTGAGTGATGTTGCCATGTCGACAGATGTCATTCATTCCAGAATGAAGTTAATATATTGTTCATATTATGTGCAAATAATAAAATTCTCCTCTTTCTTGAGGTACTTCACAAAGTCAACTTTAGTCAACTTGGAGTTCTGAAGTTTAATTTCTCTGGGCTTTGATTGATTCACAGATGGCTCATCCTTCCTTGAATCACAGCTGCATTTTGACATTTTGCCTTAAAAAATGAATGACATGTGTACACCATTCTGACTAGTACCCAAATAATGTTTTACATTATTTATATAGGGAAAAATTCAACTTCAGAGAAACATTGCCACCGATCATCAACTTGCTATTAATCTTTAATGATGGATTACAGTCTCATTCAAGGCAATATTTAACAGGCATTTCTTTGATTTATCCAGCTTTAAATGAATTGGGTTGTTCCACTTAGTGTGCTTACCTATGCAAACTGGCTTATTGGGCTGTCATGCAAGTGCTCATAGGACTTGATTCTTAGCTATTGTCACCAAGTTGACTAATCTGTGAAATGATAGTTTTGATTATTTATGACCACCTTATGTTTTAATTGCTTGTATGACCATCAAATGTCAAAACATCCCCATTTTCACACGAGCACTAGGAATATTGTTTGCAGTTTATGCAGACTATTAGCATGTATCGTGGTGGTAAGGAAATGGTCCAGTCAGAAATTGTTTTTGGCAAGATGCATAGTGTTACGACTGTTATGACATTTGGACTTTTGCAGGTCTTCATCAGTGTATGAATTGCCCAAAAGTAAATAGGACTTTCATCCATTGCCTGGGAAAAGTTCTTAGTTGTTTGTCATGAATATGAAGTAAGTTTTATAGTGTCAAAGTAAGTGTGAGTCTTGATTTTAAAGTTGTGCTTAAATGTGCATCATTTAACTGAATAGTCCTTTTCCAGTTCTGTGTATCTTGCACCTACCACTCAGTCCTGGGTTTGTTTTCATGTAATAGCCCACAGATAAATGTGTCACCCCAAGTTAAAAATAAGTCAGGTTACTTTAGGTCATAGATATGGCACAGTTACTTCACTGCATACCCAATCTTCACATGTGGATGGCTAGTTAATTGGAAGGATACTAGTCTATTGTTTTGTCCTGGCACAACTGCAGAGTGTCATCATCAGTATTGAAATTGAAAGAGCTATTCTTACAGCATATAGCTTTAACTAAGCGTACTTCATGGTCTCAGCTTTATTATTATACCACCCGTATGTAATATGGAGGGGTATATAGCTATTGCTGTCTGTTTATCAATGTCCATAAACATTTTCATTTCAGGAACAGAACTTGTACTTTCAAGGTATTCAACCAACTTGGTACAGAAGTCAAGTAAATTGTACAAGGTGTCCATTTATAAGTGGGATTTCTGCATTCAGTATGTTACTATGGAAGAAAAGTGTAGTAGTAAGGAGAACATAACTTGAGATTGCCAGAAAATAGGCACAAGTTGTTTACAGACCAAGAATGTTGGATCATAGGTTACTTTCATTAGAAATCTTAACATAAGCAGGCGATCTGGGGGAATATGATGCCACTAGATGACTCTTGTAACAACCCATTGGGAATGGAATTCTAAATTTATTGTGAAAACCAGAACTACATTGGTTTCTTTTATGGGAAAGTTGACAGGGCCTTGTATTTGAATGACCTAGGTCGTCACTTCAGACACACAGCTCTGGTTGGATAATTTTGTCAAGTTTACCCCCACCCCATCACATATTGTGCAGTCATTTATATGATGTTTTCTTTATCAACTAATCCCATATATTTCTTAAAATTTGAGTCTCAGAAGCTGATAAATGAGTGTGAAAAAGAGATGGACATTGACATATGCAAAGTGAAGTAATAATTGGCTTCGCATAATAATAAACCCCCCCGATACATAAAATGCATTGTACATAACAAGTATATTTTGTAGATAGAAAATATTGGCATACCTTTAGCATGCACATGCACAAACAAAAAGAGTGAGACAATATTTATAATTGGATGGTTACAACTGATTTATCCAACAACTACAATATAACCAATTTGAGAGCACAATATATTTTGCTCTGAATTGTACAGGTTTTTGTTTTTCTTAAAGTTCAACTTCCTTGTTTTGTGTGTTATGTTCACTTTAATCTGCCATTAATGTACAGGATTATGAAATTAAATGTCAGACTTTTCCTACAGGAATTAAATGAATAATTTTTTACAAATGAACATGTACCCAATTTAATTACTGACATGTAATCTGTGTGCAAATACATGTAAAGGATTGTTATGGCATTGTCCATATTAAATACATATTTAGAATAGATTTTGTTACCTTTTGCTCTAATTATCTTTTTCATATGCCATTCTTGAAATATTAATATATACCAGGAAAACATGATTCTTTTTGGGGGGATTGGGTTGTTGTTCAAGAGCTTTTGTTTAAAAATATTGCTTGAAAGATTCGTCAAACTTCTGTTGAAAAGTTGCATATAAGAAGTCAGAAATTTTCTTGGCAAAGAAGTGGTTGCTTTAAAGAGGTTTGTTACCACAATGATTTAATTGACAGGACCCTTAATAGTTAGCTGTTTAAGATGGGTGTTTGCTCCACCATCTTGGCTATTTTGACTCCCCTTGCTTACAGTGGAATGTTTAATGCTATGGCATATCCTTGCTGTCCATGGGACCATTCATTTTCCTTTTGTTACAGCATCTCAGTTCTTGCTATTCATAATTGCACCAGCTCTACAAGTGGGTTGCTCTAGAGCAGGCATGTGCAGCTTCAGAGTTTAAAGCGTCACCCTGTGATGTAAATAAGCATATAAAACCTGGTTGTGGCACATGCCTGCTCTCAAGGTTATATTTTAAGAAGACTTTATAAGGGTTAAACGGTTGGTAAATCGTTCTTATGAATTTAGAGGATGGATGCAGCCCACATCATGTCTGAAAACAACTTACTAACCCACTAACCTAACTTCTAATCCACTTCAAAAACATCAATTAACAACTGCAATACCTACTTTGTGAAAATTCGGCGGTTCGAGTCTAAGATTCAGCCAATGTGGGCATGTGAGAAAGCTTGCCAGTAGCTTCTCGTGGGTCGGTGGTTCTTTCCGGGGTTTTCCGGGTTCTTCCTCCACCATTAATACTGGCCGCCATGTATAGCCTATCGTGCTGAAAAATGGCGTTAAACCCCACAACAACAACAACAACAATTGTGAAAATTAGTTCTATATTTCAAAACCAAATAGTGATAAAAGATAAATACCAGCCCTAACTGGTGATATGTGGCTCTGTGGTTGTATTTTTTTTGTGACCAGATGGGTGCAGGTTAAATTCTAGCATCAGATCAGCCAGAATTGGCTACCATGGGTTATCTTTAGGCAAGGCACTTGACTGCTTGCCGTCAAATTAGCCTGGATTGGCCACTGTGGGGTATCTTTAGGCAAGGCACTCAACTCTTCTTGTCATCAGATCAGCCTGGACTGGCTACCATGTTATCTTTAGGCAAGGCACTTGACTAATTGCCATCAAATTAGCCTGGATTGGCTACCGTGGGGTATCTTAGGCAAGGCACTCAACTCTTCTTGTCATCAGATCAGCCAGGACTGGCTACCTTGGGGTATCTTTAGGCAATGCACTTGACTGTTTGCCATCAGCCTGGATTGGCTACCTTGGGGTATCTTTAGGCAAGGCACTTGACTGCTTGCCATCAGCCTGGATTGGCTAACTTGGGTTATCTGGAGGCAAGGCTCTTGACTCTGCTTGCCATCTGCCTGGATTGGCTACCATGGGGTATCTTTTATCTGATTAGCAGATGAGACAAAATGTATGTGATACTTCATGAATACCAGACTATAATATTTCACAGAATGTTCTTTGAAATCTGACCTCACACCTGAGATCATTGATGTGAATTCAAAATCCTAATAAACTGTCTAAGTTAAAGCTTTACAAGGACAATCTCCTTATTAAGACCTAGAAGCTTGTAGAGAATGTGTAACAAATAAAAAAACATGACAAATCATGTGAAAGCAACATTTAATACAACAGTAATAGTTCATAAACTTACTGATATATTTTATTACAAAAAAACAAGTCCACAATATCAATTAAGGAATGAATTCCAAAAACGTTAAAATGATGTAAATAAATAAATACAAGTGTAGAATAATATTGCACAAGTGTGGAATGAACATACAACACTGAGGAATGTATTATTAAAATTATGTCTAAAACTGTACATAAAATAATATTGAAAATACACTGCTATGGATACAAATAATCCAAATGTACGCACACATGGAGATCTGACATCTGAATAGTCACTTCTCATTCAATGGAAAATGTCACTAATAAAAAATAAGACTATTGAAATGAACCAGCTAGCTATTCTATGCAGTGGAGAACACTTTTATAAGACATTAAGAAATACAAACTAATATTTCAAGACTAAGTCCCAGTTGTAAAAACTTGCTCAACTGGAGTATGTACTGAACTTAAAAATTTGTTCCTTTGCAAACATTTTATAAAGTAAATTTATAGTTAGTATCTAAATTTTAAATCCCCAAACAGACTCCTTGTTTCAAAATACAGGTGTACTGCTATTATTCTATTGTAGTTCAGTGTAGCATGCAAAGTTTCAGCTGAGAAGTTTTATAAGTGGGACCAACAATAAGCTTACTATCAAAAAATGTATCTGGATTAAATGATAAAATCCCCCAAATACTTGCTTTTAGAATAGTTAAAAGAAGGATTCATTAAGTCCATAATAACTAGGGTCTGCAGATTCAAAATGTGCATGACAGAAATGATACTATGAAAATCAGTCTGTAAAAGTCCCTTAAATTAGGTGCTTGGATTGGTTTTACCTTATATTCGTAAAACATGCTTCACAACTATCTATAAATGACACTGCTATTGTTCAATGACTGTCAGAATGGCTGGTAATGAGGCAGACACTGACCAGTTAAGAATGTAAATTTTATCATGTTCATTTTCACTTTGCAATGATACTGAACCAGGAATGTTTCACATAATGAATCTAATGCAAGATATAAATATATTGCACATACCATGTAAAAAAAACCAAAATGTAAGCAATAGTATGTAAAAAAATGTATCCAAAATGGACTGCACTTAAAATTGTAATACATAAATGTCTTTAAATATTGCACAAAAATGTGACAAGTTAATAATAAATCAGTAAGATGTAGAATGATAATATGAGCAATTTAAAATGTCACAAGAAATAACAATGAACACGACAGCCTTAAATGGAACACATAAACTGGTACTTGGATTATAATAGATAACTTAATATTCTGTGAATGATTTCTAACTAACACAAAACATAAAAACTTCTCTCCAGAAGTGTTTTCTTTGTGAGGTAACAATTAATGGTTCACAAGGTGTGCATGAACATATAAATACCTCAAACCAAAAGTTAACAAGCTTTCAGTTGACCCACATGATTATATAAAGTATTGGCAAGTTAGAAAATCCTTGTAGAAAAATTGTCAGACTTTAACCTGAATGAATACAATTTCTGGATTTGAAAATAGTACATTTTATATTAGCATTGCAACTGAAATCTATAAACATATCGGATTGTTCATAACAACAAGAGCTTCATTACTTCTGAAACAGCCCCAAGGAAATCATTTCAGTATAAAATTATGTTAGTATGATACAAAGTAGGTAACATCTAAATTTAGGAAAGGTTTTCAGATATTATATGTAAAAATTTTGTAATGGTAGTCTTTAAAAATAAAAGGAACTAAACTGTTATCAAAGGTATAATAGCAAAAGGGAACATTCTTCCTAACATATCTTCAAATTCAATGCCATTTTGTGCACAAATTCTAGATTTTAGCACTGGTTACCTTATACGCATTTTGTAAAAACAGGTAGAAAGATGGAAGGAAAAGATTTTAATGATTATATAAACTTACTGTGTTATGACACAATGAAACAATGTGATTTATTTAGCAGAGGTGACCAAGAATGTATGCTGCTTGGACTGCAAAGCTGTCTTAATTCCAATTTGGAACAATGTGCAAAAGCTACTGTCAAATTTAAAATTAGAAAGTTTAACAGCCTGCATACTCTCAGAGTTGCTCAAGCTACTGCAATATTTGCCAGTGCAGTCTTGATGGTGTTTTGCAGGAAGCTATTCTCCCCACTGCAGCTTGTGTAAAGATTCTGCAGTTTACTGAGACAGGAGTCGAAATTCTCATCCATAAACACCTCCTGGAGCTGAGGACAGGGCACATTGTTGAGGCTTGCTACAATTTTGCATCTGATAGTTCGCAGGTATTCATTCAGCTGCTGGTTCTGGTTGTCAATCAGTGTGTTCTCATGGTCCTGCTGACGCAGCACATTCTCCAGGTATGATATTTCAGATCGGAGTTTGATCAGCTGTGACTCTGCAGCCATGTTACACTCTCGGAGTTCTTTAATCTCAGATTCCATCTGCTGGAGTTCTTCATCATTTTCCAAATCTGCAGGGATAAATCAGGTTTTAGAAAAGATGCAGTGCAATGTACTACCAAACACACCAGTCTTTTTTTACATGGAATATTTCCCATTTCACATAATTGGATGTGATGTTTGTTCTATTTCTACTTATTTTATTTGTAATTCACAACTTTATGGTTTAATTGATGCCATGTGTATGCAAATCAATTAACACTACCTTCTGACCACTTGCAACACATGTATACCCCCACTCCAAACAAAAATGAGGAAACAACTCAAGATCCTGACAAGCTTGCAAGAATTGTTTAAATGGCAAACAAATTTCAATTGGGTCATTGACATAAGCACATGAAAAATTACAAAATATGCCAAAGTCAAGTGGTTTCTGCATATATTCAAAATCCAAAATTCTGAAAAGTTAATTTAAAAAAAACCAACAAGAGTAATGTAACGCATTTCAAAACACACCCATCATCTTGGCAACCATTTTAATCCTGAAATTATGAAACTACTTTGTTTGATCAGGACTTCCTACTTGTGTTATCTGGTGAAGGTATATTCAGTTGAACTGCAAGCACTTATTTTCCTTAATCAGATATCAGTGACATTGACCTTTAGATGCAAAGCACATACGGCATTCATTTGCAAGGGTTAATGAAGGTATATTGAGCAGAACTCAAATTACTGCAAGGAAACCACTGTACTTTCTCTAATGACCTTCGATCTTGTGACACAGAAATCAATAAGCTCTTACTTTCTAAAGGACAAGCCACAAGCAAAATTTGGTGAAGGCACATGAAGAGACCTTTTTGTCATAATTATTCCTCACCTTGACTCCCAAATCAAAGTGGCTCCTCTTTTTTTTGTAGCAACCCAACTGGAATTTTTTTTTTTTTGTAGGAATAAGAAACTAACTGGAATAATGTATGCAAAAAGATTTGCTTTGCAATCTTAGTGACCTTGACTTTAACTCCCAAACCAATAGGATTCATTGTCTCATTTAGGACAATTTTCTTGCCGAGTTTGGTGAAGGTGCATGAAAAAGAACACTACCATTTCAAAGAAACCAAATTGTTAAAAGACCGATATGATAATTAAGCACTGCCTGGGTTATACAAATGTTTTAAATTCAGTTTGCTTGTATAAAAATGTTTTTTTTTTTTTTTTGTGTTGGTGATTACAAACTTGGATGGCCAGACAAATGTACAACCAAACCAATTCATCTGAAAGTAATGGGGATACCAGTAATAATTACATTTCAGCAATATTTTGGCTGCAAAAGATGTTGATAGTCAAGCTCAGACTGGTCACTGTCATTGAAATACCTAAATTCTGGAAGACCAAGTTCTTCATTTAAACCAAAAATAGCAACCGATTCAAAGAACCTGTCAGCATAAGGCTGAAATGACTTGATCCAATTCTGAAATGTAATGAATCTACATTTTTAGAAAAAACTTTCACGATTTTATGATTTTGATGTATGTGCCAATTTCTTTCGAGCCATGTGATTTTCATTTTTACTGAGTGTGAACAGGATTAGATATGTCGATATATCTTTTGTAATGATACAAATTTTTAACAGAAAAGATTGGTATAAATATAATGTTGACTAGAACGGATTTGATTTTTCCAAGCAAACACACATGTCCATCCTTCCCCATATTGACAACTGACTTAAATTTTGGATCAAAACGACCCATAACTATTTGTAAAAAAAATACAAACAAAAGAACTGAAGCAAACAGATTAAAAAAATCCAGAAAAATAAAAATCAAATCATCTACATGTGCCTATAAACATGGATGCCAAATTTTATTTCCTACCTTAAAGTAAAAAATGTTCAAAAGTGTCTAAAATATAGAAACTCTGCTGTAATAACTTGAAAATCTAATCAGCTATACATGTTGAAATATGGACATGAAAATCCATATCCTCTTTCTATAGCTTGTGTAAAAAAAATAAAAAAATTTTAAAAGCACTTGCAACGAAAATGTAACCAGGTTGCATTTCCACCACACACTTGTAACTATCTTAAAGTTTTGAAACAGAACTGAATGTTTAAATTTTGCCATCACATCAAAGTACAACTGAAATGAAGAACTTCCATTAACAAATCCAGTACAGATGTTTTCTTTGAGAGTATAACAAGGAATAGTAAACCAACATTACCATCTTTATTGTCTATGTCCATCATTCAAATTCATCAAAAGAACAACATTTAAGTTGCTTTTAAGAACAACATGACATAGATTAAAATCTGCTGACACATTATATGATAGGAGACATTGACCCCAAGATATATGATATTGATGTCTGATGACATAAAAACTGGTTCTGAGGAGCTTTGCTTCAACATCAGCAGGCCAAATTTTCATGAATATCCAAGACTTCACATAGCTGGCATCTCATATTCACACTGTTGCACACCCAACAGTTTAATTGTTTATTCATCCAATATTTACTGCTTTGGTGGCCTAAGTGGTTAGAGCATCCCACTTGGAAGCAGGAGGTTGCAGGTTTGAATCCCTGCCGAGTCATACCAAGACTTATAAAAATGGTACTAGCAGTTGCCTCATTGGCATTCAGCATGAAGAACTTATTGTTAGGATTGGTCAGCCTGTTGTCCGGAAAATGTGAATGGGTGGGACATGATGCTACATGTCTGAGGCATGATGCCCCAATGCTAAACATAAATATAAACTGCCATACTGCAGATATTGTAGTGATATGATTGAAAAACTGTTTAAGCTATGTTAAAAATCAAACACACACACACACACACACACATCCAATATTTACTCCAATGCCTTTTACTTTATCAAACATATACCCAGGCACAATCTTGTGGTTGCTGTTTTCAAATTCTGTTGATTTTAACAACAATGGTACGAGGAATGCTGATGTCACTTAAACTAGGGATGCATTTTCTTTCAGGAAATAAATATGCCTAATCACATTCAGCCTAATTTGATTAAACATATTTATTTTAAGAAAAAGCAACTTAAATGTTAGTTCAACCAAATTTGGCTCTTCAACCAAATGAATTGGCAGTCCACAGTGGCAACACTGTACATGAGCAAAATAGGTCATTTTTACATTTCTTGGAAATAAAGTGCACAATTTCTTTTACTTTGTATGACTATTCCCAATGAGAGTTACACAGTTGCCAGTCGTAGATGTAATCTTGTATAATAATAATAATAATAATACAAATTTCATTTGTCTCTCGAGTGAATTTTTCTTTAGTCATGTTTATAGGACTTTTCTGTCAAAACTCACTTATTTCGACTGCAAGAACAAACTTAAAGACCTAATAATGTTTCCTACCTTAAATATTCTCAGCATGTTTTTTTTAAATTTTAATTTTTTTCTAATTTCATGGTGTTTGTTTTTGTAATCATATCATTTTGTTTTTTATCTTATAGGTGTTGTCTAAT
Organism: Sinohyriopsis cumingii; assembly: GCA_028554795.2. Taxonomy (NCBI): domain Eukaryota; kingdom Metazoa; phylum Mollusca; class Bivalvia; order Unionida; family Unionidae; genus Sinohyriopsis; species Sinohyriopsis cumingii. Next base: position 30,066,006 of record CM068824.1, read on the forward strand.
GTTGTAAAGCGCTTAGAGCTTCTAAAGATTAGGTGCTATACAAAGTCCTCATTATTATTGTTATTACTACTACCCCCTTTTTAAAAATATCATTTAAAACAATAATTTGCAAAAATGGTCCAAAATTCTAAATATGTCATCTACATATTAATACAAATTTAAGTTTTCTACCTCAAGTGATATTAATTTCTTTTTGCTTTTAATTTTTAATTTTTTTTTTATTTTGGGGGGGGGAGGAAACTGGGGGGAAAAACCTCAAACTGAAACACTGCCATAAAGGCATTAAAGTCCAATCTGGATTTTGTCAAATATGTCTGTTCCATAAGTTCAAAATGAACAGCATTTGACCCAGAGATTGCTCACTGGACTGTATCATAATCAAATGCAACTCGGACTTGGGTCAGTAGATACTTTCTCTAGAACTTGGTGTTGGGACAGCTGACAACTTATGAAAACAACTGTTTCAAGGTTTTCTTTTTTTTTGTTTTTCATCTTCATCTGTATTTGATGACATGTCAGCATTATCTGTCCAATACTGAAGGGCCTTTCTGCTAGGATACTTTCTATCAAAATTGGTCAGATTCTGTTCAGCAGCTTTACAAAATGAAGTTATCACCACTTGTACAAGCTTAATGTATGGACAATTTCAATAAAATTTGGCAAAGTAATTGTTGGGCGCATTTTTCAAAAAAAGTTTAAAGTATTTTTTAGCAACTGCAGCGTATATGAAAATGGAACATCGTTGTTTGTACAAAAAAAGTTAAAGTCCTTCAAGCCAGGATGCTGTCAAATTTATCCAAATACTTTTCCATTTAGAGAAGTTGTTCAGGGGTTTTTCACAGGAATGTGGCCATATATAATGGTGGATCAGCATCATTTGAACAAATTTAAAAGACCTTCACACCAGGATGCTTTTTTGAGCAATTTTTGTAAATGGCAAATTTGTATGAATGAAGCATGATTGCACGCTGGATGAAGGATCTTATCGTAACATCACTTGGCCTTATTTTTGTTCCCAGGCACAACCTAGAATATAAATATTCCTTTCAATATTTCTGTATTGATTGTATAAACATTTCAAGAGGATAAAAGTTCCATTTGCCTTCACGTTTTCATTTTTTGGATGATATTTGTATATAAAAAATGTTATTTATAACATAAAGCTTTTGCTTGATCATGCAGGTGCTTTGCATGAAAAATGTATACAGATTAAAGTGTCTGAGGTACTCCTATATGTTTGTCTGGTATCCTGACCAACTCTACTGAATTTTTTTGAAAACTGGACCCTGAGCAAACCCGAACAAACCAATATCAAGATTTGACTGCAATGACCATATTTTCATAATATTGTTATTATTCTGTAAAACCTAAATTTTAGGGTCATTTCAGTAAGATTTATGATCAAGTAATAATGGTTTGCAGCCCTACATCAAAATATTAACACAAATATGCATATCAGACTTTATTTGTCGACCTCAAGTAATATTTGCTTAAATGTGCTTTGTCTGAAAATTCCAAATAAAAATGTTTCAAAATGTATTAAAAAAATTGAAAATTAAGGTCAGTCACAAGAATATAATCAGGTTATTTAAATATCAAATTCAGCTTGGTTTGGCTCAATAGTTTTTGGGCTATGTTGCTTACAAGAAAGTGATCGGACAGACAACACACCACCAATACATCTCCCTTTCTTTCCTGGTGGCAGTGGGCAGTCAAGTGATCTTAGGCACTACTTTCAATTCATCTCTGTCCAATTGGGTTCAAGGTTCAGCTCAACAAATGTGGATATCAAGAGGCTGCCAGATATTTTCTTGTCAGAGGGCAATCTCCACATCTACCCCTATGAAGGGGAAATCATAGGTAGGTAGGGGAGGACAGCTGATTGGTCACAACATATAAGATATTTAGATCATTTAAAGATTTCTTATCACATCTTTGACAATTGATATACAAGTTATCTGCATACATAATTCAGTTGACTCAACTTGTGAAATATTCTTCTGCTTTATATCATTCCATTTCTTCAAAACAGAACATCATTTATTGGTCTGAATAGGTTTGGGAACTGTCCTTCTGGACATCCAAAAAAAATTTTCAACGATTCATGCATGTTGTTCCTTGGATATTTAAAAATCTAAAATGAGGTGCCAGCTATTTCTATATCATATGCTTTTTGGTGAGCATGAACCGATCGGACTGTACCTCCTCCCAAGTTTCATCCAAAGCAGACAATCTTTACATTTCCCCAACTTTTCTCACAATATCAGGTAGCTTTTCATTGGACAAAACTCACTACTGGTAGACTTTACATATGGCTTATAAATGGATTAATTGACTATACCCTTCAAAGAGACAATTCAATCTGAAATCACTTACAGTTTCTGCAATACAACGACAGATCTTGATCATAAAGGCACATGTATTCAAACATTAATCTCCATCAGTATGGGATCGATTGATATCATGGTGAAAAGATAACCAGATGATTCTATTCAACCACTTTATTTGCAACGTGGGTACAACAAATCATGGGAAACATGATAATTTGCTTACTCTTTTGCCTATTGGGTTTTAAAAGCTGTGCAACTCTTTTTTGGCCTTGGCAGTATCTCTGGGTTATACAAGAATGCTTGCCTGTGACCTTCTGTTTTTCCCCTACCAAATATTCTGCCTGCCATGACAATCATGTGCTGAAAAATGGTGATAAACCCCACACAACTAAAATTCTCTCTTTGTTGGGGGTGGTGGGAAGGGGAAGTGGGAGATAATGAGAACCCAGAAGTCTTACACACCTTCTCCTGCCTCAACCTTCTGCTGTATGGCAGCAAGTTCTGAAGGACCAAGTTTGGCCTTCTTCATGACATTAGTAGCCCTTGGGCATCCAGACAGGCTACGATGGGACAGGAAACTGCCATTAGCATGTCCAGAACCATCACACCCAGGAGTGGGACAACTGGAATAAAGAAAATAGTATTAAAAGAATATACATTTTTCTGAGCAAGTCCTCAAAAATGATGATGAGGACTACATAAAGCACATACAATTGACAGTAATTGCCTGTCTCACTAATTTTACTCTTCTCTCTCCATGCTCTCATACCGGGGATATTGTGATACTTTCCATCTATCCCTCTGTCTGCTTGTTCCTCTAAAATCACCGAGTGTCGATTCACCAAGCCTAGTTGTTCATATGATGACCATCTGCAAGAGGAGTATGATTTTGGCCCCATCCCCTGGGGTTTTACTAGGAATTAAAGGGCACATTTACAGAATTTCAATGAGGAAGATATTTTTAAAAATATATATATATATATTTTGACCAAACTTTATATATTGGGATAATAATAATAATAATAATAATAATAATAACAACGATTATTTAAAAAAGCTCATTTGACGATCTTCCATGAGGCCTTCTACATTACATTTGCCTCTTGGGGAGGCAAACAAAATGTAAACCCCTTTACTGGGATTTCTTTGTCTTGGTGCAAACCCCAACATGGATTCTTTTAGTCCCAGCAAATTTCTTATGGTGCTGTGTTAATAACATGCAAAGTTTAAAAAGTACTGTCTCAGCCAGGGTCTTATTGTGTTGTATCAATATCATGCAAAGGTAAAGTTCAAGTTTGGCAAAATTTGAAATTAGGGTGAATTTTTTGGGAACAAAAATGTTCCAGGAGAGCAGTTCTCTTGGTATCAATTTACAGTGAAAATGGCCATAATAAATTCCCACTATGAAAACATTCCACCAACCTTATTTAACAGTTTTTTTATATTGTTATCATTTCATAAAACCTGTTTGTAATTATTACTGAAAATTGTTAATTTTATATTTAACATGCCATTTTGAGTAGGTTATCAAATACATGAGTTGAATGAGTATGACCTCCATTAAGTCTCACATGTAGTCACTGTATGAAATTCCAACAAATCTCATCAAAAGTTTACAAAGAAAAAATCCATTATTCATTCTGATTATATTAAAACAAGATTCAGTTCAATCTGATGATTGTTGATTTATGCAGAAAATATCAATTATTACAGGAAATATCAATTGCTACAGAAAGTCTATAGGATTTTTAGAAGTGGGAACTTATGTATGGCCACTAACCATAAGGTATTAATGTTAACTAAGAATAATACTAATTTCTAAATTAATAGTGAATATAAAGTGTTTGTGCATGTAGATGTTATTAAACTTGTAAATTAAGAACCAAATAATGCCATTTGAATCAAAGAATAATGCTTGAATACAATACAACTGACTTCAAAGACACCTGTTAATGATCATAGCTCAAATCAAACTTCTCATCAAAATTCAAAATGTGGACTGAATAGAAAGCAGGCATAAATGCCTAAGACTGAAAAGGGGCAAGAAGTCTTTGTGAAAGATGCTGGGAAATATTACTTACACCAAACCCTCCATCTTGAGAGAGTTGGCCAGATCTAAATCTGATTGGCCATCTAGACTTGCAATCAGCTGACGCTGCAACTTGTGACGATTGGCCAGTGGACAACCAGAGGCACTGCATGATGAAAACAACTACTTGACAACTTGTAGTGACAAGTAACATTGTTCTAAAATTCCATTTAAATGTTTTACCAATGAGAAAACGTTATTAAATGTTTTACCAATGAGAAAACGTTATTTTGCATAATCCTATGTATAGCCTGCACATTTATCACATTAGCGGGACAAGAGTTACATGTGTCATGGATCTGATTTGTGTGAATATGTTTCTATAATATAGTAAACATTTGAAATACAACTCCTTTTCAAGGTTTGCAGACCTAAATTATTTGCAATATTCATTCATAGCACTAGTTTCTTTTTAAATTTCATGTACATCTGACTTTTTCCTATATCCCTGCAATGATTTAATTACTTTAAAAAATGTTGGGTAATCTCTATTAATAGTTAGCTATCATGCCTAACTAAATTACAGAATACAATTTACAATGATGAGATACTGTAACATCTGAAGTTTTAATTCGTATGGTACCCTGACAATTCTTAATTATAAACATTTTGTTGCTTTGGGAAATTATTTTGATCATGCTGTTAATACTGATTAATACGTACATATATACAACATGTCGAGGACACAACTAGAGCCATAAAGAGGAAAATGATGACTGGGCTACAGGGGTAGACATGTATAAAAAAAAAAATGAGAGAAAGAGACCACATAAACTGCCAACAGTAAGATGTAGCACAGACACGATGTGAATTAAAGTATACAGTGAACCAGTCTTGATGTATCGCAGACATATTTGTAATGTTAATTAAAGTATTCAGTGAAACCAGTCTTGATGTAGCACATACATATTTGTAATGTTAATTAAAGTATATAGTGAAACCAGTCTTAATATAGCAAAGACATGTTTGTAATGAGAATTAAAATCGTATGGTGAAACCAGTCTTGAGGTGAAACCACCTAATAAGACCAGCCCATCTTCCAACAAAAATTGGTCTCGGGACAGGTGGTCTCATTACAACAGTTGACATGTTTATAAAATTCTGATATTTCACAACAGGTGGTCTTCCAAATCAGAGGTCCTTCAAGACATGATTTAATGTACAAATACTGAATTTATTAAACAAACTTAATTTCACATAGTGATACTTGTGCTTCAAAATCAAACAAGAAAACATCAACATTGAGATGCCAACCACTGCTTCATCAAAAAGGAAATGTGAGCATTAAAGAAAAAGGCCCAAGTGGGCCTGATATTTCACACCTGGCATAAATTTGTCTAAAAGGCAAATGTAGCAAAAAGGCAGGTGACTTGGGTAGAAATACTTGCTTGTGTTAGGACAATTTCCAGCTTTTTGGCTGAAACTGTTTGCATTTTGACATGCTTTTTTCCAGTATTTATACTTGTAGTAACTTCAGCTGGGCTGAAGACACCATGGTAGCTGACCTAGGCCAGTTTGATAGTAGGAATCAAACCTGCACCCTTTTGGATGTGTATCCGGCATGCTAACCAGAGCCAGCATGACTCCCTCTTTAGCTGGACTATAGTATTCACGTACCCTATTGTACCCCCTACTGATTTTATAACCAAAAAGTATCAAGGATATAAAAAATGCACAAAACTTAGTAATTTCAATCACTAATTTATAATTTCTCATCTTTCTTGTCTCCAAGGGGTTCCTAATACTGTCTAATTATTGGTGTTTCAAGGCAAACAGAAGCTCCCAGTGTAAACAGGCAGTTGGACTGCTTGCTGTTCATTTCTGGTTTCTAGAGTAGTCAATTTCAGTAAAAACTGTGTCGTCTGCATCCAATAGTTGCAATGTCTAGTTATAATATTTCTGAAACAAACTGAAATAAATAAATAGGAGGAACTCTTGTTTAGATGTGTTTAAAGATGTGTCAATCCAGAATTTACAGAATTATTTAGATTTTCAAGCACGACGAACATAAGCACATCTCTTGCTTGAAAGCATTGACTGTCCCAAGCAAATATGGCAACTGTGTTTCAAAAGAAACTCTAACTGATACAAAATGCCAACAAGCTGACAGTGTCTGAGATCCCTGGCAACGATCAGGTTAGAAATCATAAGTGAATGAATGAAATGACTAAGCTTTGTACATTTTCATATTCTTGTTAACTTCTGTTTTTAAAATCAGTGGGAGGGGTACAAACAAATGGGATGCTATGAGAATACTGTAATACTACTATACATTGGTTTCACTGAATGAATATGAAGGTGCTCATTTTCAGGACTCTACCTATCACATCTAGTCTGTCAACAGGGTATGGCAGTTGTGGAATGTTTTTTTTTATATATACTAATGGAAGATGAGTATCAATTATACTTTTTCCATCTGAATCCTATGAAGCTGCACAACTAATAGCAGTACCATTCCAGATACAACTTTAACCAAGCATATTAAAAAAAACTCAACAAAAACACCCAAACATTATGCCAAATTTATTCAAAACTGAAAAGCCCATTTGAAGGAAAATTGTACTTTCTTTTTCTTGATGAGGAGTAAAATTCATTTTCGTTATGTAACACATTTACCTATCTGCAACTATTGTCTTAGTTTCCTTTTCTAGCACTTGTAATCACACAAACTAATTATTCCCTCCTCCAATTAGCATTGAAAAGAACATGATCCCTGCCCGACTTCTTTATCACAGCCAACATACAGAATACCTTCCTTTCTAATTTTTGCCTAGAGTACTGGACAACAGAGTGGGCTGGAAGGAGGGAATCTTTTCACACTAGCAAGCAAGTATTATACAATTAAAATCAGACGCCCCCCATTTCAATAGCAGTAATACATGATCTAGTACTACTGCATTGCTGAATCCACTTAGACGGAAGGCTAATGACTTCAACAAATCTGGTATGAAAAAAACAATCGCATTTAACCATATTGTAGAAGTGTTCAATCCTGTGGGCTGGTAGATGGTTGGACCACATGCTGTGCAGTCACTATAGGACCCAACAAAAAAAGTGTCTGGATGACGAGGTCTTTTGACAGTGAGGACAATCCATCTGGAAATGATGGCTGCCAAAAGATCAGACGAACCCTTTAGAGCAGTGGTGCACAACCCCCAGCCCACAAACGTGTTCTGTCCAGCCCTCGAGTGGTCTTAGAAAATGCAATCTGGCCCTTGGCCGAAAAAGGTTGTGCACCCTCACTTTATAGGTTAAAAAAGGGACAACTTTAACCATTCCTTCTTCCTTCAGAGGGAGCGAAGTAAAATCTTAAAGCCCTCACTGGGTAAAGAAGTCTATCTTGACCATTCCCAGGACATATACATCTGAGACTGGGTATCTCAACAGACAGTGGAGCGACTGTAGCCAATTCTTATCTAGAAGTCAAGGTTGGCACAGAAGAGAAACTGAACCATTTTCACCGCTGAATCATAAACAAACCTTTTCCACTCACAAGGCATGAGGTTTGACCTTCTCCGCACTGGTGCTAAAGACAGGATGAAAACAGTTTTAAGGGGAAGGTTCTTAAAGGAAGCTTCACTCAAAGGTTCATACGGGGGTTCGACAATGCTCAGAGAACATAAAAAAATCTTCCATCAAGGCATTAATGAGCAAGATAATGGAATGGTGGAAGCCATAGAGACCTGGGTAGTGTTAGTAAGGGCTATCCTATAGCCCTTAATAGTGGACATCGAACATTCTTTTTCATCAAAAAGTAAATGAAGGCTGCAAATGCATTTAAAATGGGACAGCTAGGATCAACTCATTTCCTACGGCACCAATTACAGAAGATTCTCGCCTCTGCATTGTAAACACTGAAAACAGATAGCGTCCTTGCCTGGACAATGCAGTTGGTAACTTTGCTTGAAAACTGGTCCTAGCAGATAAGCTTGACATGTGAAGTGGGAAGGTGGAGCATCTGTGGCTGTTATGGAGGAGACCCCCTTTGCTGTAACAGCAGGCCCCTCCTCTGGCAATTTCCTGGGCATCATCTACCAACAGTCCAAGTAGGTTGTTGAACTATGACCATTGGGCTACCAGAATAAGCCAAGAAGTGGAGATTCTCACTTGGTAGAGCACCCACAAAATTATTTTGAAATTGGGAAGGTGCATGCATACAGATTATACTAACAGCATCAAAATATTAACTGCCCAGCTGTCTGATCTGGTACTGTGGAGACATAAAAGGGGAGGTTGTTTAGTCTTGTAGTCTCCCCCAACACTAAGTTATAAAAGTGACTTGGCTAGCCACTAGTGCAGGGACGATACTATGAGAACCACACAGTCTTGTCTAGACAGACTGCCTGCATTGATATTCCTCTTGCCCTGAATATAGCAGTCAGAGATTGTTCCAGATTTCTTTCTAAAGAGAAGGATGAGTACCTACCCAGTGCCTGAGGTACACTATTACTGATGTGCTGTGTGAGGTGATCATGATACACCTACGCCATACGAGGTTGATACACCTCTTTATGACAAGAAGCATTGTTTGTACTTATGTGAAGGGTCATTTCTTCCCAAGTTCCAAATCCATTGAGAACTAATACCTCTGGTGTGTCTGTACAAAGAAAGAAGGAGGGTTCTGGCGTGTGATTTGGGATTCTAGTCAGAAACCAGTCCCAATTTAGTCTCCAGTGTGCTTGAAATAGTAACTGGAATGGACACAAGTCTCCCTTGGGAACCATGTTCACTACAGAGTTTAGAGTTTCTAGGTCAGAGAAGAAAAGAAGAGACCAAGGTCTTGGCCAGAATAACATCACATGGGACATGATTTGGTCAATCCTGTCCAAAGAAACATGAACCTTCCTTAGACTGATGAAGAAATTGATCCCCACATACACTAAATCCTGAGAAGATTAGAGAAAAGACCAAGACAGGTCAGTCATGATCAATCTGAGGGACAGAAAAACAGAAATACTTCTTGGAATTTATCAAAAGTGGGGATTTCCTCCATTGTACCAAAACAAGGGGGAGTAGAAAAAAGGGGGTGGGAATGGAATACACATAAATATCCTTTTATCTTTGTTCCTGCTCCACTCTTTTATGACTCTATCCAAGTCAAAATCATCAAAAGCTGTCTCCTCTAGTCGTATAAGCAAAAATTTAAACAGCCGATTTTCGATGTAAAAGGGTTATTTTCCTGCAGCATTGCAAATATCACAGAATATAACTCTGCTCTTGAATGTGTGTTGTAACCTTTGTACTTTCACAATCAAGAATTCTGAACCTTTATTGCATATTTTTGTTTTTGTTTTTAGCTGGTATATCCAACTCAGCATCTGACATTGCTGTTGAAATATTGTTCTCCAATTCAGGAGAAATTACACTTCACTCGCCTACTTTCTACATTCCTGCCACCACTGACTTTAACTCCACTTTCCACAATCTGGCCACCACTAACATGACACTGAAAATAATCAGTAATTTTACATCCCACCATGTTTGATTTCACTTTCTGGAAATGGACCAAAGTTTGCACATGCACATAGGAAAGGATATCAATTGCAAAACTGCTCTAGTACACACATTTTGGTGTAAATAATTAGTCTTTGTATCCTCTGTATTAACGTACATCTGCAGACTTTGAAATGGAAGCGGTATGGTGATAACAAAATATCCTTTTAAATTTATGTTTAGATTCTTATTTGTTCAATTTATCGTAACATATAAAATTTATATACTGCTGCACATGTACATTTTCATGTAGGAGTTAGCATGAGCACCTTCCTAGTGCTCAAAAATGTACACATTTTGCATGATTTATGCAATTGCTGGCCCTGACAGCCTATCTGGAAAAGAATTTCAAAGGCTGTTGTGCATTAACTGGTCATCAAAACATTGGAGGGCAGGGATCCCTAAAGAAATCAAGTGGTCTGTTACCTCCTCCATCACTCTGGTAAAAGCTCTAGCAATGAAAGCAAGGTCAAATGGATGAACTTGAAATTAAAAAACCTCTTGGTCAATATAAAACCGAAAGCTTTTAATTGTGGCAGGATGTGAACATATGCATCCTGAAGATCAGTGGAAACTGCTGTTTAAGGCAGCATGGTCATTCTGCCTTTTTCAACACCAGAAAACTAGAGGGAATAGAAACCATCAACCTGACTGCACTCTTCTGCAGAAGGGTGTTTACCTCTTCCCTTTAGGAATGATGAAAGGAAAAGAGGATCCATGATAGGGGAGGATATTCCAGGAAGTGAAGTTGGTATCTGACCTTTAAAGTGCAATGGACCCACACAATGTCTGTGATACCTGACAAAGCCCTGAGAAAAAAAAAGAGCTGGATGAACACATACCAGGATGTCGGGAAGAGAAAGACACTGCAGGTGAGGGCACAACTTCCTATGGCTAACCAACCTCCTTAGGGGAGGGGGAAGAAATGCAAAGACTTTCTCCTCAGACTTCTCCAATTGCCTCGCTAAGTGAATGATGGTCAGAAGGGTCTATTCATCTTGTGAGATTGTTTAGGCTGCACCTACTTTACGAACTTGGGAAAAGGTCCCTTGGGGAGAGTGTGCTTCATAGTTTGTTTTGTTAAGCCTGGAGCCACTGCTAAGGTCCTGTGCTGCTGTTCCCTCAAATCCTGTGATGCTATGGTGGGGACAAGGCCTCTGACAAGTGTCTCTGCCTCAAGAGTGCACCTTTTACCTCTCCATGACAGGATCCATGCAAAAGTGAAGACCACTGAGAGCACCACTGACATAGAAAGTTAATGACATTACATGTTACAGCAGCAACCAGCAAGCACAGAAGTCTCACTGCAGACAATGTTTCATCCTTCAAGAGACTGAAGGAGACCGCCAAAAATAGATCAACATAGAAGGTGATGATTACTTGAGTGCAAACTTTAAGCTCCAATGTTTTCAATATTTTCACAGGGAGATAAGCCTAGACCCCAGCCAATATTCCCACTTGTGTTGCACCAGCATCCACACGGTGGGACAAGTGGTGACTGGGGGTGGCTTAAGGGGCCAAGCTGGATAATGAACTTGATAGCTGGAGGCAGATACCAGCAAATGAGCACAGAAGGGGATAACATCATTCACCACTTTACTGACTGTCCAAACTTCTTCCAAAACTTGATAAGACAGGTAAGAATTAGTTAAGTAGGGGGGAGGAATGACCATTGGGTGAGATATGGCTGTCCTTCACAGCATCCCTCTCAGGTGATGGAGACATAAAAAATTATGTTTCAGTTGTCCTGAAACTGCTCATGAGACTAACCCTACTTGCTGTCTTCCTGGTTTAATGAACTGCAGATCCCTTCTAGATCATATTGGAGGTAAGTGTGGAGATAAGTACATTTTGCTGGACAAGGTCATAGGTGACAGAGTAGCATCATAACCTATCACATTCTCCAAAACTTAAAACCAAGGCAGGGAGATCCATGACAAAATGGGGGAAGGAAGACTTGCATTTTGGAAAAGGATTCCACACTATGTGTACAGATTAGACAAGAACAAATGGAATGAGAGAGATGCTGATCTATAATAATAATAATAATAATAATAATAATGACCTCATTTAAAGAGGATAACACAATTAGCTAAAAACTAATCTACCTTGAGGCCCTCATACAAAGGAATTTATTTATTTTAGCTGCATCTCTGAAGCCACTGGATATATTGGGTTTGGAAGAAGGAAATAGAGTGGGCATTTCTAATCTCAACTGGAATACTATTCCAGAGCAGAGTTCCAGAGTATTGGAAACCTTTTTTAAATGACTCCTTATTTGGTTTGGGAATTTTATACTGTTTGGTAGACATGGATCGCAGGTGGGGAGTATTACCAGGTTGCCTATACTGGAATAGTGATTGTAAATATTCAGGAGCACTATTATGAGATATCCTGTACATTAATTTGGCTTTTCTCAAACAGATTCGTTCTTTAATAGGTAATATTTTTAACCTACCAGCTAAATTTTCCTTGCTTTCTTTCTGGATTGATATTAGCCCAAATGCTCTTTTTTGAAGATGTCCCACCTTTGCTATGTTTTTATCATTTGAATTACCCCATACTGTACTACAGTAGTCCAAATAGGCTTGTATGTAACTGTTATAAAATAGTTTTCTGTGCCTTTCAGGGAGAAAATGTCTTATCCTACTGAGAAGCCATAAACTTGAATTGACTTTTTTACTGATATGTTTGATATGTTCAGTCCATGATAGGTTATTATCTACCAGAACACCAAGTAGTCTATCATGACAGATCCACCTCTGCAGTTGAGCAAGTATTTGGTGACCAGTGCTCAAAGCCCAATGACATGCACACCTTACCAGATGCCTGGTGACCAGTGCTCAAAGCACAATGACATGCACCCCATACCAGGTGGCTGGTGACCAGTGCTCAAAACCCTATGACCTGCACCCCATACCAGGTGCTTGGTGACCAGTGCTCAAAACCCTATGACTTGCACCCCTTATCAGGTGGCTGGTGACCAGTGCTCAAAGCCCAATGACCTGCACCCCTTACCAGGTGGCTAGTGACCAATGCTCAAAACCCAGTAACCTGCACCCCACACCAGGTACCTGGTGACCAGTCAAAATTAAAACCAACCCAGCAGTTTTAAAAAAGAAGCTGATAATAACAATGCTGATGGACAACATAAACTGATGCAGGGCCATACCTTATGCTCACTGGCTAAATGGCCAAGTGAACTAAAACTCAGAACCTGATCGAAAGATAGGAATAAATGTACTTTTATCCAACAATTTATTTTAAGCATTTAATTAATTTTTGTTTGAAATGTGCTTCCTACAGTCTTCTTTCCCACCACGTATAATGCTTTGAAGGTTGACATCAAACTAACAGTCAAATGTAAGAACAGTTGGACGGATTCTTCCTCCACCATTAATACTGGCCGCCATGTATAGCCTATCGAGTGCTGAAAAATGGCGTTAAGCCCAACAACAACAACAACAAGAACAGTTGGCCAAAACTGCAGTATGACACTTTGTGTAGAAATACCATTCAGTGCTGTTGGCCAAAACTGCAGTATGACACTTTGTGTGGAAATACCTTCCAGTGCTGTTGGTCAAAACTGCAGCACGACATTTTGTGTGGAAATACCTTCCAGTACTGTTGGCCAAAACTACAGTATGAAACTTTGTGTGGAAATACCATCCAGTGCTGTTGGCCAAAACTACAGTATGACACTTTGTGTGGAAATACCTTCCAGTACTGTTGGTCAAAACTGCAGTACGACACTTTGTGTAGAAATACCATCCAGTGCTGTTGGCCAAAACTGCAGAAGAATGCTTTGTACGGAAATACCTTCCAGTTTTGTTGGCCAAAATTGCAGCGGCATGCCTTGTGTTGAAATAACTTCCTCAGTTGTGGACTGTATATGCAAAAAAACCAAGTATGTCAAAAAATTTTCAGTTTTTATACTACTGGAAGTTCTCAATTAGGTAGGTGCTTGCTATCAGAATTGTCCAATTCCATTAAGTACTCTTTGAGATAAAGTTATGTAAATTTCTTTTTTGTTTTTAGTAATGAACAGCAACATTTCTAGAAACAAAAAAGACATTCAAGCTAGAATGCCTTCTGTAAAATTTAACCAAATTTTATTACCGGTAAGCTGCTTTTTGATGATGCATGACAAATGAAGGACCATACCAGAAGCTCACTTAGCCTTATGAGGTAAGGCATGTTATTTGTCCCATGATGCCTTGTGTATCTTATTTTGTATTTCTGTAGGCTGTAGCACACACTTTTTTTAATCAATGAATACTCCATGACAGTCACATTTTTCTTCATGATCTTTCTCAGACATTTGCAGGTAGCTCAGAACAATTAACTGGACAATATTTAATTGGTTTTGTGATACATGTACATGCATTTTGGTATGTTTTCACAAATTAATTGCAGTAAGATGTTGCAAGCATTTTTGTTATTTAGATAAACTGGTATGAAAGCATAGGTTTGCAAATATAAAATTTTATTTGACCAGAAAATCAGAATCTGACAGAAGTGACTGTAATGGCATTATCTGAGGTTAAATCTAGGAATGATTCTGTCATAATTGCAATGGTTGGCATCTCTGCAACAAAAAAATTCCACTGTACAGTGCCATAAAAAAAGATCAAGAGGTTACCATTTATTCTTGCTTACAAGTCAGATCCAAATGCACGCGGCAAATCTGCCAGCACATATTGCATCAGCAGACCTGGGTCTGTGTGCTCCATATTCAAAGGAGTAATCAGTAGAACAAACAATACAGACACATGAGGTTTATTTTGTTTGCAGCTGGAGCCATCTTACAAGTAAATATAATGGTAACTCAGACTAGTTGTAGAAAACACAAATATGAAGACAACTCTGGCAGATATTGACTCCCCCAAAATGTTAAGACGCATGGTATGCAGTGCAAATGACACAAATTCCACTGGCTGGAGACAAATAATGTACATGTGTAGTAGTTACCATACTACCTCCAAGGGTTTGGGAGCAATGATGCTAGAAGCATTGTATAACTAAAACTGCAAAGCTTATTGCAAAGTATACAAAAAAAGGCTTCAACAAAATTTGACCCATGCAAAAGGAAATACAGGATGATATAAATTTTGAAATACAATATGATACAAAATTAGAAGAGAAAATACAAGAATATGCATGCAATTATTGGAATATCATTAGACTAAAAAAAACAACAAAAGAATTGACATGAACGAGGTCTGCAAAGGTTTGGAATGCTGTGATACCTGCGGTGAGACAGGTATTTGCCAGTCACATGACCTGATCCATCACAACCTGGTATAGGACAGCTAAAACCAGAAGATAATGTTAGTAAGCATACAAAGCTTGAGCATTAAAAAAGTGTTTCTTGCTGTCATAAAAAAATTATTTTTTTCAGCACTCAAAAACTTCTTCAACTGGAACTAGACTCAGAGGCACACACTGATGCTGTCCTGAACTATGGCCTCTCCAAGTGTAAGTAGCATAGTTGGTTCCCTGCTGTCTTTTCAAAATATAAGCTGTGCTGGGATCAATCCCAGCTGTCTTTCCCATATATAAGCCATGCTGGGATCACTATGTCTTTCCCACATACAAGCCAAGGTGGGATCAATCCCTGCTGTCTATGTCTTTCCCACATATCAGTCATGAAAGTCCAAGCTGGGATCAATCCCAGTTGTCTGTCTTTCCCACATATCAGTCATGACAGTCCAAGCACGGATCAATCCCTGCTATGTCTTTCCCGCATACATGTATCAGTCATGACAGTCCAAGCTTGGATCAATCCCTGCTGTCTATGTCTTTCCCCCATACATGTCTTTCCCCCACAAACAAGCCAAGCTGGAATCAATCCCTGCTATGTCTTTCCCACATACAAGCCAAGCTGGGATCAATCCCTGCTGTCTATGTCTTTCCCACATACAAGTCAAGCTGAGATCAATCCCTGCTACCTATGACTTTCCCAAACACATGCCTAGATGGGATCAATCCCAGCTGTCTTTGTTTTTAACATATATAAGTCATGACAGTCCAAGCTGGGATCAATCAAAGCTGTCCATGTCTTTCCTGTATATCATTCATGATAGTCCAAGCTGGGATCAATCCCACCTGTCTATGTCTTTCCCACATACAAGCCATGCTGGGATCACTAACCGTTTTCCATGTCTTTTCCACATACAAGCCATGCTGTGATCAATATTGTGTCTATATCTTTCCCATATGCATGCCATGCTGGGATCAATCCCTGCTGTCCATGTCTTTCCCACATATCAGTCATGATAGTCCAAGCTGGGATCAATCTCTGTTTTCTCTGTCTTTTCCACATACAAGTCATGCTGTGATCAATATTTTGTCTACATCTTTCCCATATACATGCCATGCTGGGATCAGTCCCTGCTGTCCATGTCTATATTCCCACATACAAATCATTAGGGACCAATCCCTGCTGTCTGTGTCTATATTCCCACATACAAATCATTAGGGATCAATCTCTGCTGTCCATGTCTATATTCCCACATACAAATCATTAGGGATCAAGACACAAATACTTATTAAGTAAGATCTATTTTTTAAAAGTAAATATAGGGAAATATTTCACTAACGAAACAGAAATATCATATTGTCACAAGTGGCAATGTTTTGTTTCATTTTTGCTTTTACTGACTTTAGTGGTAATTTACACAATAATGGCGATTTCATGCTGAGGACACAGATGCCAAGTGCCTTGCCGAAGGCTGCCCTAGGGTTGTACTAAATCTGCAACCCTTGGATCAAGACACTCTACCAACTGAGCTAATGCGGCTTTCTCACAATCCATGAGTGACAAACCAATATGTTTCCACTTCAGTCATGTAATATTTGCTTGTATCTACTCCACTGCAGTAGAATTTCTGTTGTTATATATTTCTGATGGCAAAAACAGTCAACTTGCATCAGTTTTGTCCGATCTGTATCAATGTAGTAATGGATGTATTACTTGATGTGGCCTTGGCAAGTCTGCAGTCAGGTCCGGCAAAAGACATTGCTCCTAAATTTCAATAGTCACTTAATTTCAGTCTGCAATCTACATCCACCCATCCCCAATGTCTTAAAACATGATTACGAGTCTAGTCAGTTGCTAGTTAAACAATTTTTACAGTTTAGTCCAGATTTTTGTCAAAACATTTACCACTTGTTGAAGAGTGGAACAGGTTATGGATGAATATCAAATAGAAACACACAAGTTCAGTTAAAGATGAGATGCACACTATTCAAACTATATTAAGCTTGTTAAACCTACTTGCAATTGTTTATAATTTTTTTATTTTAGGCATTTTTTACAGCTTATGCAAATGTAGTGTTGGTATATTTTACTATCAATTCATCCTACTAGAGAGTAAGGTAAAGGGCGGATGAAAGAAGAAAAGGAAAATTGCAAAAGACCTAAATACAGAAGTGCAAAAAAAAACTAGTGATATGCTAAATTTAGCTATAAATAAAGAGATGCCATAAAAATATGATCCAACTATGAATGAATTAACAGATCTCCTAAAAATATGATCCAACTATGAACAGAGTATCAAAAATGTGTGGTGGAAGGTTTTAGAAAATGAAACAAGTTAATCAATTGATCCAGTGAATTAGATTGTAATGAAATATATTTATATTTGTACCTTCTCTAATTTTCTTTGAGATTCTGTTCCAAATTAGAAACCTGAATGTTGAAAACATTTCTTAAAGTGTTCTATACATGGTCTTGGAATGGAATAATAGCTGAAGGTATTATATACATTTACAGTATTTAACTGATTTATATAGGTATGTGTGAAATTATTAATATAGGCATTCCATACACTTATGTCATGCAAGTCATTTTTTTATAAATGGTGACCTTGGTCTTGAGGCTTTTGATCTGAATGATAGGTAACTTCCTTGTTATAACATGGTTTTAACCTATATGCTTTTGATCTGAACAACCCTAGCTTATTTCCTCATTTTAACATTATGCCCTTGACCTATATGCTTTTCATCTGAACAACACTAGTTTACTTCCCTGCTGTAACATGGAGACTTTAATCTTTATGCTTTTGGTAATTATGGTTATCAATTTCAACTCTGAAAACTCAGCAACCTTCTGTTTTGAGTGACCATTTTTTGTTGGCAGAAGGAGTGGTCTCACAAGATATATTTACAGTAATGGCAGTAACATTTGGTAAAAGTTTGGAATCATCTGAGCATGTTGAAAAATCTTCATGCCAGGAAGCTTTCTGTCAAATTTCATCAAATTCTGCCAAGCAGTTCTTAAGAAGTTATTTAAAAATCGTTCAAATTTTGTAATGGCAGCCATATTTGATAGTGCATTTGGATCATTTGCACAACTTTGAAAGTCATCAATGAAAATAAACTTTGTCTCAAATTTGTTCAAATTCTGATAAGCTGAGTATTTTAGGAGTCTTTTATAGTATTTCTATTGTTAGTAACACTGGCCATATCCAATGGCAGAGTATTTTAGGAGTCTTTTATAGTTTTTCTATTGTTAGTAACAATATTCATATCCAATGGCAGAGTATTTTAAGAGTCTTTTATAGTATTTCTATTGTTAGTAACAATGGCCATATCCAATGGCAGACTGGCATCATCTGTACATCAATTTCAGGATGATTACAAATTTTGTCAAAGTCTCATGTGCAGTTTCTGAAAGGAAATATTTTTTTATTGTTAAACTTTTTTTGTAACAGTGGCCATATCTGATGGATGATTAGCATGACCTGAACAAATCTGAAATCTATGTTGCTTTCTATCACATTTGGTCAAATTCTACTGAGCAGTATCGAGCAGTTGTTTACAGTTTTTTCTATTTTTAATTATGGCCACATATTGTATGATAGATCAAAATCCACTGAAAGAATTTAGAATGCTCTATGTGCAAACTGATCAAGCAGTTCCTTTTAGAAGCTGTAAATAGTAATTACAAAAGAACATCAGCAACAATAATGGACAAAAGACCATATCATAAACTCCAAGACTGAACAATCACTTGAGCAAATGAAAACTTTCTTAACCAAAATTTTCATCTACATTTTCTACGTGACATTGACCCCAAGAAAGCACAGGTGTGTCACACTGTTTTGTTTCAGATTCGTAATGTTTCATGTCAAGTATGAAGACAAGGAATCAAGTGGTGTATAAAATATAAGCAAAGACAAAACTTTAACAAAAACCTTAACACAGATTTTCTCTGACTGTGACCATAACCCAAGGTCATTTGGGCAAGCAAGACTTTTCATCAATGAAAAGTCCAAGCTTTATTATGAGTCAGGCCAAGTACTATGAGAATCTATCGGGGTGTTTATGAACTGTATAATAAAGTAAAAAATTGTAACCAACCAAAACCTTGATGGAAATCTTGTCCGAGAACTTGACCTCAAGGTTATGGGGCAAACAAGCAATGAATCATCTTATTTTCATAATGACTGATGCCAGGTAAAGATCGACCAAGGGGTTTATGAAATATATACAAAAGACAATCTTTACTCAAAACCAATTACTACTACAATAAACTGTGATAACAATGCCAACACCAGAAAAGCAACTGGTTACATCTCACTTTTCCAATATGAAATGGACAAGCACCAGTTAAGAAATGTACAGTACACTCAACAGATGAGCTTACCACTGACTCTCTGGTTAGAAGACAGACTACTCAAATAGCTCAGATGGTAGAGTCTTAGTCTTGAGTACAGACTATTCACATAATTCAAATGGCTGAGTATTTTACTTAAGCAGGCAACTCAAAATAACTCAGGGCACAGATTATTCGACTCGAGTATATAATCACTTAGCTCAGATGGTACAGTATTTGTCTAGAATAGACTCCTTGCACAGCTTAGGTTGTAGAGTATTTGTCTTGACTACAGACTACCTAAGAATCCAGGACTAATTAAGAGTCCTATCATATAAGCAGTTCAAACAAGTCCATTTTGTAGACGAAACCTACAATACATAAACCTGACCTTCATAGAATAATGGTATAGCAGTCAAGGCTCAATCTATTATGACCTTAAATAAGTATTGCAAAATATCATCATACCGAAGAGGTTCATCATCCTGCCTGTCTCCTCCTTCCTTCCCAAGGATCTTTTTCAGCTTGGCAGCACGTGGACATCCAGACAAACTGCGGTGTGAGGTATAATTTCCTGTCACATGACCAGAACCATCACAGCCTGGGGTGGGACATCTAATAGCACAATTTGGCAAATACAGATTTAATAAAAACTGCAATTCAAATGTACCTGATTTCAGATAAATCCAACAAATGATACAAGATACAAAAAGAAATAAACAAAACAATAAATTAGTTGGAATTTCAATTTATGTCTACATGACTACAACAAGTTTTGCCAAATGTTGGTCAATCTGGCCACTGCAGGCTCCTGAGCATAACAGCCAGCTGAGTATAAAAGGTAAACTACTGATTGTTGTACGTATGCATGTGTGTGTGCGTATATCTGTAAAATTCATATTACTAATTAGGCCCAATCAATCTCTGTAACCTCCAACTTTGGAATTTGACAAGTCTGAAGATCCATGCTGTTTTTATTTTCAATGTACACTGACAAAATAAAAATGTATTTCCAAAACACTTCCTTGATTTGTTTCTTTTGTTCACAGAATTTACAAAGTTGTGTTTCAACTATAATTATGTTTGAGCCAGATGACAAATTGACATTTTTAGAAGAGAAAAAGTATAAAGAGAAATCAATGATACATGGCACTAAAAGATTAGTCAAACAATTTTCAGCTGAATACTGATTTTCAATCTTTTTTAAAACATACTTTATTGCATATATCAGAAAAGAAAAAGGGAGTGGCAAAACTTACTCCATCATGAACACCATTCTGACCACTCAGTATGTAAACAAACAAGGTGACAAGATTTTATTCTACAACATCTTTATTCATATTCCATGAATACATTTTACTGTGCAGTGTGATAGGTTACAATACCATCAATATTACCATAAAAGTAACAAAACTATGTAATAAACATAGCATACACGAGAAAGAGACACTCTAAATTTCTATGGTACATTGGGGCTTTTTACCACTCTCTTTCCATGCATATATATATATATATATACATATATATATATATATATATATATATAGAGATAGATAGATAGATAGTGGAGTCTCGTTAATCCGGACTCCGTTTATCCGGAAACCTCGCTAATTCAACGGGAACGGAATTCCTAAATGTTAATTTGCTCTGTTAATCAAGAAATCCGCGTTCCGGATCCGGAAATCAAAATCGGGGACCAAAGTGTAAAATTACATTAAAACTTTTCTCGATAATCCGGAAATAATCTGTCCAAAAATAAAATTCGAAAAATCGTATGTGAAAATACAATCAGAAGAATAATACATAAAACACAGTAGTGAAGCCCTTGAGAATCTATGGCCACTATCAATAACTAAGTAGCGTGACCATATTGTAACCAGCGATTGTATAAACAATGTCTGTTTTAGCTAGTCGCCGACTGGGGTGTTAATAAATAAACACACTGGGATCAAATCGTCCACGCTTTTTGACATAACATATGGTAAATAAATTAAAAGTGTCATTAAGCCTCTTTGTTGTTTACCAATTGTATGTAACAATCACAGTTTATTGTTTGCTGTGCAAATACAGTTGACATTTTTAAGCTGTGGACAGTATACGGCTTCAAACAATCCAGGCAAACAAAGGTTACAGACTTCTTCAGGAAATTGACATAATAAATGTATGTACAGTACATACATGTACATGAACATAGTGTGATGTGTTCGCTATGTTAATTGTCTAAACTTCTATTTACTGTATATGTACGTACAAGCACATGCTATAATAACGTGAAATAAACACAAATTAATAGATGTATTCATTAATTTATTTCCACCATTATTGAATATACAGTACATTACATTTAAAGCTAGCATATACATGTACATGTATACGGTGTGATATCGTAAAATAACAAATGTGCATGATTCAATTATCCCGAAAACTCGTTAATCCAGACATATTCGCTGGGAACGAATGTGTCCGGATTAACCAGGCTCCACTGTATATATATAAATAAACAATCTAGTGAGAGTTCAAAAAAAAAAATCTTGACTTGTGCTTCAAGAGTTTTTTTTCCCATGCTCACAACCAAACACAAGACAACTGCTTGGGGAAAAAATCTGCCAACATCAAAGTGAATTCATACTTGTACACAATGCACTTTTCATCAAGGTATCAAAGCAAGTATAGGCCAAACAGCCATGATTAATTTATATTTTTCATCTGTTGCAGCTGCATATGGGACTACATATTGGCATAGACAATTACTTAAATGTCTGACAAGCGATTTCAATCAAATATTGTAGTGAATAAACAAAGTGCAGTATGAGCATCAGATCAAAATATAACTGCAGTGTTTAAACTGAATTGATGACCATCTTTTGCAATTGGCAGTCTCTGTAGAAGAAATCATACTTCAGGCATATATCAAAGTACTGTAGCCAAGACAAAACACTGGAAAGATCAATTATTTTTCTACAGAATGAGCAACTGTCTATTGATCCAACTCATTGGGAAGATCAATCAATTTTCTACATTATGAGAACTTGTATGATGATCAAACTCATTAGAAAGGTGAACTTGTGTGATGATCAATCATTTTTTATACAATGAGAAACTATACGATGATCCAACTCACTGGGAATATAAATAATTTTTCCACACAATAAGCATCTGTGTGATGATCACAGGTTCAACCTAATCATTACTTCTGAAATGTTAACTAACGCTTTAGACCCTCTTTAAATACCTTGTCCTTTACTTATCAGTATTGTATATATATATATATATATGTGTGTGTGTATGGAAGGAGAACATTAAAGAGCCCTTGTGCCATGTTTTGACCAACATTCAATTGCTGGTCTCATCTTTTATTGTACAATCTGGCTGCAACAATTCTGCACAATGTCTTGCCTGCTCTGCTGCTACAGGATTCCTAAGCCCTATGTGAGAAACAGGTTACTATGCCCTATTATTAAGAGTGGTAATCTATATTATATGGCAATGTAAGGAACAAAATGCAAACACTCATCATTCAGTGAGAGATTAGCCAAGCAAAGACTGTTCTCAAGATTCTTCTTGCCCTAATGAGAACATTATACACAAATGTTGTTCTTGGACTGAGAACTCACACCACCTCTAAAGCAAACAAGACAATAACAAAGATGTCAAAACATGACAAGTGGGATGCATTGTGTTTACCGTTCTGAAATTACCCGGTTAACTTTACTTGTTATGATGTTGTTAAATGTACACACCCAATAACACGTACTTGGCATTTGTGCAAGAATCCCCAAACAGTCTGTCACAGTTTGCCCAAAGAGAGTTAAAGTTTATACGACCAATGACATAAAAGCATAGCCTTTGTAGAAGTAATACCTCATCTCACCTATTCTTCAATGTTAAGACACGTAGCAAAATGTTTGAAATATTTCATTATTCATACTCAATTTTGATTGGTAAATATTTAATTCGCCAAACTGCAGTATGCCATAATTAAACAAACATAAAAAAATGATAGAGAATGGTCTATGTATTTTTAAATAAAATGCATCAATTAGTTTTTGTTCTCTTCTAATAATACAACTGTACTCTTTTTTATAACACCACAGGTTCTTCAAAATATTTAAGTTACAGGGTACAGCAAATTTATAAACATAATTTGCTACATGAAACAACATTGTCAATTATATGCTCCCTTAAATTTCCACAAATTGGTGGAAGGATACTTAATACAAAATTGTTTCAAAATTATTTTATTGTTTTACTATCCTTCCTTGTCTCTCCAAATTACTAGAAAAACATGTACATGATTTTTTTCTCAACTATTTGAACACTTATGATCTTATTCATGATAATCACGAAAGCCCTACTAGTTACAACACAACAAAGTTAGATAGCGACAGACTCCTGATTCTGTTTGACAACGTGAGCCTTAATATAACCTCTCAAGATATAATCCTTGGTGTATTCGTAGAAAACAATCTTACTTGGTCTATCCACATTAAACATGTTTCAAAAAAGGTTAATTTTTATCTTTGGCTACAAAAGAAAATCAAATGTAATTTAGGGGTAATACATGTACCTCTAATTCAAACATAACAAGACTTTTAAGACTCCAGAAGAGGGCTTGCCATTTAATTCTAGATCAATGTATAGACAATTTTCAGGATGCAATGAATAAGATAAAGGTTTTAACAATACATGAAAGAATATTTCTTAGAAAGGCCAAATTGATGTATAAAATATCCAGAAAAGCCATTCCTATCTATCTAAGCAATACACTAATGGTACTCCAAATTTAAGGTCCATAACAAGTAAAAATACATTATACCAAGGCCAAAGAAGGAATTGTTTAAAAAAAGTTTTCAATATACTGGTCCACTGGTATGGAACAACATTACCAGTGACATAAGGCAGGCTCCTAGCATTTCTTCTTTTCATAATCAATGTCTCAAATGGATGAAATCTTTAGAAAACTGAACAGTTCTAGTCAACAAATACTGCCTGCTTTTCTGTAATTTTGCATAATTTTCAAAGTTGAATTTTTCAATGCAGGAGGATATTTTATGTTTTACATATGTTTATGTGTTCACAGATGCCTGTGGATGTATTCCAGGCTTGATACTTTGAATTTTAAAGTTACTTAATTATTTAGTGCCAAACCAGATTCTTCGCATCATGTTGCATATACTGTATAAATTGTACATAATAGATAGAAGGACTCAAGGTAGATTAGTTCTATAATTGAGTTACCTTCTCTAAATAAAGTCTTCATTATTATTATTATTATTATTATTTTTATTATGATATGTAAACTTGTTTTCTAATAGTACATGTATCATAACATATGAACACACTTTATTCTCTTTCATCTGAACTATTTCCTACGTCCAAAGAAGTTGGGATACATTAGTTATGGTTCCCCCACTTTTCTAAATATAAATTTCCAGGTATTTTCTGGGGTTTTTCCAAGATGAAATAAATTTTTTTAAGGTTAACATATGACCATTACTGAATGGAATTAAAGAACATTTTGGATTATAAAACATGCATTTTCCAAATCTGAAGATGTTTCTCTTTCAAGACTCTCCAAAACATATATGTCAGAAAAGATGATCATGTACAAAAACCACAAAATGAGTCACACGAAACAAATCATATTATTTTCCTATAAACTGGCATTTAGAGCCATTTCAATGTAGAATACAAATCCTAACTTTACTTAGCTGACCTGCATTATATTGCTATGTGGAAACAACATAATGAGCATAAATTATTTTGTTTCCTTTCAAACCTTTATTTCTAAGATTTGTAGAGCAATATATGTGCATGTTACACAAAGTAAACATTTCCTATCACAGTATAAAAAAAACCAATAAATTCAAAGTATTAGAATCTTATCTTGCAACAAAAAAAGTTTAACCATGAATTTATGTGTGCCAATAAAATCTCAAATGAGATTTTTCAACCAACCTAAACTCCTTAAGATGATTTGGTTAAAAATTCCATCATTTAACATTTACAAAAGGGTTGATTTAAATTTTGACAAAAGACCTTCAAAATTATATATTGTTGTATAAACAAGGGCCGAAATTTCTGTAAAATCATCGTCTTCTTGTAGGTCAATAAACCAGTCCCAAAACCTGTAGTGATACATGGGCTCTTATCGTTTCTTAATATATAATAAAAGGGATTACAATTTCCCATTTCTTCTAGATTCTATTTAAGATCTGAAACAAATGCTTCAAGCTACATGTCACTGTGTAGTAGTTTTGCACCAAAGTTCAGCTGAGAGATTCAACATTTTTCTAATCTGGGTTTCCTCCGAACATCCAATCCCATTCTTCACATTGGGACATTTAGGATGGCGTGTGGGTTCAGAGCAATTACAAATAAAAAATTGGAATCTGCTGCCACTGTAAGATAGCTTACCAGCGGGCCTAGCAAATTTAAACTATGTTATAACGACTTACACCTGCCTGACATCAGTAAGAAAAATATTTATTTTCTCAAAAATGGCAAGTATTATATTCGTTATGTCTTTAATCTGCTGACAGACTAGATGAAACTCGGTGTAGATGAAACCTGACCTGGTACTCGCCATTTGTGTTAATAGTCACATGACTTCACAACTCTCAAACAACAACATCAGAAGTCCAATAGACACGTGATAACAACAAACTCCTTTTTGATATCGTTGTACAAAGTTTCAATTATATTAAATGAAAGTCTCATACCGTTCGTAAAAACCAGAAAGAACATATAATTCTCAGCATATTTATTTCGAGAACAACTACAAGAAACTTGGCCAGTCTGATTCATCAAGCAGAGCAGTCTGGTTCCCTGCTTCATATGCTTCCTGTGTGAGAGAGCACATGTCAACGTGGTAGTCATGTGATACAACAAAACTCCAGAAGTTGGTCTCGGAATAGAGAACTTTGTGCTCTTTCATTTTTGTATTTTTATTGCAACCAGTATACGACTTTCATTTAATATTTTTTTCTACAATTTTTGAAAATGATGGCTGTGAGATTCTGTGTGCTCATGCGACCAGAATTTGAAATTGCTAGTACCGGCTCAAATTTCATCAAAACTTTAGTTTTTTCGTCTTTCAGCAGATTAAAGACATAACGATTTTAATACTCGTGATTTCTGAGAAAATAAATAATTTTCATATCGATTTTATGCAGGTATGACTCGATTTAACGTTTAAGTTTGCTGGCATATCCGCTAAGCGGTCATGCTTTAACGCTACCGTGTTCTCTTCTTGTGATGCTAGACTAGTTTTCATACCTTCCATATAAATAAAAAAAGATATGGATATTGTACTGTCTCTGAAACGAAAAAGTCTACGAGACAAATCTAATCCACTGAGCGTTTGGATTATCTCAACAAATATATTTATGGCAAGCACCCAAATGATCCATACTGCAACCTCCTAATAGTATTCTGGTTAGAACTCGATAAATGTAACTCACAATCAGTTCAGTTATGACTCAATTATGTAATTGTTTCGGGCATCAAATTGTGGAGGAAAATTCCCAAGTTTTTCTCGACTTTCGTCAATATTTGCAAAATTCAAGCACTTTTCACGGTCGGGGAAAATTTTTTATCATTTCTCCCGACTTTTTCCAGATTTCCTGGTAGCGTGGGAACCCTGATTAGTATTGAAATACAATGAAGAAAAAAGATCTTTAACATTCAGGTAATTTTGGGCATGTAAAGGTAAATACGGACAGATATGCACATGGATGCTAAGTGGCCATTATGCTGAACTCCTACCACTCAATGAATATAAAACAGGTCCAGACAAAATCCATTATACTGTCTTTGTTGAACAGTGTACAATAAAATCCTTTTTAAGGAAAACCCCAATATTTAGACCAACTGACTACAGTGACAGAAAATTCAAATAAACCAATTCTGTATATATTTGGTACACCTCATCGTTTGGACCACTAAGGTAACAAGACTAAATTTCTACAGTTCAATTAAAGGTCTCGTATTACTAAAGTTTTACTTCTTCTTGTTTTGCGTGAGAAAACTTGTCAAGCCAGTATCTATTTTCGGTGCCCACAGATGGTTAAATGTTGTAACTGTTGGAATTTAAAATTTCAAAGGATAACTCCAGAACTTTAGTAAATGTGAATGTTTTTATTCATCTGAGTAGATATTTTTAAAATGGCTGCCAATTGTCATTGTGTAAGTCCAATCTTCCAACTTGTATAGGATGAAATATGAAAATAAACTTGTTTATCTTTACTTGAAAGCTGCCAAGAAAACTCCTGAGAGTACTAAATTTGCTCTTGATTGGGATGCAAATGCACAGACTTTTACAAACTTTTCAAGTTTCACACGTGAATTTAAAAAAAGAAATCATGCAGATTGAAATAGAATTGCAGACAGATGAAAACATTAAATAGACTCAGAAGTAGTTCACAGGCAGGCAAATAACATTGTAACTATTTTACAATGCTCTTCGAAGAGAAAAGTGACATTACTTGATATCATACTCAGAATATGAAAGCATTACATAGTGGAAAAAGGGTGTACATGTGAAGTTGTCAGGTTAAGAAAAGGTGAAGTCAGCTAAACTTAATCTGCACATCTGGGCAAATGGTGGGCATCGATTGCCTGATTTGCCCCTTACATGAAGCCTGGGCAATGCAATGCAGATGTAAACGTCTTGTCCAATCATCAGGATTTCCATAAGCCTTTACCATCATGAAAAAACAGGAGTCCCTAAAATTTGACCATTTCACTAAGAACACAATCTATGTAAATTATCTTCCGAACCTGATATCATGCAAATTTATCCCATTTACTATAGTCTGATAAAAAATAAAATTTCAGAAGATAAAGGCATAACAAATTGCTGTATCTGGCTCATAAATGAGGTAATGCAAAAATTACAGAAGCTAATTTTACAGCATCACGTCTCTTGTTTTTCTTTAAGGACCATGGGTTTCTTTACTCTTGGTAATAAATCTGGAACTGTTTCAGGAGAAAAATTTATTGGGGCATTTATATACATAGAATCTATGTTGGGGTTTGGACCAAGACAAGGAAATCCCAGTCTAGGGGTTACATTATTTGTCTCCCCATAGAGCTTCCCTTGTGCAGAGACATATTATGTAACCCTGTGACTGGGACTCCCTTATCCTGGTCGAAACCCCAATGTAGATTGTTTTTCTCACCCAATATTTTCCTTTAAAGTAAAAAGAACTCTTCACTAGTGTAATATAGTTCACGTGCAAATGTTTACATGTGGCTCATTAATACAAATATGTTAATGAGGGCTGGAGTGTGACCGTTGCATCTGAAGTACACAGTTTATACACGTGAGAAAAGAAAAATAACATAAAACGTTGCATAGTAATAAGGTATTATCACATTTAATATATGGATATGAAATTGACAATAAATAGTTAATATTTGTTACAAGAAACTGTTTCATTTTCATCAGTTCCAATTTTGAAAAGCTATATTGTAAATAATGAGATGATACGGAGTACTCAGCTCTAGTGTAGTTATACTTAGTATAAGCTGTAACAAAGAGTAACATGGTGCATTAGATTATGCATGGGTAATTAGTGATCTGTGTCACAATAATATATAGCTCTCCTTTTTTTTTGAGGAAGTGAACCTGTTTGTGACATACTTGTGTGAACTTTAATATTGATTGTAAAATTACCACCATGTATAAAAGACCCTGCAAATACAGACCCTAGCGGATAACCATGTGCTAAACTTTCAGGTTCACGTATTCTTTGAAAATGTATTTTTCTGTCTTGGAAATATGTCAAGCGCTACAGTGAAATTTGCTTATGGATTAATGTATTGACAGATAAATGATTCCTTCTGGCTGCTAAGTGCATTATTTGTCATTAAATATTGTAGGTATGTTTTCTGTCATAGTTCATTTCACACAGCATTGGGAATTGCATCCTAACTGAAGCACAGTCAATTTTCAGGTCAGTGTCATTAAATGTAGCTATCAGTATATAATTTGTTTCACAAAAAGTGTTAAAACTAGTAAGGTAGCGTTAGCTACATTTAATGACGCTGACCTGAAAATGTCCTGAGCTAGGCCTGCATACAGGATAAAATTGACCATGCTGTGCTGAACGAACTAGCACAATACCAAAAAGCTCGACATCGTATGTGTCTTTGTCTCTCTCAAAAAGTTTTTGTATAGCGTGTTCTCAAAGATGGATTGACCTTAAGTTACTATGCTTTTGTTATATATTTGTTGTTGTTTGATTTTAGAACTACATCAGGCACAGCAAAAGACAACAAGGGTTTCTTTTTATAAAAGTAGTTCTGAGCACATGGACACCTGGACTGAGATGACTAGACTGAGATAAGAAAAGTAAGGTTAGCAAAACAGCTAGATTTCTCTGTCGGATGGGTGAGAAATATATATATATATATATATATATATATACACACACACACACACACACACACACATCATATGCATAATACAAATCATTGAACATCCTGGTGATTTATTAAGTCCTTTTTCCACAATGGGACAAAAATTGTCTTTTGAGTGGTAATCAGTTCAGCAAGACAGACCAAACACAAACATTTAAAATGAGCAGTAAAACCTGATTTGTTCCTAGCTACTGATCGAATGGCCAAATGTTTGTCTATTGAGCCCAGTTATCTAAAATGGCAATAGGAGGTAGACTTTACCAGTAATTATTACATGAGGATTTACAAGTAGCTAAACAGTGGATTTCATACAGAAATAAGCTGCACAGATTGTTGAAATGCACCTTAAACTGAAAAGAACATAAGAGCTACGAGAAACACTGGCATCTAAAAATTATTGACATGTACATGTATGTCTTGTAGATAAATCTGTAATAAAATACAGTTTTTGCACAGCAGACACCAAACCACCCAACAACCAATACAGGTTTGGGGGTCGATTTACTGGATTAATGAAAGACAGGTAACAAGCAAATGTTGATGGACAGATGGACACAGGGCCTTATGGCCAGGTGAGCTAAAACTTTAGAAGCTAAAGTTGTGATCCGAATGCCATCCTAATTTTAAAAAATGCATTGAATAAAGCATCATAATAATTTTCATTTACAAAGAGAGCACCATTTCATTCTTTGTCATTTGGCATGAATATTTAGTGAAAATAATTTTTGGCAGAACAGTATAGCAATGGAAAATATACATTCATTACACCGCAGTTCTTTTACCTTTCAGGGAACTTGTTTAAAAAAGTAGAAAAACCTACCTAAATTCAATGGAATTACACAATTCCCAATTATCTCATCTAATGCACACAACAATGCACAGGTAATAAAAGCAAGAAAGCAGGCTGTTATTACCTACTAACCTTTTTATTTAGTTAGCTGAGGATGCATTTGAACAAAATTTATTTCTCTCAATGCACCAAATTTACAATAATGACCAAGTGCAAAACAGGCAATGGAGGAATAATAGGTCATTGTGACCTCCTACTACTGTATAATAATGATATTCATATGATGTAAAACTCATCACTAAAGATCACCTTTTTGCCAGGTGGTCTCTTACAAGACGGTATGGAATATTTGCAAACATTATCCACTTGTCCTATTCTCATGAATTAATGCAATATACACAAGAACGATGCATATGGTCTGAGGTAAAGGCAATGATCTCTCTGTCCACAATAAAAAATAAAAAAAAACACTCAACAGGGATCCAGGTTTCATCATTTATGTGAGAAAGTCCCTTAAATCTATGCCTGTTACTCAATGTCTAGATCTACTTGTCAGAATTAACTGAGAATATTATTAAAGTGACAACATTCAAAAACTTACTTTTGCTCAATCTGATTGGCCTGGACAGTAGCTCGATCAGCCAATGGGCATCCAGAAAGACTGCGGTGAGAGGCGTAGTTTCCTGAAACATGTCCTGAGCCATCACACCCAGGGGTGGGGCATACAAGCAAATCCCGCCCGTCCCCTCTTGCTAAAGCATTATTTTGCTCCTCATCAGCTGTGTCTGATACAGTGGGACTTGATTCACTGGACCAAAACAAAGATTGTTCTATGTAACAAAACAATGGGATAGGGTATGCCAATAGCAAATGATTGTTTTTTGACAAGTGATTCTTTCATTACCAAAAAACATTACATCAATGGAAAATACCAAGCACTTGTGATCAGCCTGCAACTCGGTGAATCAAGTTAGTATACTCCAATGTCTAAAAATATTACATGCAAAGAAAAACGAAATAATCAGTGAAAAGAAATGTCACAACATATATGGATACAGAGAGCTACTTTAATTCACGAAGATGATAGTGTTAATGTTTTGCAACATTAATATACTTCATGCTAAACCAGAAAAACATGCATAAATCATATGCCCAATCTATTGGAATTATCTTTTATTAGGAAAGAATGAAAACTGCATTGCTCATTTCAAGAAACATTTCCTTGCCCACTACAAAAAATCCAACCTAGTAACATCTCCCATTTACATTCAATAGGAAGATTCCCAGCAAGAACCACTGATCCACTGGAAGCTACTGTCAAGCTTTCTCACCTATACACAATAACTGAACATGAGATAGAGGCGAGTTGGCAGTGATGAGTAAAGGTAACCACTTTAAACCACTCAACCACCAGGGGCCCTACAATAATGGACTGCAGATTGGCATCATCTGCATAAACTTAAAAGTCCTTCACGCCAGGATACTGTCAAATTTGGACAAATTCTATTGCGGTTTTTATGCCATTTAAAAGTTTTTTGAAGTTTATAAAAACAGCCCTATTCGAAAGCAAATACAATATTTTTCCAAAATTTCAAAGCACTCAATACTGGAAAATGCTTTCTCAAATTTGGTAAAATTCTGATAAGCAGTTTACAGTAACAGTGATCACATTTCTGATGTTGGATCAGCATCATTAGGAGAAAACAAAATGGAATTGTTGCCAGATGTTTTCTTTTCAATATGGTCGCGTTTTACTTAATGGTTTATGACAGGTCATTTTTTTTTCAGTAATGGCAGCCATATTTGATACCAGACTGGTATCATTTACAACTGAAAATTTTGGCAAAATTAGAGAAATTTATTTTTCATTTTATGCATGTGGCCATATTTGATGGCAGATCAGCATTTTTTTTTTAAAAAGCTGAGATGCTTTGTCAAGTATGGTAAAATTCCGTCAACTGGCTTTAATGGTTCATCTATTTTTAGCAATGGCAGCACTATTTTATAGCAGATTGCCACAATTTCTACAAAAATTAAATCCTCAATGCCGGGATGAAACATCAACTTGTTGTCAGTAGTAGAAGCACATCAGTATATGAAGTCTGATAGACTAGATGCCATCATGCTTTCTGTAAAATTTGGTCCAATTTAGCTGAGCAGTTTTTGAGAAGTCATGTCATGGTGCATTTGTGTATACTAACAGTGGACATATCTAATGGTCGATTGGCCACACACTATCAATACCTGGTCCTCCCTATTCGCACCTTGTAGTACATGGGCAGTGACAGCATTTAAACTGTTGTAGGGTTAGAACTACTACTGTTAAACCATCACCAACAGTGGCTGCTTCTGAAAAAAATTGTGAACTTTCTCCTGTAGTTTTCAGCCAACCAGTTACCTTCATTTTAAGTACAGTATTTTACACTACACATTGTCTGCCTCTGCAGTGAGAAAATATATGGCCATATGTGGTTAAATTTACTTGAATAAGCTTCGGGCAATGTGGGTATGTGAGAAAGCTTGCCAGTAGCTTCTCGTGGGTCGGTGGTTCTTCCCGGGGTTTTCCCGGGTTCTTCCTCCACCATTAATACTGGCCGCCATGTATAGCCTATCGTGTGCTGAAAAATGGCGTTAAACCCTACAACAACAACAACAACAACTTGAATAAGCCAGCATTAAAGGTCACATAAAACTTCCAATGCACCATGGATGACAAAAATTTACACAAGTCCCTTGATAAGAACGACACTCTACAGGCAAAAAATAATTTCCTGGAATTTAGGATCATACCAATTATTCTTTTTTACTACTGCTATATGTAAGCAACAAGATTTTCACATCTGACATGGTACTGTGGCCATATTATATTTAAGTTGAGCATCATTTTCATTCAGGACATGAGTTTTTTTTAAACAGTGAAAATTTAGTTTTTTAAAGGTCTAACTTTAAATGGGTAATGATTACCCATTACTATAGCAGTACCTTCTCCTTCTGCAACTCAGTCCCTAGTCCAAGGTAATATTTCCCTCCTCCAGTTAGTACTGGTAAGTCAGAATTGAAAAGAACCTGATCTCAGTCAGTCACCTTAGTCGCCACCAATATACCATCCTTTTACAACTTAAATTACAGGACATCAGAGCAGTGTGGAAAGAGCAAATCTTTCCAATTGTAGCAAGCAAATATTACATATTTAAAATTAGTTTACATACACCCCCCAAAAATACATTTTACCAATGTAATAATATTTTGCCTATAACTATTACAATCCTGATTTAAGAGGGAGACTGGTCTCAAAAGATCTGGTATAGAAATCTACTGTACTTGCCTTAACAGCATGAGTGTTCACTACTGTTAACTGGTAGAAGGTTGGGACACTTGTTCTACAATCACTTTAGGGCCCAATGAAGAAAATGCTTTGTGCTGATACACCAAGGACCCAAGGTAAAAGGAGAATGTACTTCAAGACCACCAAAACACTATCCAAACTGGAGTATTCAAATAGGCTCAAAATGGTGCAATAGGCTCAAAATGGTGCAATACCCCAAACATCATGGGCTTCAATTCTTGTGGAAGGAAAGGCACCTCACAATGAGGGACTGATATGCTCTTGATAGTGAGGTCAGTTCACAAGGAAATAGTGACTGCCAAAATATTACAGAAACCTTTAATTGGTAGGAGGAGATACTTATGTACCTTCCATCTCCTTAAGAAGTCTAATACAATGTTAAGGCCAAACAGTTCATCCTGCCTATCCCCAGCAGACATGAATGCGGGGATGGGATCTGAACAGAAAGTTGAACAACACAGCCAATTTTTAGCCAGAACCCAGGTTGTCAATAAAAGAAACTGAATCTTAATTACTGCTAAACCATAAACAACCCTTTTCTACTGAAAAGGCATGAAACATACTCCTTCTCCGCTGATGCCAAGGAAAGCAGGAAAACAGAATTAATGATATGGTTCCCCAAGGATTGGTTTTGTGGGCTTTAATGCCATTCTTTAGCCCTTGATAGGCTGCAAAAGACAGCCAGTATATTTGGTTGAGGAAGAACCACCAAACCACAGGAAGATACTGGCAAAGTTTCTCGCATACCCAAGTTGGTGAAGCCAAGATTGAAACTCATGCAGACAGAGGTAAGATGTGTGAGTGATCTGTAAAGGTGAAAGCTTTAGATAACATAGCCATCATGGACCCTTCTCCAAGGAAACTTCACTCAAGGATTCATAAATGGGTTTTGTCAACACCCAAAGAACACAATCTAGGCATCAGTGAGTTAGATACCAGTCTCTGAAGCTAAAAATGCCTGATGAGATAGGAAAGCCAAGTGCCTGTCCCAATGATGGAAGCCTTAAAGAACTTGTGAGTGCTAGATAGGACTTCTATATAACCCTTCGTAGTGGACACATAACATTCTCTTTCCTGGAAAGGTAGATAAAAATCTGTCAACGGCACAGGACAGCTAGGATCAATGTAGCTGGCATCCTTGCTTGAAAACTGCTATCAGTGGAAAAATTGCACGGGAGAAGCCAAGCTTGAAGGTGGAGAATCTATAGGTAGAACAGGCTTCCTATGCTGCCACAGCTGGTTCCACCCGTGATAATCTGGGCTTGTCTACCAACAGGTAATGAAACCTTCACCACTGGTGGTCAAAGGGGGTGCCACTAGGACAAGTCAAAATGTGGCGATCTTGACTAGGCTGAGAATCAGCTGAATTATTTTAAATGGTGGTAAGGTGTTTGCATAAAGATAAACCCACTTTAGACAGAAAGCATCCACTGCACAGGTCATCTCTTCTGGTACTACAGAGACATTAAATGGCACCTTTTTGTTCCGTCTCACGTGAACAAGTTCATGAAGGGTCTCTCCTATATATGGAAATGCAACTCTGCCAATGACTAGAATAGAGACCTTTCCATAGGACCATACAACCTTTCTGGACAGACTCTCTGCCAGATAATTCTCTTGCCCGGGATAGTGAAGACTCAATAGCTGTTAATCATTGCAAGTCCCACACTTTGATACATAGAGAATCTCCCCATCACCTGAGGTATGCTACTACTGACGTGTTGTCTGCAGCAACCATAATACTACGACACCTAATGAAGTTGACAAACCCCTGCAAGTCTAGAAACACTGCATACATTTCCAAGTTGTTTAAATGATGGGTCAGTTCTTCTTTGGGCAAAAATACATTAAG
This sequence comes from Sinohyriopsis cumingii, assembly GCA_028554795.2. Lineage (NCBI taxonomy): Eukaryota > Metazoa > Mollusca > Bivalvia > Unionida > Unionidae > Sinohyriopsis > Sinohyriopsis cumingii. The sequence goes on from CM068824.1 coordinate 30,101,932, forward strand.
AATTACCCCCCCCCCCCCCCGCTCCAGGTGAACACCTCACCCCAAATCTCATGCGTAGATGTAAAGAAAAGAGTGGGTTTTAGGTGTGAATTGGGACTCCAGTCATAAATTGGTCCCAATTTACTTACCAAGTGGAGGCAAAAGTCAGGGGACTCAAGATGACAGAGGGTCCTTATGTAGTCTCCAGTTTGCTAAAAGTACAAACTGTAATGGGTGCAAGTAAAGTCCATCTTGAGGAACCAAGTCTGCAGCTGATCAAAGTTCCCAGGGGAGAGGTAAAGGTGTGCCAGTCCCCAGGAGAGACAGAGAGAGGTAAAAGTGAGCCAGTCCCCAGGAGAGAGAGGTAGAGGTGAGCCAACAGAGTCTTGGCCAGAAGAGCCATTATGATGAAAATGATTAAGTAGATACTGTCTATGTTAACACTCTCCCCAGGCTGTTGAGAAAATGTGTTCCCCACATACACAAAGATGAAGGATGATTTGTTACTTTTTTTAGGTTTGGGACAAGACCAATACAGGTCACTTTTGACCAACAGGACCTTCAAAAAAGACAATAACTTCACATCAACAAGCCATTAAAACATGGGAGGATCATTATACCTAATTACCTCAAGTGGACTGCAACTACTACTATCATTCTAACTCGAGGGAAAAACTGGAAGGGGGGGTGGATGAGGCAAAATAGAAGAGCTCTAAAATTGAATAAACTCTCGGTCAAGTTGAAACTGAATTATGTTCCATGTAAAGAGAAGATTGGGATGTTAAGATATGCATCTTGAATATTGATGGAGGTCACAGTCACAGGGCCTTATAAGAGTTCCTGACAGAAGTGGAATCTCAATCTTAAAGCATTCTTACAGAGAAAATCTGTTTATGGTAAAAGTCGGTTATTAGCTGCAAATTTGCATCTTTTCTCGACACCAGAAAGATCCAGGAACAGAAAAACTAAGTGTGTTGGCTTTCTCCCCCTTCTTGATTGTATCCTACTGCAGAATGGCATGCACCTCTTCCCCTAACTAGGCCATAGACTGGTGAAAGATGATAATCTATAATAGGGGCACATATTCCCAGAAATGAAGCTGGTAGACATCTTTTATAGCAGAAGGGTCTCACACATCTATGATGCCTGACTGAACTCCAGAAAACTGGGTCAGACAAGCTACTAATGGAGCACTAGGAAAAGACACTGCTGGAAAGGATGCAACTCTCTAGGGCCAATTACCCCTCACATTGGTGAAGGGGGACAAGTCCAAAGACTGTCTCTTTCAACTTTTCCAACTGCCTCATGTAGCAAACAACAAGCAAGAGGATGCTTTGAATTGAGGCTGTTTATGAGGCTGTTGAGGCTCTGCCTGCTTGAAATACTTTGGTCAAGGTTCCATATGGCAGTGCACTTCTTGGTCTGTAAGGCTTCCAATAAGTGTCTCTGCCTAGGAGATACAGATTTTAAAATGTTCTTGCTCTGGTGAACAGAGCACCAATGACATGGCGAGTGCATGGTGGAACATCTTTGCCACAGTCTCCAGCCAAACACTAAATTACAGCTGGAGACCAATTCCTTCTACAAGAGACTGAAAACAGGCTGCCGCAGAGAGATCACTATGGGAGGTAACTGTCACAAAGGGTAAGCTCCATGTTTTAACAAAGAGATAAGCCCATGCCCAGCCTATATCTCCACTTGAGACACCACATAGTCCTGGAATGGGGAAGGGAGAGAGCAGCAGCATACGGGGCCAAGCTGAAAAATGGACTGGATAGCTGGCAGTAGAAACCAGCTGCTGAAGAGTAAAAGCCCCATCCCTTCTACTGCCCAGTGAACTCTTGTCTCTCGGTAAATTTATATGTAAACTCCTAGACAGTTGTTTATTGTGGGATATTCTTCTTGTCCCCAGTACCAGAAGGCAAGGGACACATATTTGAAGGATTAAGCCAATAAACATCATTCATGGCTTTCATCAAAACCTCCTATTCCTTCAACACATTACTCAACAAGTGGTAAGGAGCTGCAGACCCCAATGAAGGGGCAAGGATTGTCACGAATGATGAAAATAACATCTTCCTCAGCCAACTCCCGAGACATCAAAATTGGGTTACTTCATCAAGATGGTGGGTGTGTTTGTGTATGATAGGACTAACCCCACTAGAGGATCTCCCAAGTGAATCGTAATGATCATCCCTTTTGTGAGCACAAGTGGCAGCCCCTGTACTTTTTTTGCTAGCCTAGGCAAGAGGGGACAGAACCGGTCCACTGTCATTCATGTCTCAACTATCTTCAAACCAAGGCAGGGTCATCCCTGGTGTCACAAGGGGCAAGGAAGATTTGATTCCTAGAAATGGTGGTTTCCGCATCACCTATGGATTAAAAGGGAACAATTGTTGGAGGCAATGCAAATCTGACCCTCCTCCATAGTCAAGCAGGTACAACCACTATCCCCCAATTGGATTATATGGTAACAGAGAAATGGGGGTAAGTAAGTGTGGCTTACTAATTCCATCCACGTACCCAGACTGATAATCAAACCATGGCGATTGGTGTTCGAAGCCCAGTCTAGTGATGAAGATCGATTGGACAAGCCCACATCAGATTCATCCGAGATCAATGCTCTTCCCTCACAGAAAGGCATTATTCACTGATCTTATTCACCTGGACAACGATCTTAAGAGCTCTCTGTTTGTCCCCAAGTAGGAGGCACAACTTGTTCTCTGGCGTTTTTTCCTCCCTTTGGTGGGGCCAAGGATTGATCCCTCATTCGCACAGATGGTACTGTATCCTTGACAATCATGTGATCTCCAAACTACGAAGGTTGCAGATCATTCTTTTCCATAGCAGCTGTATTATTTCCCAAAATGTTAGAGATCAAAACCCCTCTTGGAAGCAGAGAGGTCATCCACTGAAGATGAGGAGTAAGAGGGCAATTTTTTCCTCCCCCTATATGTGCAGTGGCTTTCAGTGACGACCCATACCTGGTTAGACCAAAGACAACATACTGGAAAACTGATCAGACCAAAGACAACATACTGGACAATTGTCCATGCATGCTAGGCAGATAGGGTGAGCATCTCACAGGGTCGTTTTGTGTCCAGCCTGTGTATGGTCAGCAGGTAGGGTCAGGCCTTCTTGTGCCTGCATCTTTCAACATTATGAATTCTGAAAGATAAAAATTCACACAAAAATATGGAATGAAAAATGGGTAGACATTATTTACTCTAGCACTGGAATAATGAAATGGGGTACAATTTAATGAAGCTACCCTTGCTAACCATGGCACAAAAAAACTCCCAAAATTTACTCCAAAACAAACACCCTGGTAGTACTCTAATAAAGCAAGGGCTGAAATGACAATACACTACTTGATACAAAATGGAGGTGACATGGCACAAATACATTTACAACTGAGAACTAAGACAAATCTCTCGATGAGCAATGCAGCATTAACACATATATTGAAAAAGGAAAAGGAGTCAGAAATTATGTGTTGCCTGTGCCTAAGGAGTCAGGTTGTGATCACATTTTTTTCAATTCTAGCTCTCCAATACTAACTGAGCGGAAATAACAAACTTGGACTGGGGACTAATAGTTCCAGAAAAAGAAAATTTAACTGTAGCAGGTAATGTATTACCGATGTTAAAAACCAATGTTGATATGAAAATCATTTTTATACAGACTCAAATTGAAGGAAGAAAATCCCATCCTGATACGAGGAGTAGCAAAAACATGTTTAATAGGGCTGCCATATTGGATGTCAGATTGGCACCATTTTACTTGTTTAGTACAAACTGTTAACACTTCATGAGAAATCTTTCAGTGAAAACCCCATATTGACATAAACATCCATTAAGGAGAACTAGTGATAACAATATTGTCAAGATGGCCACTGTGGTTGCCATACTGGACGCTAAAGCAGCACTGTTTTCATTTAGGGTCAACAAGGCAGCACATGAAGTCTTTTGTGACAACACAATAATAATAAGAACTTTAATGCTCAATTTTTAAAGAGTGAAATTCGAAGACAAATACCTTTTAAAAATTGTCTGATCTTGACCTTGAAGAAAAAAGCATTAGTATACCATGATTCATCCATTACTTCAAACAGCTTTTATGATACAGAGCAGGAAAAAAAGCTTAAAATATGTGTGACCTTGACCTCAAGGATAAGACCTCAAACAGCAATGTTACAAATCTAGTGACAATATACAGCGTCATTGATTTATCAGCTGTCAATTTAAAAGCATAAGGAAAAATATAAACAAAGCATACAATATTGAAATTGAAGGACGTCTCCCCCCACCCAAATGTGGTATGCAAAACACCTTCAATTATGGTATTCAGATATATCAAGTTCCATCCCTTGGTCTAAAATTATGGAGTTGAAAGGAAAGTCTAGCAGAAAAATTTAACATAAAACACAATGACATTGAGATCAGGTACACCACATGATACTGATGACATTAAATCTCGTATACTTTTGAAGTTATACAGTGGAAAAGTCATGAAAACCAAAAGTCCCCTCGAACTAGATATAAAAAAATCTCTAGAAATTCAAGACAAGATTATTTCTTCCTTTTAAATGTCTCATGTTGAAAACATTCTTCAGGAAAAACAGGGTTTTTAAATTAGGTGCTGTACTGCACATATTGAATGCCATTGGCACAATTTTCATTTAAGACAATGCAGCCATCATCAGAAGTGTTCTGGTACAAACCCCATGTCATAATGATCATCCATTCGGTGGAAGAACTGTGACAAGATTTTTAAGACAAATGGCATGGCAGCCATATTGGATGTATGACTGGCACCATTTTTATTTAGGACTTGCTGATACAGCCATCCATTTAGAGAGCTGAAATAACATTTTCAATGACTTTCACTTCAAAAGGAGCAGCAATAACAAGATTTTCAAAATGGTTGCTATGGGAGTCATACACAAAGCATGAACTCAATATTTCTTTACAGAATGCCTTAAACAAACTGGACAACTGGTGTACATGCAATGGCATGGTGGTAAATACTGGTAAAACTAAAATATTACTTATCTCAACATGGCAAAGGACGGACAAATCTTGATAGTGATGAACTATGACATGGAAGGATAAAAATTTGCAAATGGCCTGTCATGATAGACTACTTGGTGTTTTGGTAGATAATAACCTATCATGGACTGAACATATATCAAGCATATCAGAAAAAAAGTCAATTCAAGTTAATGGTTTCTCAGTAGGATAAGACATTTCCACCCTGAAAGGCACAGAAAACTATTTTATAACAGTTACATAATTCAAATGATAAAAACATAGCAAAGCTGGCACATCTTCAAAAAAGAGCATCTGGGCTAATATCAATCCAGAAAGAAAGCAAGGAAAATTTAGCCGGCAAGTTAAAAATATTACCTATTAAAGATCAAATCCATTTGAGAAAAGTCAAATTAATGTACAGGATATCCCATAATAGTGCTCCTGAATATTTACAATCACTATTCCAGTATAGGCTACCTGGCAATACTCCCCACTTGCGATCCATGTCAACCAAACAATATAAAATTCCCAAACCAAATAAGGAAATTTTTTTTAAAAAAATTTCCAATACTCTGGAATTTGCTCTGGAATAATATTCCAGTTGAGATTGGAACTGCCCATTCTATTTTCAGATGCAGCTCAAATAAATAAATTCCTTTGTACGAGGGCCTCAAGGTAAATTAGCTAATTAGGCTATCCTCTTTAAATAGTCTTTACATCAATGTCAGATCAGCACCATTTTCATTCAAGACCATCATAGGAAGTGCAACAAATAGACAAATTATGAAGTCTTTCAGTCATAACCCATGTTGTTATGGATAGAGACATGATAACAGGATTTTCAAATTTGCTGCAATCAAGGCCATAATGAATGCCAGCATGGACGCACTTTCATTTAGAACTGACTATACATCATAAGAAATCTTTCAGTGAAAACCCTATGATGATATGACCATCTATTTAATAGTAGCTATAACAAGATTTTCAAGATGATTGCCATGATAGTTATATTAGACGTGGGCTTGGCACCATTTTCCTTAAAATCTGACTAGTAATCCATGAAGTCTTTCAATAAAAACCAATGTTGATATGACCAGGTAAGAGTAGCAATAACAATATTTTCAAGATGGCCCTTGTGGCTGCCATATTCAACATTATATTGCTAGCAGTTTCATTCAGGACCAACTAGCCATCAGTCTTTTAGTGAAAGTCCCATGCTGATATGACCATCCATTTAGAAGTAGCCAGAACATGATTCCTCTGGTGGCTATTTTTGGATGTCTGACTAGCACAATTTTTTTCATTTTGGACCAACTAGACGAGTTTAAATTTGTGCATAAAGTTTCAAGGCAATTCTGGATCAACTAGAGGAGTTTAAATTTGTGCATCAAGTTTCAAGGCAATTCTGCAAGCAGTTTAAGAGTAGCAACAACAAGTTTGTGCCAACATGTCATATGGCAGACATCAACAGACCATCCTGTAAGTACTTCTGGCACTAAACTAAGGACAGGACCCCCAATGTGGCATTTGATATTTTCTTGTGATCACTGTGTATTTCATCCTTAACCTCAATTTTAAAGTTATAGAGGAAAATGAAAAACTGGAAGACTGAAAAGACAACAAAACTTATCCTTCACCCCAAGTGCAAGCCATACATAAAAGATGGTAGGAGTCTGTGATTCAGAACCAATATAATGTCTCAGAATTTTTATTCTTCAGTCAGTGACCTTAACATTTAACTCACAAAATGATAGACTTCTTCCTTATCAAAGCCATCCACAAAGTTTTGTAAATATTGATGGTGGAGAATTCTAGTTTTTGTATGGAAATGTAATTTGGGATGAACAACAATAATGGAAATCATCCTAACATAATGAACTAAAGCCGATGATGAGCAAATAAAATGGGATTCTATGATTGCTTTGTTCCTATACAACTTCATTTAACATTGATTGCACGAGTTCTAACGAGTTATCAAGCAAATAAAAATATTGATGGTCCTCTGCTAACGTAAAGAAAATACCCTATGGTCCAGCACTCAATTTAATAATAATTATGAAAGTACCCTATGGTAAAGCACTCTCAATTATATATTAACTATGAAAGTAGCCTATGGTCCAGCACTCTCAATTGAATACCAATTATGAAAATACCCTATGGTTCAGCACTCTCAATTTAATACTAATTATAAAAGTACCCTATGGTCCAGCACTCTCAATTTTATATTAACTATGAAAGTAACCTATGGTCCAGCACTCTCAATTTAATACCAATTATGAAAATACCCTATGGTCCAGCACTCTCAATTTTATATTAACTATGAAAGTACCCTATGGTCCAGCACTCTCAATTTAATACCAATTATGAAAATACCCTATGGACCAGCACTCTCAATTTAGTACTAATTATGAAAGAATCTGACTGTGCACCACTCATAGCATATGTACTGTTTCTGCTACACTTTGTTTCCATGGCAACATAATAAACATTAAATGCAGAAAATTTAATTTACCAAAAGACATTTATAAGCTGTTAGTTGGATGGGTATCAAGTCTGGTTGAAATATCTTTCTAGATTTTTGGTCCTGAAATTAATATTTTATGTTGACTGACAGACAGACTGAAATACATCTCTAGTCCCCTGTATTACTAATTCAGGGGATAGACAAATCCCCCAAAACAGTCATCTAGATCCCAAGCCTTGCCAAAGTGTTCATTAGGCAAAAGAAAGATTTGGTGAAGGTTTCAGATATATGAAGTTTATATACAGGAAACTGCACAAATGTTGCTCCAGAAATAAAGGTGAAATGGTGGCTGCATGATAAACAGACATTGGATTGCTAGTCTAATATGTGTACCAAAATTTACTCCAAAACGAACACCAAGCCCAAGCAATAGCTTCATTGTTCCCACTATTGCACACCTTGGCAATACAAACATGGATCAAATGCTCAAAACAGCATAGGTATCCATATTGTGATCCTCAAGGTGGACATAACTGAAGACGCCACAGAAAACCAATGAACTTGGCTGGGCAACCACATAACTTTACAAACTAAAATTTGTGGTACAACATAAACTCTTCTCTACTACTGTAGCCAGTGTCAGTGTTTGTTTTTAAACATTTAAACATTGCTCCAGGAAAAGAAATCCATTAAAATTGGAAGAACCAAAAGGTCACTGGATATATTAAAGAAGTAGCCAAAGTGTAAAATTTTTAATTATAAATCAAACAATCTTTTTGCAAACTGAAACATTTCTTGATTTAGTAAAACTTCTGGCACTGGCTATGAATTAACTGAAATATTAATAGCAACAAAAAAACCCCCCAAACAACTAAGTATGCATGCAAAGACAGAAGAATGAAAATAAACAGAATCACCAAAAAAGAAAACAAACTAAAAGCATAACAACATTTATTATTACAACATAAAAACATAGGATGTTGTCAACAAATTTACACAAATTTAAAACTACTAAAATCGATACAAATTTCTTTACAATTTTTCCACAAAAAAACCCTGTATTAATTGAAGTTTCACCTGGGATAAAGACATTAAACTGGTCTATTATGTTGCATTTTCTGGAGTCAGCATTTTCAAGAATTAATTAGAATAGGTCTGGCTCCAAACTGACTGCTGTTTTTGTAAAGATACTTTTTAATTATTAAATACTCTCATAACCAACTGCAATGTCTAGAATTTTCTGTTTTCTTCAACTTTTCATATATCATGATTACAAGTGCTTGCCAATTTCTGTACTTGCAGAATGAAATATCATTTTCTTATCAAAACAGTCATAAAATATTTTCTTCTCTTTGAAACAACAAAGTGATGTACAAGTACTATTATCTAATAACAATTCTGCCCCCCACATTTCACAAAATCAACTTGTATCTACCATCTGTACTTGCTTACAAGTCATATCCAACTGCAAACAACATAAACTCTCGTAATGCAATGGCAGATCAGGGTTAGTTGTAATTTTTTGATGTCAGATCAGGGTCTGTTACTTGTTCTACTGATTAGTCATAATGTGATGGCAGATTGGGGTCCGTTATTTGTTCTATTGATTAGTCGTAATAAACTGCATCCAACTTATTAGTGAGTATACAGTAAATGGGTTATTTATATCTTAAAAAATCAGTTACTGTTAACTAATAAATCCCGACTGAATACATTTATCCTACCAGAACATTAAAGCAATGCATGTATTCAATGAACTGTGTCAACAAGGCAGTTTCTATGCTGTTGAATCTAAATGCAAAATTCCTCTATACAAAGTAGTCTAAATGCAGTGCACATCAATGCATCACCAAGTCCTCTTTGTATATCATTAAATTCCACTTTCAATCTTAGTTTGACTTGTCAGCTTTATTTATGAAACGATTGCCTCAACAAGATACTTAAAACAAATTTAAATTATTTACCTTGTAGAATCAGGGTTAATACAATAAAGCATACAGTTCTAGATAACTATTTAATGATTGGGTATTTTACGCGTTGGTCTGGAACCAAGCCCTATTTACAAAGATAAATCAGTGAGGTATGTTATGAGAACCGTAAAACAGACTTGCAATACCAGACAAATTGTATTCATCAAGACATTATTCATGTCTTCGCAAATGTGTTGAATGATTTAGTGATGGAAATAATATTTGGGTCTGGCTCTGTTCAAGTTCATGTTCTCACACCAGTTAAGAACCATCAAGCACATCTGACACATGGACCCTTTTCTGCACATTTAAATGTATTTAAATATTCTTCATGCATGTTTAGTTAATTTGTGTGTGTAAAGAAACACAAATATGCTTTTTATATTGAGCTCACCTGGTGCATTGTGCAGTGACGGATCTGGGAGTATGTTGAGCCATATCCATTATATGTAGGGAAATTTTTAAATGGCAGTTGTGTCCATTATATAAAGGGAAATCAGATTTTTAATGGCACTAATGTCCATTGTATGTAAAGAAACTTTTTAATGGCACTTGTGTCCATTACATGTAGGGAAATTTTTTAATGGCACTTGTGTCCATTATATGTAGGGAAATTTTTAAATGGCAGTTGTGTCCATTATATGAAGGGAAATCAGATTTTTAATGGCACTCAAGTCCATTATATGCAGGGAAATTTTTTAATGACAATCATGCCCATTACATGTAGGGAAATTATATTTTTTAATGGCAATCCTGCATGTTTGATTATTTTTTTGAGACTAGACTGAAATTTTATTAACAGAACATTCTTCATCACAACCAATCATCAATACAATTTAAATGATTGGAGATATTTTCCATTACTTGTATTCCATAAAGTCAAATGAATTACCAGTACATTTAACATCTGCCATGTTTTTGGTGCTGGGATCATACTGAACATCAAAACACCTTAACCCTTTACCTCATGCAAGCGTCTTTGGATGCCTCTACTACATTCGCATGGAAGCGCCTTTTGACGCCTCTACTCCATTTGCATGGAAGTGCATTTTGATGTCTGCTGTAAACATCAGCCATTTAAAGCAGGTTTTCGTAGCGCCACCTTCGGGGAAAAACCCTTATTAGATACTACATTCATTTCTGCGAATGACAATTACGTCAAATCACATGGTCACTGTTTATGCACTTGTCGATATCTGCTATTTAAAGTATCTGGGTTGTAATCTCCACTCTCCAAAATGGAGGTCGCGGATTTCATTCAGTACTTACGAAGTTTTCACAATTAGAATGACAACTATGAAAGATTCAATAACTTGCATAAAGGCTCTGATATTGATGTAAGCAGCAATTAGTTTTTATAAATTATCAAATCCAGATGACTTAGTGATGTAGACGCAGACAAAAAAACGTAAATTTTGAGTATGAGAAACAGCTACGTTTGGTCATGTGGCCTAACTGACATGATGGTGAACAAGTTCTCTCATGATTTTAAAGCACACAAAAAATTTCTTCTGTGAAAAATAATTACACAGCTATAACAATCGGACTTTACTCTTAAATTTTTCCACACATAATAGATGTGTACCAAAAATGTAAAATGGTTAAAATGTCTGTTAAATGTAACATACACTACATTGCTTAACAGTTAACAGGCAGGCCTATACGTATGGAGTCGAATAGGTAATAGGTGTTCTATTTATAGTGCACTGCACTTTTAACTATGCTCTATGAGGTAAAGGGTTAATTTAACTGTTCTTCACATATTTCATTTTCCTGGAATACTGTTACAAAAATATAACAATTAAAAACTTAATACAACTATAATCATTTTACATTAAAATATGTAAAATTGTGATCAAAAGCTTGGTCATTTGACTCTTCATACAAATCTTAGATTATTTTGATTGATTATCACACCACTATGTAACTGTACTCGCATTAAAACTGAAACAAACTATGAACACACTTGACCCAGATCTGTTGTAATCACTTGACCCAGATCTGTTGTAATCACTTGAACCAGATCTTATGCAATCGAACATGGTTTCTAATTATGATCTGCCATGTTTTGCTTATTTCATTGGTAAAAAAACCTTTCTATTAACTCAATATGAAGAAAATGTATAAAATTAGTTAACTTCTAGTTGTGTATATATATATAACCAATCAAAAATGATGCCAGCATCACTGTACATCACCAAGCAAGAAACTCAAACAAGAATAATTACCTCTTTTCAACCTCTTAGACATCAACAAAGTTTACAAAAAAGAACTAGATTTGTTGCAAAGAGATACAAACATTCTTTTAAAGCCATAGTGTAAATGTATAAAAATACAGTACAGAGGTCATTCCCATTACAGACCTGCCAACCCTGATGGGTCATTCTAATTACAGACCTGCCAACCCTGATGAGTCAGTCTCAGTAAGGCAGTTGATTTTTTTCCACAAGATTGACCAGTTTTCAGTAAAACTGCTATTGTAAAGCTGGAAAACATAATTAAAAGTCCGACACATTGATGATAAACATTATGTCCAACTGAAAACTTTGTAAAGTACGTGTAGACTTTATTTACCACTAGTGTACAGCTGCACAAACTTTAATTCCAAACCTTATGCAACTCAAAGGCTTGTTGCCATCTCTCAACCTGACATAATTCTTGGAAATTCTTTTCCATTTCACATGACAGCAATCATATCTCCTACCACGAGACATATTCAAATTGGCACATGGTGTCCAATAAACGTAATTGTGTCCTTTCCAGCTTTTATTCACAAGAATCTGAACACCCCTTTTTAATCTTCTGTGTTGAGTATTAACACTCTTCTATAAGCTTATTTTCCCTTTCGGCTTAAAAATGTATCGCTTTCTGGATGCCATTTTGAAAAATTCTATAATCAAGAGTTTGATCATGCAGACACTTTGCATGAACAAATAGGTACAGTTTAAAGTGTCTGGGGTGCTGCTGTAAAGTTAATCTGGTTCCCTGACTAGTTTCCCTAATTCCAAGATGAAACCTGGATCCAAACAAATCACGGATGAACCAATTATCCTGATTTTTTGGCAATGATCATTTTTCCGTAGTTTATGCTTCTATGCTGTAAGTCTGTATTTTATGGGTAATTTTCCTAAGACTTATGGCAACATCGTAAGAGTTGGCAGGTCTGTCATTACTTACATATTCTGGAAAGGTAAATATATAACAAGTGATAATAAACTGTATAACTGTTTGTGTCAGTGTGCTCTTTACTTGTTATCAGGAGAGGACTGTATTGATAACAGAACTGTTTATTAAAGATGAAGAAAGAAAAGAAAAAAAAAAACGGGAATTTATTCTACATTACTGCTATACATTGCATGATATAGAATACCATTTTTAGCAAATGACAATCATGTGCTTCCCCCATTTCAACAAAATTTTGGCAATTATTAAACAAAGGTATCCTTTTTCCTCACATTCCTAGACCTGTATTTCCATATTTTCTTGTGTAGACCAGTCTTTCAGCACGTGACTTTCTACTACAATATTTTTTTTAAAATTTGCAGAACTTCCCAATTTTTAACATCCTTGGAGCATTCTTTTCACAATAATGAATCTAGACATTACTGGCTACTGGAACCATTTTACATCCTAGAACATGCTTGAAAAAAAAAACAAGACATTTTGCACTGATCAACCTAACTACATATTCAGATTCTGCAGTCCACTTATGGGCTCTGTTGTAAACCTGTATAAATGGATTCTTTTTTTTTACTCTGACCCTCACTTTTCACTCAGGAATGTAATAAAATTAATCTTTCATTATGCATCAGTGTCATATAAAAAAACTCCACCTCTGGGATCAGAATTTTTCTATCAGGCACTGATGCATATAATGGATTCTGTTATGCCCACTGTACTTTACTAGGCTGACCTCCTGGAGTTATCACAGGAGTATATCAGCAGTTATATTAACAAAGAAATCAATGTGCAAAGAAAAATTTGCAAATGAACTACCTGAAAAATGGTTCTGGAAAACATACATTCAATGTAATTAACTATGGATGATAAAAATCTATACAATGACAGACATGATACATTCACAATTTATACATCTCTCATTTCATTTTATGTCATGCATAAATTATCACAACAATTATTACACATAACACTTGATTACAATGGCTACTCAGTCCAATAGATAATGAAAATCAACTAAGTGTTCGAGTCGCAGGATTAATGATTTCAGTACTTGTGGATTTTCTAATAACTAAATTCTTCAACAGACTGCCAAGGAAAATCATTGTCACTCACCATTTAAAAGATACTCTTAAGGTTTGATCTGTTACAGCAAAAATGTTGTTTACGTTATTGCAATACTTGAACCCCCCCTCCAGCCCGAGGTGAAAAGTATATAAAATGCATTTTCATCCAATTCTTGTCATGCTCAAATATTCAGTATTTTGTAAGTGATATTCTAAAAGAAAAGGAAGTACTCCCCCAACTCCAGAACACTTTTTCTTTTTGCCAAAATAGCCGCATTTATCTTGGACAATAAAAACAAATCTGGTCTTCCTGACATACCTGATATATCCAAACAGAATCTGTTTAACAAAATTGTCCATCAAGTTATTATTGCATGACAACAAAATATCTAGCTGCAAAAAGACAGAACCAACACAAAAAAGAACTAGAATTGTGTTTGTAAAAGATGTTATGTTCCCACTGCTGACCAAAAAGTCTAAGCCCAACTAAGTTCCAATATTTAGAAAAATTTAGAAAATTTCAATAATGTCCTGAAAAGGTATCTGGTTATCTGCATTTGCATACAAAATGCATACCATATTTTATTTGTCTAACTAAATCTACTTTATCATGTCAACAAGGTTTTCATCCATGAAGTCTGATAAAACTTTTTAAATTTTCTTTTTAAAGAAACACTGCTATAGTGTCATAAAAATACAACCAGGTCATTACAATTTTAATACAAATGCCTACCAAATTTCACCTAACAAACCCCAAGTGTTTTTTTTGCCAAGTCCCAAAACTTATGTGTAAAATTTTTAAAAAATTGCTGTAATTGTCTGAACACCAATCAGATAAAATTTTTTTATGAATACAGCTTTGTCCACCAAATTTAATTTGTCCACTTCCAATGGATTCACCTTAATGTTGCTCACCTTTTTTATTGTCAAAAAGGTCCACAAATATGCCTACAAACTTGAATTTTATCCATGGGGTAGGGGTTGGCTGGGTACATAGGTTCAAATCAATAAACATATTCAAAAGACAAGTTTTCCTATATGTATGAAACATTGATAAGCAATAAATTTACATTTCAATTCATGCTTTCTGTTCTCTTAATACTGAAAATGTCAGTACTGTTGACCATTCTTTGGACCTGCCAAACCCAGCATTTGTTGTTTTGGGCCTGCATGGATTGTTTGATCAGGAGTTCTGAGGTGCCTCTGCAAAAGCTTTCAACAGCAGTTACCTGAGAATTAAAGCTATGTTGGTTCTGTCTTTATTACAGGCTGTGTAAACAGAAGTGGAGATGACCCGACAGTCATAAGTGGCACTGACATTACTGGATTTACTGGCTTCAATATAACATACCCATTACCAGCTGGAACAATGATGTTCTGTGCCAGTGAGCCTGGCGTTAATATGACTGATGGACTTGCAGACTGCACCATAGTTGTCGTGGGTGGATTTGCAGCTGGAATCAAGATAGTGCCACTGCTCACAGCAGTACCAGCCTGCACAAACAGAGCAGGAGATGTTTTGGGAGCTATAGATACAGGAGGTGATGATACTGTTACAACTGATTTTGTTGCCATGCATGCTGATGTTGTGGGAACAGTTGATACCGAGGGTACTGAATTTGAGACTGGGTTAGTGGTTGCTGAAGATGAAATTTTGGGAGCAAAGGGATTTGGAATGGTCAGTGTGGCTGCTGCTGATATTTTGCTGGCTTTCATCTCTTCAGTGGTTAGAGATTTGAAGGTTGTGGCGCTCCACTTGGTCCTGTCCAAGGAAACAGACTGTGCTGAGGTGACTGCAGTGGGAGTATTGGAGCCAGAGTTTGGCTGGGACTTGGTGGAGAGATTCAGAGCCTGAGATGGGGAGGGGGATGAGGAGGAAGAGGAGGTTGTAGAAGAATCAGTAGACTGAGAATCCCGACGCTGTTGTGGTTTTAGATGAGGTCTCCTGCTTAAGATATTTGGTCGCTCTTTCACACTGCTTCGCTCTTTCAATATACTGGGACGTTCTTTGAGGATGGAAGGTTTTTCTCGGAATTGCTGATCTTTGTCTGAATTCTTTGATTTGGAATCAGAATTTACATGGACTTCAAGGCTTCGATTATACTTTTCCAGCTCTTTCACCAAATTTGTTCTTGGTGTTGTTGTGGAAACTCCAGATGCATCTGCTCCTAGCAGATCAAGTTGTTTGGTGAGAATCATTGGTCGTAAAACACGGTCGGATGCTGATGAACATGGAAGAAGAAAAGAGAAAACTTCATAACAATTGTCATAATTGAATTTAATATTAAATACTCAAGAATGTTCCTGATTTCTACAAATATTTTGCAGGTAACACCTGTCTTTATTCTTCTGTTTAAATGACCTTCAAATAATGAACACTTTTGTTTTATTTTCAGACGCCAGACATATTAAAACAAATTTTTAAAGCTGTGAATGTTTTATTTTTTGTGCATAAAAATTTGCATGGTTTTGAACGAAATTACATTTCCAAGTGCAGCACTTAAACCTGTTGATATGTCTGTATTAAGCATTGGTATCCTACTGCCTAAACTGGTAATTATTTATTTAGCTCATTAAAATTGTTGTTTGTTGCATGTACAAAATAATTCAAAACTTGATACAAGTAAACGTGAATTCACAGTATTTCATGTTACTTGAGAATATAAATTAAAAGAGAAAGATAAAGTCTGTAAATCAAATGCTAAATTGTTATTTTGGTTTCAGAAACCTAAAAAAAATAATAGGTTTTCTTTTTAAAGTAACCAGAGTTAACCATGTACTAGTTCTTTATGGTTTATGCTGATGTTTTTTTTTGTTGTTCATTTTGTCGTACATTTGGTTTTCATGTTGGCAAAAGATCTATCAGTCACTTATCTATATAGGGCACTCAACTTTATCACACAATTCCCATGTTATTCACATTAATAAAGAAACATCACATTTTGGTGACATAGCACACTTCAAAATAACAGCTCAAGACGTCATGATGAAACGTAAAACAATTTTATCATATCTGAGGCACCCAAATCTGCTTTAAAGACAGTTCACTTTTTATATGATTTTTAAAAAATAAAATTAAAAAATACTTTTTGTCCTATGATAACATATTTATTTGATAATTCCATGCTTGCTGATAAACCCACCCCGGGTCTTATCATCGGGAAAATTGTGTATATCAGATCTTACATTTGTGCTCATTTAAAATAAAATTTAAATAACCAATATGCTTACCAAGCTTTACACTTAATGAAGATCCTCTTTTACGATAAAGATAAATCTTAAAATTAATTCACAAGAATACATTTTTAAAATAGTGATAAATCAAGTCAAAGCTAGTATTACCCATGTAAAATCAAGTGAACTAGACTTCTATAGTATTTCATCCATGAAAAGACCAGACAGCCAGCCCAATAAATTTGCCAAAAAAGGAGAAGGTGGGTTTCTAATCAGACAGTAATTATTGGCTTAGGTTGACAAAAATAGTGTGTGGGCATATAATCAAGCATGGGCTTGTAAAATAAATATGGTAAGAGTCCATTTTTAAATTAGAACTTACTTTCCTTTACCAAGAAATGTATTCCAATTATCACAAATCACTACCAATGTCTGCACTATGTAAAGCATATCTTTCTTCAGTGTAGATCAACTCATTATTTTAAAAACTGATGTCATTTCTAAAATTAATTACAGTAATACTTTCAGTGTTGGCACAAGCTGCTCATATTTTTTTAATTTTTACTTTTACAAATATTGAAACTATTACTATCACTAGTTTATTACATGTAGTCAACAGCTAGTCTACACTGGCACAAGAACACGACAAAAGCACTTGTTCTGGTTGACCCAGAACTGTCATTGCTCTACTTGTGATTTTCAGGCCAAAATATCAGACCCTGAACTTTCAGCATGTTGTGCAATGGGAGCTCTGTGTCTATTCTGTTTATGACTAGGTTAATGCTGCACAAGGGAAAATACAGTGACATGCTCGATTGGATGCAAACTCAATGAACACAGAAAAACCTAACACATGCATGAGGACATTGCAAATGAGATAAGATGTTCAGGACTGTAGCTTAACTGTCTACAACCTTAATGAATCTAATGAAATCTGTGATATCTGCATAATTTTAATTATATGTATTCTTCTATGGCATTAAATATTCTTGCAAGAAATATGCATTCATTCATTTTCAAAAGAATTTTTAAAAAATAAATTAGAGGAAACAATACAAAACTGATAAGTACTGATTAAGAAGAATTTCATTATAGAAAATCCCATCTCTTTTTGTATTACAAATCTATTTTTTAAATTGTTTTTATTAGCTGTTCGTATAGCAACAGTTATAAGACCCAGCAAAAGCAGTTATTTGAACAAATGTATGAAGTGTTTAGTCTTCTGCAATAGAATCAATTGCTTTTGTTGACAATCATGTTCTCAAGATCATAATACGAACTATAATAAACCAAATATTTCTTATAAACTATAATAAACCAAATATTTCTTTTAAACTATAATAAGCCGAATATTTCTTACAAAGCTTTAGTAACTCGTATTTATTCCCATAAATTATTTTGATGAACATCACTGGAATGAAATTTTATAAGTTGAGTACTAATTTTGATTCAAAGAGCTCAATATGTACAATCTATATATTTTTTTTTGATGATTGGATAAAAAAAACATTTAAACAAATATGCAAAATCGCCAGTTAGAACTATGACTGCAATCTTCAAGAGAACTGCCACAGCAAAATCTAAAAAGATGTGCTTCTCTCAAAAGACTGGATATTTTTGTACGTGTCCACAAAAATCTGATAAAAGTATGTGAAATATTTATCTGAGTTTCATATTCAAAAGATAGGAAATGACTGGCAAAGAATTATGTAACTATTTCCAATTTTAGTTATCTAAGTCTATTCACAATTTTTAAAATTTTTATTAACATTCATTGCCGTTCATCAAAAAAAACTATGAGCAAGAAAAACCAGTACAAAATATATGAACTGCTTTTAATGTGCCCTACTCTGTTTGGGAGTGAAATTTCAACACAACTGCAACAGGAATGAGACGATTGAAAAATCACATCTTGTAAAACAAAGAAACAAAAAGGCCAGATCACATAAATAAAATGTTTTTTAAATGGCCTCTGGTAACACCAATTCAAGCACAATAAGCATTCTTCATATTTAATTCTTAATTTAATGAAATAGAAACAATGAAATAAAGTTAACTTCAAAAACATTTCTCTCCTTGGCCCATCAATACATTTTCAAAATCTTGCAAGAGGTGCTTCAAATTTAGCAATGGGCATATATGGAACATTGCAATTTACATTCAACTAATGTTGAGGATCTGGATTTTGTTAATTTCATGCCTGACCCCTTGAACATAAAACTACAGTAAATTTAAAATCTGATCTGAAAGTAATCACAAGGCTGCATTATGCATTTAAAGCAAGATTTCCAAGCTTAAAGTAATATTTACTGCTTGAAATTACTAGTACATTTTATGACCGTTAGGTTTGGAGATCATGGAACTAGAAACCTGAATCTGAGAGCACGTTTTTACCATTAGTTAATCAGTAATGATCCTTCAGAAGTAACGTAATTTGTAATTGGTTTAAAGAAAATCTTGATTTTCAAGCAAAAGATTTTGTTTTGATCAATCACAAATGATGTTATTTTTTTTAAGTTCATTTCTGAATGAATGACAGTGAAAAATTCAATCTCTTACTCAAGCTTGGAGTCTAATGATCCCAGCCAGAGTATTACAGTAGAACCTGCCTTGAAAGACTGCCCCTTATGCCAAAAAACATATGGTCTCTAAAGACAGGTTGTTTCTCATAACAGGTCATAATACTATAATCATTAAATCTGTGCACTGAGAATATGGTCTCTCAAGACAAGTGGTCTCACACAGCAGTGGTCTTTCAAGACAGGTTTTACAGCAATTTGCTTTATATTTTAAAGCAGCTCTAACTGCAATTTTCCAGATAACTTTTATTAACAAGTTTATATGGGTATTTGCCAAAAAATAGTCATATGTACAAAATCAAAATCATAATTTTAACAGGCTCTCAATTACTATAATTAAAGGTACAAAATCAAAATCATAATTTTAACAGGCTCTCAATTACTATAATTAAAGGTACAAAATCAAAGTCATAATTTTAACAGGCTCTCAATTACTATAATTAAAGGTACAAAATCAAAATCATAATTTTAACAGGCTCTCAATTAATGACTTAAAAGTACAAAACAGTTATGGTAATTTTAATTGGCTTTCAATAACTGTAATTAAAGATACAAAATAGTGACAGTAATTTTAATAGGCTTTCAGATGATATTGGTAATTATAGGTAAAAATAGTAACATTAAATTTCAACATGTTTTCAAGAACAGCTACAAAATATTAATAGGATAATACTCTGTGCAAACAAAAATATATATGATTTTAGAAGTGATGTTGGAAAATTTAAAGCATACAAAACATCACAAACAACAGTGAATGTCAACACAACACTGACAGTATCAGAACTTGACATATACAGTTGTCCACTTGCAAGAAAATGTGACTTTACCAGTGAATGCCAGCCTAACACAACACTGACAATATCAGGAATTGACATGTACAGTTGTCCACTTGCAAGAACATGTGACTTTACCAGAGCAACAATTATTTATTTATTTATTTTTTTTTTTTGGGAGGGGGGTCTTTTTCTTCTTTATAGCCTTATACAATAGTGAACAACTGGGCAAGAAGGGATTCAAACAACTATAGTAGGCATGTGATCACGGAATATTTCATTTTCTTGTTCTGGCACAAGTTTTGGACAAGTCATTACAATTTTTTTATATAGAAAAGGAAGACTTTCCACCTACTGAGCAAATATGCAAGTTGCTTTCAACCAATAATAAATGTCAAGTTCTGAGTAAATACTGCCAATGGTATTACAAAAATAGAATAGAGTGGTAGAGGAGATATGCTGTGAGAGAAAAAGCAATAATACGGACCAGACTGGTCAGCCGATTTGGTGGTGATGGAGGAGGGTGGCACCTCAGTGGATAGCCTGCGAAACGAGACCTCCTTAGCCGCGAGCTTGATAAGCTGGGCATCAGTACACGCAGCCAGAACGGCCTTGGACGGATCATCATGCTTAGGGAGGACAACAAGATGATAACCTGATACCAAAACACAACAAAAAAACAACAATAGCAAATGAAAACAGAAGACAGCAAAATAAGCTTCTAGTTAAGTCATGAGAAAAAACTGTCAGACTCAGGTTAGTTGTGAAACATCAAGTTTGCTAAGTAAACGTGGGCTGGCTCTGCAATAATTAAAGTAAATTATCTTTTTATATTTTTATCAAATGATACCAAAAGCAGTTAAAGATTTTTATTTATTATCTTACTGGACATTACATATGTATATACTCGTGTGTATGTAGAGTCCAAATGCAAACAACTTAGACACATAGCAGGTTGGCAGATCTGGGTCAATGTTGTTTGTTTTACTGATGACTCAACAAACAAGACAGAAACAGATCTGCTGGCATATTATGGAATGGGTTGGTGAAGTCTGCAGCTGAACTCGACTTGTAAGCAAAAGATATGGTATAAAACAATATGTCCTACAATCTGGTACAGTTTTGATGCCAACTTGGACTTTAAAGCAAAAGATGTGTTTTACAATCTGGTACAGTTTTGATGCCAACTTGGACTTGAGCCAAACCTAAAAATACCACTTGAAAATCAAGGTCAATTCAACATTATTACCCCCATATAGCTGGTTCTGACAGGTTTCTACATCATGGATAGGGAAATATAAACAGCTACAAACTTATCAATGAATTAGCATAGATAATAGTGTTGTATAAAACATGATTTAAACAACTTATTCAATTGGTATCTCTTCCATCAGTACTAATTTAAACAATAACAAGGCAAGATTTGCAATCAATAAAACAACTAATCTGTATTTACTCCTGACAATCATGCCTGCATTTGCCATTTATTATTGCCAAAATTCTTCTATAACACTTTTTCTACATTTTCTCCCTCGATTTTAACATGTTCACATCATTCACATTTATCATTAACTTTTGGAAATATATAGTAATACTTTATTAGGTAAAAGTTTTCCGTCTGAATTAGTCATTTATCAATTTACATGGTAACCAGATATTTTTGAAAAAATAAAACCAGGAATGCAATGCTAGACCACCCTTCCATCAAATATATGCTATAAAACCTAAAAATTAAAGTTCCATTCATAAATTTTTTGTAATAAATGCACATGGTGAGAAGATGCTTCCATATTCAATGCAAAGAAACAGAATTCAAAGAAAACTTTTGATGTTAATTTACAATATTGCAACAATCTATACTGTAGTGATGTTATCATATACTGCCATTGGATTCAGTGTGATGATGGTATCAGCCAAAACTACAGACTGACTATATTGTATAGGTTTGATTATATCCCCACCCCACACCTTGTTTATGTAATCCCTTTTCCTATCCAATACAGAATGCTAATGCAGAGTAGCATGGTTACTGTCCTTAGCATCTGCATATTTCAATTAGATTCATGTATAAATAGCAACACAGCAAGGGTGCACAACATATGATCTGCAGGCCACATGGAGCCAACAGACACTTTTTTGTATTTCCCATGGCAACTGTCCTCACTTTACACACAATTATGCTTTTATTGGCGACATATAATTTTGCAGTGTAACCCACTTAGTTGCAGTTAAGGTCAATTCTGGTCCATGTTAATGTTTGAGTTGTGTATCCCGAGCCTTTAAGCATTGGTTAGTGTGAGCAAGAAAAATAAAATTTTCTATGAGTTGGAACCTTCAGCATAGCAGTTGTTGACCTGAAACACGTCTACCCTGTGTGTTCTGAAGAAAATGGCTCAAAGTATAACACTATGATTGATTGACTGATTGGGATTTTACAACACTACAGGATAAATAGCGGCACAAAAAGGATGTAATACATCATTTGTGTACGAAAGTGGTTCATGATCAATTGGCAACAAAAAAAAAAGAAAGAAGAAAAAAAACCCAAACAATCAGACAGTGAGGATCATAAATGACAGTTTCCGGTATCTGGTAATGTAAATGGTATGTATAAAAGGGTATTTAGATAATAAATTATCTTTAGCACGATTGACAGTGCTGGTGTTGGTTAAAAATACCCAAAGTATATAGGTTGCACACAAGCTGTAGATGTTTAGAATAAATGCTAACTGCCTTCAAGAAAATAATATTGTCCAAAAAAGTAAGCTATGTAATTTTAGGTTTATGATAACATCACTACCATAGTATCTGCTTTTTTTACTACTACACGGAAGTATTTGTTATATTTCCCTACCCCATCCTCAGCCAAGATTGCATGCAAAAATCTTGCAGAGCTGATGGAAAATAATAAACTGGATAAATGTCAAAGGAAAGAACAGGTTTCCTGTACATCATAAAACAACAAATAAAGAATATGTGTGCATCTATACTATACTCCTGCCCACTGATATACCTTCACACAGCAAATGTATACAATCAAAATCCAAGCAGCAGGTAACATGAAACAAGATCAGATCAAACTAATTAGGAATCAAATAAATTAAAGATTTTGTTTATAATAAAAACATTTCCCCCAAGAATCTGAATATTACTTTTATACTTCTATGTTGATTGTTTAAACTTTCTAAAAGACCTATCACCGTTTTCATCTTCAATTGTTTTTGTTTTTAATAGAAACAATTTCTAGAAAATGGTATTAACCCACAGCATGATTATTCCAGTGCTTTGCATGAAAGATGTGGACAGTTTAAAGTATCTGAACTACTCCTGTAAAGTTCGACTAGTTTTCCGACCAACTCCATTGAATCTAATATGAAACCTTGATCCAAATTAACAATAGACAAGAAGCCAGTATCTGGATTAATGATTTTATCTTCGTATTCTTTGCTATTACTTAATGTCTGAAACTTTATGTTCATTTCATTATGACTGCAGTCCAATCATTTTGGTTGGCAGGTCTGTAGATGACTACGGTAGAACCAATTTAAATCTGTTGCCTGACCATAAAATCTTTTTTAAAAAAAGTGTTTAAAATCTAAAAAGTTTCACTTATTAAATTCTTCATGACAAGTTCTGCAGAAAAAGCAAAATACTAATGTCATGGCTTTTGTCCTGCTCAACGAGTAGCAATTTGCACATTTTGTACAGGCCTGATTCAACGATAATCAAAAGAAATATTAAACAATGAAATTCAACAGAAAGATAAATTGAACAATAAAACAGGTAGATAAAAAAACTATAAACTTTCAACTATTACCTATATCTCTATGCAACCACTAAGTCCTGAAAATAATACTATATTAAAACGGATATTTCAAACCTTTTTCACAAAACAGCTCATCTTGAGAAAGTACCAAATTAAATTTCTGTGCAACTTTAAAAAAAAAAAAAAAGTACAACAGACTCGTTTTTCTGATGAGCCTATCTTTTACTAAACTAGAGAAGGTATATAACACTACTTAGTTTCGAGTGTGACTGACATAAATAAGGATACGCGTAGTTTGCTATGTGGAACATGTGCCAGGATAGGCTCAACAGAAATTAAGCTTTTCTTGACATTATGACGTTAATTCCACACCCTCTTAACAATTAATTTTGGTACTTACTCAAAAATGAAATCTTATATTATAAACAGGATGTAACTGTTCCATGGCATGCATAATCATGTAAAACTTGCAGCATAAATTTCCGTATTCTTTCAGTTCATAGAAAAAGACTGCTTCTCATTGCATTAGAGGAAAATAAACTGTGATATGTGATAAATTATGCAAAAATTGGCAATTATCTACAAAGCTTTCAGCATTATCTGTTTATGCCAAAATGGTACTAATGAAAGGCAAAAACTTATCACAACCCAAATTTTTATGATTTGTTCATAACCATTTATTTTTGTGACTTCTTCTACAGATTGACTCTTATAATGAAAATAAAGACTACCCTAATAAATATAGCATACTGGCCTTTTCCTACATAACTTTTCCAACATTTTTCTACTCAAGTGACTTGGCTTTGCAACAATATAAAACAAATGTGAAAAGAATGTAAATGTCATGGAATAAATAGACTTACCCGGTTTCTTTTTGTCTTGTGAACTAACTAACTTTCCCATTGCTGCGATTGGACAGCCAGACAAACTGAAATAGAATTAAATTGCAAATTTACTATTCAAATGGAGAATAGCTGTCAGATACTCAGCGGCTAACTTCAAGGATTTATGACTGAAAGGGTGTGGCTTCAAATCCTACTGCCAGATTTGAATAGGACAGCTACAATGGTTTACCCCAAGGCAAGGCATTTTACACCAACTGCTATGCCATTAAAATAACCTATTGTGTTGATATGCTGTAAAGCATGAAGCTCTGATGTGTCTGAGATCCCTCACCCTGCTGACATGTACCTAATACCAATACAAGTGCAATTTCCAATGAAATCTGGGTTGGTATTGTGCTTTCTGCTAAAATGTCTTCAACGTGTGTTGCTTGGTTATAAAAAAAGTTGTTTAAGTTTCTCTGTATTCATCCATGTTTAATAACAGATCATAAACTGCACAAAATTGAATGGCCTTTAACAAATGTAGATGTTTTCAGAATCAGATGGCAGCTTTGCATCAAACTTGAAATGCTGGATACATATATGATGTGAATCACATTTTGGTCAAATTCTGCTGAGCAACTTAAAAGTTTTTGTGGCAGGTAGGCATCATAGTATAAACTTTAATTACCTTTATACCAGGATGCTTTCAGTAAATTTGATTAAATGCTGTAAAACATTTTTCAAGGAGTCCTTAAGCTAATTTTAGTAGATGTGGCCATATACAATAATGAATCAGCATCATTTGCACAAACATCAAGATCTTTTTGAAAAGATGCTTGGTCAAATTCTGTTAAAAGGATTTTGAAAAGAAGTCATTTAAAAGTTGTCCTAGTTTAAGTGATGGCAGCCATATCTGATAAGAGGTTTGCTGTTACATGCAAAAACCTGAAAGGTCGTAATGCTAAGATGCTTCTTGTAAATCTGGTAAAATTTTTCTTAGACTGTTTTACAGAAGATGATGCTTAATTTTTTTTTTAAATTTATTTTTGTACCAGTGACTAGTCTGATGTTGGATGGGCGTAATCTGTGCATAACTTAAAGTTCTTCATGCCAGGATGATTTCTGTAAAATTTGGTTCAATCCTGAATAGTGGTTTTTGACAAGTTATTTAAAGGTTGTTCTATTTTTATTAATAGCAACTATATTGGATGTTGAATCAACATCACTTGAATAGGTCGTTACACCAAAAAATACACTCTTACATATTTAGCTGAAAATAGTCGTGTTGTTTGAGAAAGTAAAGTTGTGAAGTAAATAACGTTTCTCAGAGAATTTCTACTCAATCACATTATGTTAGGAATATTAGCCTGCTACCTCGTGAATATTTCCCTACTAAAAGATGAAAGTCTTTTTTTTGTTTATTTTTAGATACACAAAGGGCAGTAGCTCTTGCCTTGATACCACCAGGTGTCGTCAGTTTTTAGCTAGCGAAACATTAAAGTGGATGCTCACATTATTGGGTGGTTGGGAGGGTCCTTAAGTAATGTGACTGGGTAAGTATTCTCGAAGAAACAATTTACTTTAAAAATTTGCGTTCTCCTTCAAATTCGTTCCTCAATCACATTATGTTAGGAGAATAAGTAGTAGGAGTGCATGCAAACATGATCTAAGATGGCTGCTGTTTTCAACCAGGCTGTGGAAGAAAGTGAGCAGGGGCACTGGTTGACACCCAACAGACAGTAATCTGTTCTGGGCTACAAATCCTGATGACATCATGAAAACCACCAAACCCTCTGATCGAACTGAATAGAATTCCAGTGAACATAAAGGGGGATGCAGCCCTCTTACCCTGCATGCTTAAGATAAATCTATCAGTAAACATGGTCTGAATGATAGTGACTTTAGCAATGTGTAGGTTACAAGTTTAAATCTAGCATGTTTCTCCCCCAAGAACACAGCCAGAGAAAGTCAACCAGACGAGGGATAAAGGCACGCAGATGGGCGATATAGATGGTTGCTCTTGAGATTCTCTGCACAAATGAAGGTTTGAACTGTCTGACTCTCAAGGCTGTACTGGTAAAGGCTGGGCATGTAGAAGAAGAGGACGGTCGATTCAGGTTGGCTGGAATCTTCCTGGGTGTATTATCGTTCGGAAAATTATATCGTTGATACAGGACTTGTGCCCTCAAAGAGGGGCTATCAGAATAATCTTGCCATTCTGATCTTGTAATTGTAGCAATATAGGAGGGGTGGCACAGGTCCACGACTCCTCCCAGATGGCTGACGGTGTATCTCATGGCTCAAGCCGCTGTGTCCTGAACTGGGGGGATGAAGGTGGGTAGCTGTTTATTTCACTCGTCACCAAACGGTTGATAATCGGATGCCCTCAGTGTATAAATCTGAGTGACGACCAAATGATGGAGGGGACATTCTGTGTGAATGACATGACCCCTTCTGGATTGATTTTCAGTGAAGCCACTGATGCAGCCAGAAGGTGTCTTGAATTGTTGCACCCACGTAGAAAAAAGCCAAATCAGAACACCGTGCAAGTGGTCTGATGCCTCCCTGCTTGAGGATATGGGTCACCACTACAGTGTTGCTGGAACGAAAGATGATTGTTTCAACCCAAGGATTGATCTTTACAGAAATGAAAGGTATTGATGACAGCTTTCCTTTCTGGGATATTGATGCGTAGAGGCCATTTACCAGGTGTCACTAATGGTAGTGAAGGTCAGCAACAGGTTGGTACTCCCACCATGTGCACAGGCAGTATTACTTTAGGTTATTCCCACTTGGGGTTCTTCAGTGGGATTCCAATAGTCAGCGGGCTGCGATTGCCCCGCTGACGTAGGAATGATCAAATTTCGGGTGTGATCATGACTGCTTGACCAAGAGGACGTAAAACAGGGCACCAATGAGATGGCAAGGCCAGCATATAAAGATGGTCGAGCGGGTTCAAGTCCACTGCCATATAATAGTCAAGGAGTTGCAGGAACTCTATCAATGAAATCCAAGTCTTGATGGAAACGTACTCAACGGGACGTGTCAGATTCTGGTTGGTTAAGAAGTCCATGCCCAAAAGGATGAAATTCTGGGATGTACAGAGGTCTGAACTTCCCAGTTCGTGAAAAGGCCTGGATGATCTAGCAGAGAAGTGAGTTTGTTCCGCCATGGAGTAGGACAGAACTTACCATGCGTTTCTTCATGATGTTGCCCATGTACGCTGCTGTCGATGTGGATGACACCCAGAACGGGCAGATGGCGGAGTCACTAGTGCGATTTAAAGCCCAAGGGTTGATGAGGGAAGCTAGCAATAGACGAAGTATATGTCTGTCAGATCGAGACTAATGGCATACTCGCCCTGTCTGATGGGAAGGTGGAAAGACATCGCCTTCCCCTTCTTGAATATAGTGAGGAGATTCCTGGCCGATGATGTTGTTTGCATGCCAAAGCATGTCTTGAGTAACTCCTTGGGGAAAGTGTCCTTAGCACAAGCTCCTGTGTCATGTAGGAGCGACCGTATCCTGTTATTGAAAGGTACCCATCTCCTGATCTGACCGTATATTGTGTGGAGGGGCGAGGGGGTTGTTGATGAACAAAACCCAAAGCCCTTCTGAAATTACTAGGTCGCTAAAACATTGCCATAATGAATAGACCCATAAACATGTCATATCATAAATGTATGTCCTATATTAAGCTTAAGCACTGTGCTGTGCTTAGATGATAAAGAAGGGACAGTGTGTATGATGCTCTGATAAAAGAAATACCTAAGCTCAAATTAGTAGTATGTCGAAATTTCTAGGTCACCGAGACAAAACACTTTTCTTAATCACGTTATAACTTGAACAGAACAGGAGTCATCATAAACTCCATGCTCTTAAGTGGAATGTTTAATGATATATGCTAGAACGACACAATACACATAAACTAAAGCAGAAACTAGTAATGTGTGAAATTACTAGGTTGCTAAAACAATTCTGTAACTAAAAGAAAAGTGAAGTGTCCTATCAGAAACCTATGGCCCTGTTTAAAACGTATGTTGCAATCTTGGTTAATAATAATTCTATCAAAACAGCATGAAATATGAATAAATGGAGCATAATTATAAAGCAGCACTTCAGAATTCGCTATTAACAGCTCCGCAGCAGACAGAGTAAGTGCATCAAGTAAAATGCATGCTAACCCATAATGACCCTGTGTAAAGTTAACAGTGACAAATCTCTCAAAATATTGGCAGAATTGTAAAATAAAGTATACAACCTGCAGTAGATCGATAAATCCACATTATAAATGCAAAATTAACTTTGGATGGGTCCACAGGAACACATAAACGGACTGGATTGTTGGAGTATATTGCACTGCATGTTTTTCTGAACACAGCAAAGCTAAAAACTGGCGACACCTGATAGAATGAAGGGGAGGTAGTGGCCAAGAGTTACTGCTCTTTGTCTATTTAAAACTTTTCAAGACAATTTTCATCTTTTAGAAGGGCTGGATTCGCGAAGTAGCAGGCAAATATTCCTATTGTAATGTGATTGGGGAACATATTCGAAAGAGAAGCTAAAAATTGCAAAGATAATTATAATAAATGTTAAAGCAATGTCCTCTTTGAAGTATTAAGGACCATGCATTTTCATAAAGCACCTCAATCAACACCTTGTAATAATAAACAGTCATATGGACATGAAACTCTTTTGTAAGTTGATGACATCTTTTTGTACTGCTTGAGTTCTTTCACAGAAATTCATTTGCTATTTACTTTTATTTATTGGATTGCAGTTTTCATGGATTTATTGGTTGCAACAAACAGCAAAAATAAAAATACCTAACTGAAGATGACCTATACATGAAAACAATAGGACAAATATTCAGTTTTAATAACAGTAGTGGGACATAAAATATTGTTGTCTGAGGAAATTCAACAGCACTGTTGTCTGAAAGAGTAGGTTGACAAATAAACAGTATAGCTATTTTTTTTAAACTGAAATATGGAAGGACAAATATTAAAACAAGCAAAACAAAGTCTGTAAAGGATAACCACACATTGTTTGGTACATCTAGTGATGGAATATACTTTTATTTTTTATTTAAATTACAACTGATAGTAGTTTTACTAATGTATTCAAATTGGTAACCTCAAAAATTATTGGAACCCCTGTCATCAATATATAACCACACATATACCCACATGCCAAATTTAATCCAAAATAGAAACAGATTTTAACTGGTCACTTCAAGGGACTGACACTCCACTGGCTGAAAAGAATTTTATTGGAATTCAAGACAAGAACAGTTTTCCTTGTAACTAGTGGGTGTCGAAACCATCTGATATTCTTCAGCAATAACAAGATTTTCAAATTCGCCACAGTTGTGGACACATTGCATGTCAAACTGACACAATTTTCATTCAGAACTAACAAGACATCACACAAAGTCTTTTGGTGGAACCCGTTATTGATTTGATTTCAGTAAGGTGCAACATAATATCATGTACTACTATTGCTGACTTGAAAATATCTGATATATGATATGAAATGATAAATAAACAGGTCAAGTATACTTTGGGGTTGAAACTATATTCACCCAATTAAAAAACATTCAGTGAAAATTCCTGTCAGTTAATTTAATTTTCCAACCACTTGCCCAAGCAGTGCTGATTCTGGGCTATCTAGTGAAAAATAACACTGAGAATACTGCAGACTATGTTGCAAGTCCATACATTTAACTTAAGTTTGCTTTCCATTTGCTTTCAGCACCTTGCTCTCACTATCCAATACCAGCAGATGCATGAGCAGACTGACCTCAATAATTTATAAATGGTATTAGAAGTTTCATAGAACAGTTTCTGGAAAACAACCTTTCACACAATCAAACTTTGTTTGTTAATATCATGAACTTTAATATTTCTATAATAATTGGCAAAGTAAGAACTTATTCTGGGTGAGCACCAAATTCAATGTTTGCCTGACTGAGTGGGAAACAAAATTCAATGTCTGCCTGAGCAAGTGAGAAACAAATTTAGTGTTTGCCTGATTGGGTGAGAATTATAAAAAAAAAATCAATTTCTGTTCCTCCAAGGAAAATCTATAAAAAAAATATAAAAAATCCTGACACAATTTAAGCCAAAGAACTATCCAATGCCTAAATTTCATGTATCTAGCTTTAACTGTTGGAAGAGACAGTACAAACATGTATGTACTGTATACCAATATTCCCATTATTCTTTGAAAGCATGGGCATAATGACAGTGTTAACATAATGACAGTGTTGACATAATGACAGTGTTAACATAATGACAGTGTTGACATAATGACAGTGTTGACATAATAATAGTATTGACAAAATAAATCAGTTATTCAGAATACCAAATGCAATTTCAAGCACACAAAAATATATCTGAAGAAATCAGAGATGCCTACAAAATAACACAAGTAACTTATTTCCTCTTAATCTGATAAATGTTTCAGCAAATAAACACATGAATCAAAATGGTGTACATAAATAGGCAGAATAGCCCAAGTCATCCCAAAGAATGACTTATCTTGCTGGCAGTGAGGGATACTCATCTGTGCCAGAATTTTAAATTCTGTGAACCCAGTTCTTTCACTGGGCAGGTACATGTTTCTCAGAAGGACGTGAAATTCACATCTCCTTTGATCTTCTCTGATCTACAACCAAGACCTGAGTCACTTCATCCCCACTAAAAGGATGTTGAATGACCATTTTTAAATTTCAAAATGTCCAAGTGTAGAGATTGTACAGACTTTATGAGACCTGTATTTGATTTAAATCCATTCATTTCTTCCAAAATTGCAAAGCATACAAGCATAAGATTACACCCACATTTTGTATGTAAATTGAATACAGTAGTCCCCCTCTTATAAGGCCACCCCTAATGCAGCAGGGAAGTGGCCTTATAATGCAGGTGGCCTTTCTAGAGGGGGATGACAAATGCGAATAGTAAATACATATGAAAAAAGTCACAAGTACATTTAATTTTAAATATTTTATAATTTAATTAAAAAATCACACGCATGATGTGAAATAAATGTAAAACAAACTTTGTCATCATTTGCAAAAGAATGCTATGAATAACCATTGATACAGTTTTAAAACTGTCTTTTTAATTATGTTACAGTTCACATCACATCACTTTGTTGGTAACAGTCTAAAAAACAAACCCGTCTCATCACATTAAAAATATCCTTGCTGTCATATCCCCTGCATATATCGT
Source organism: Sinohyriopsis cumingii (assembly GCA_028554795.2). Lineage (NCBI taxonomy): Eukaryota > Metazoa > Mollusca > Bivalvia > Unionida > Unionidae > Sinohyriopsis > Sinohyriopsis cumingii. The sequence continues at coordinate 30,133,975 of CM068824.1, forward strand.
TTAGTCTTTTGTTCCAATCTTCGACAACTTCATTATTAACATCAGCTGATTCGCCGCTAATGACAGAACACTTGATATTGTGTCGTACTTGAAATCTGTGCAACCATCCGTTACTTGCGGTAAAGTCGTCATATCCCAGTTCAACTGACAAAATTTTTGCTTTTTCTTGTCTTTCAAATCAGGATACAAACGTCTCCTGGCTCAAACAATCTTCCTTTCTCCGTCCATTTCACCTTTCCACTTCTGCAGAATTGTTTCATTATCTTTCATGATATTGTTTATCTGAGTCTTCCCAACGTTAGTTTTCTGCAAGGATCCTCGACGACCCCCCCTCTCTTGTCAGTTGAATTACTTTCACGTTCTCCTCTAAACTGAGAATTTTTATTTTCCTCGATGATATGTTGATCTTTTTGCAGTAAGCTATTCATGTTGCCAACTACAATACTGATAAAACAATTTTGTATGCATCTAAACAAATTGCCGTGTGTTTTTAAAGGAAGTGATCTTGTCACGATTTGTTAGTCGCAGTCTGGTACCCTATTGTTTTTATACGTCTTGAAACTAGGTGAGAGAAGCCAAAACGGCTTCGATATGTACCATTAACATCACGCAGATTTGACCTCGCGGCCGCCAGGATTCGTAATTTTGACAATTATTGTCAGTAGTAATAGCCACTGATTACCAAAGTGAACAAGCTCAACATCTTACTAAGGGAAGCCATGCAGGCTATTAAACCATTTTCCTGCTGACTTGGGTATTGTACATCGATACTGCCACTTCTCAGCTGTTACTACTGTTCGATAATTGTATTCTTAACAATTATCAGAGTGACTAAACCAGACATCTTATGATAACACAGCAGTAAGGCTAACTAGATTACATGTATGTACCCTTTTGTATGGATTAAAATTTGAGTCTTTCTTGGTTTTTATGGAATAAATTTGGCTTCTCGTGAGGTGTAAATGATATAATATTAACCTTAGTGGTAAATGTACTTTACTCAACACTTCTTTCTGTAATGAAAACCTGACATCGGGAAACAGAAATCGGATTACTTAACACACGCTATGAATACAATACTGGTTCTGGATACATATTCAAATAAAATGCGGCCGCTTGTGAGGGGTAAATTTTATGATTTTGCACTAATATGCTGGCCGCTGGTCACGTTAGCTGGGTGGCCTTTCACGAGGGGTACTTTTGAACACAAACTCGTCGGTGCCAACGGATTCTGGTCGTAAGGAGCGGGTGGCCGCTGGTCAGGGGGGCCGTTCAAGAGGGGGACTACTGTACATCCAGTAGGCTCAATGTAAGTTTAACATCTAACCTTCTGTGGTGACTCCTATTGCTGTTGATGTGTCCTCGTCCAGCACAACCTGGGGTGGGGCACCTGCATTGGATAGGGAAGCATGTTATTTCATGTTGGGATTCTTAGCGAGCTCATCTGTATAAAAGTCATGCATACTTTAATAAACAAAATTCTTGCATTTTAAAAAAAATAAGACCTAGATTCTTATTATCGCAACATTAAATATTTCAGGTTATACATTTTTATATTTAGATGTTCTTTATCCACATTCCTAATGCACCTCTCCCTCAATAACTTGAGCACAATGGGGTCCACAAACACAGACCGCACTATAAGCAAGGGTGCGAGTTACCAAGGGACCTACAAAAATTGATTCAATTTGCTATGACATCAAGAAAAAAAAAGAGGGGGGAAGGGAACTGGGCTGTTTAATGACTGAATTCTCATTTTACAATCACATCGATAATAATTTATAATGCACTTTTTCAAATGAAGTTGTTCATCATTCTGTTTAAATAACATTTATTTTCATAATGTCCAACATGTTAAAGAGCAGTCCAACTGGTTTCAACAACCTATCACGTGTACGCGTCAGAAATCTGTGTATGACATCACCACTTTTTGTCTGGTTCCTGTAGTGGTGATTAATAGTATCCTGCCAAATCAGGAGTCCACAGAGCAGGGAACTAGACTAACTGTTGATACACCACCAAACAAGATTCCTTTTGTTTTTAAAACGCGGACATTTATTTCGTGAGATAATCATCTACGTCGAAACTCAATTTTTGTATTGTTCAGTTAGTCAATACTGATGTTGTTTGTATTCATTGGAAGTAATAATGAAACTTCTTATCATCCTTGAGGATATCTCTAAGTGCCAGAGCGCTTTAGACCACTCGGGGCCCCTCCTTACATATTGTTAACTGCAGTGTAATAGGAATGTCGTTTATAAAGAAAATGTAAAAAATTGTATGACCTATTTTTTAATTTGATATTTCAAAATGTTGATTAAAAGTTTCATGTCCTATCTACCATTTTTGACAATAAAAAAAGCGATGTATCAAAGTTTCCATTACCAATCTTGATCGTGATTTTCTTCAAGTTCAACCAATAGGGATCAATTTTTGGGGTATTTTCAGGTTTAAAATATGGGATCCATGGCTGACCCCATATTATAAGTGAGTTTGCAAGTTATCAGGGCGCGAGTTATCGAGGGATTGGTGTATCAGACTGTAAACAAATATATCAAAAATATGATTCAATATTTCATGTCACAATGTCAGACTGGACAACTAAATGAAAACTGAATCCAAGACAGGGTTTCATCGGGCAGTTTTGAGGTGGAGAACGACTTTCAATCTGGACTGAATGAACAGAAATCCCTCATTGCATTCCATCTGTAGTGGAATTTATGTTTATGTGTTCAACCAGTATTCAAAAAAGAAAATTGGACAAGGCAAGCTGATAGAGCATTTATATATCAGTCATCACAATCAAGCAACCGTGGTGAAAGTCAATTGCTGTCAGCTACCCCCCCCCCTTTCTATGATGGCATTATTATACAGCAGGCCCACTGAGAATAATACAGTCACTGAAATAAATAGCATGTAGTTTGACTGCTGCACACTAAAGGTATGATAATGTGTCTTGCATCCACTCTCCACCCTACTAAACATTTATTTTTGAAAAACTTCTTACATATTGGTTTGGGAACATGCAGCTGCTCAATTTCATGGAAATTATGCAAGACTGCAGTCAGGACCAAAAACTGGTAAACTATACAAAAGTAGATTTAACTTCATGTGACTGATACCGTGCCTTACACAAAATCATAATCAGATGCTACTAGCAATTTGTGTTTTAACCACACAACCTAATGTATTGTACATACTTGCTTGTAAGTGAAGTCAAACTGCACAGAACAAATATGTTGATCTGTAGGCACATAATGGGCCTACAGATCAGGGTCTATGTTTGTTCCATTGATTACTGCTAACAAAATACAAAAACCCAGATCTGCTGGTGCAATATGGTGGCGCTCTACAGTTTCACATTTTGCACAGGGTTAGAATTTTAAAGAAAAAGAATTTCCCCCCCTTTCCTCACTGGTTATACTGGCTATTTAAAAAAGACCTTGTATATCTTAGGTATAATTCAAAGAACCTTTAATTCCCTTTGTTTTGGTGTATGATTGATGGGTGTAATATGGTTATAGAGTATGCAACTTGGCCTTACTCCACATGTGCACCTTGTATTAAAAGAGCCGATAACTTTTTTTTACATTTTACATATTTGGTAATTCATTCGTTGCACTTTCAGAAGCTGGTATTGTCTAGTCTGGCAAAATTCATTTTCCTATTTTAACAGCTGCTATGGATAGTGTACTTTAGAATAATTCAGGTGGGGCCCCGAGCGGCCGAGTGGTCTAAAGTGCTTTTCATTACGGATCAATGCCATCTCACCTCTGTCTGCGTGGGTTCGAGTCTCGGATTCGGCTAATGTGGATATATGAGAAAGCTTGCCATTAGCTTCTTGTGGGTCGGTGGTTCTTTCCGGGGTTTTCCTGGGTTCTTCCTCCACCATTAATACTGGGCGCCATGTATAGCCTATTGTGTGCTGAAAAATGACATTAAACCCTACTACAACAACTAATTCAGGCTGATTTTTTAGCACACGGGAGTCATTTTAGTTATCAGTGTCCTTAGATCATGTACAATTTCCAAAAGTACAATATCCAAAGAAATATCATCCACATTACATTAATGTAGCATAGAGGTATGCCAACATTCTCTCCACTGTGCATGTTTTAAATGCAAACAACTTCACCTTACATACATCACTCTCTCAAAAGTACATAATAACTGGTGAGTGCCCCCTATGCACTGGTAGATCTGGGTCAATGAAATTTGCAATTGTATTCTTCATATAGGAGAGAACATAACGGTATACTAAATTCTTTAATTTAAAACCATACTGTACTAATCTCACCATTTTCTCACTTGTCAGTAATATTCTGTATTGAACTTTCATAAACCTTCTCAAATAACTTCAACATTGCGGACCCTAATAATGTAGTAGATGAGATGGTCAATAATGTTATTCCATGTTGAAAATAATTCTTACCTTGAGGTAGCCTCATACATAGCAATGACTGCAAAATAAAAAAAGGTGAGAATGGTCAGAGTAAAACATCGTTAAAATTACAATGTCTACAAGCATGCATATGGATGGAAACAGCCTCCCCCCCAAAAAAACCTGAACATTTTCCATGCATTTCTAGGGCTTGTGTAAAGTTTATTTTAAAATGAATATCATTTTGTTGTGGATCAACAACAAAAAAGCAGCAACATAATAAAAAATGTTTTTGCATACATGAGATAATTGTTAAAACATCTTGGAAAATGCTGTAAACTTTCAGATTTTGGATAATAAAGAAAAAAGGTAATTTATTTTATTAAAAATCTAACTTCATTGAAATGTCTCTTTATTGATAATTATTCCCAATGTGACTATAATAAGATTATTCCAGACCTAACAACCCTGATAAGACCTCAGTAAGGCAGACCTGCTAACCCTGATGAGTCCGTCTCAGTAAGGCAGTTGATTTTTTTTTTATAAGATTGACCAGTTTTCAGTAAGGTGGAACAAAATATCAATAAATGCTATTGTAAAGCTGGAAAATGCATCGACGATAAACATTATGTTCAACATCTTAGACATGAACAAAAACGAACTAGATTTGTTGCAAAGAGATAAAAAGATTCTTTTAAAGCCATAGTGTAAATGTAAAAAAGGACAGTGTAGAAGTCATTCTCATTACAGACCTGCCAACCCTGATGAGTCAGTCTCTGTAAGGCAGAGTGCCAACCCTGAGGAGTTGGTCTCAGTAAGGCAGTTGATTTTTTTTCCATAAGATTGACCAGTTTTCAGTAAAACTGCTATTGTAAAGCTGGGAAACATAATTAAAAGTTCGACACATTGACGATAAACATTATGAAAAGTTTGTAAAGTATGCGTGGACTTTATTGACCACTACTACAATTGCACAAAATCTAGTTCCAAACCCTATGCAGCTCAATGGCTTGTTGCTATCACTCAACTTGACATAATTCTTGGAAATTCTTTTCCATCTCACATGACGACGGCAATCGTATCTCCTGCCACAAGACATACTCAAATTGACTCGTAATGTCCAATTTTCGAAATTGTTTCCTTTCCAGCTTTTATTCACAAGAACCTGAATACTCCTTTTTATTCTTCTGTGTTGATTACTAAGACTTTTTCTAGAAGCTTATTTTCCCCTTAAACATGCATCGCTTTCTGGACGCCATTTTTAACAATTCTATAAACAGTTTGATCATGCAGAGGTTTCACATGAACAAATAGGTGCAGTTTAAAGCATCTGGAGTGCTTTTGTAAAGTTAGTCTGGCTCCTGTCTAATTTTGCAAATTCTAAGATGAAACCCGGATCCAAATAAAGCACGGATGAACCAATTATCCAAACTTTTCGGCAACGATAATTTTTCCGTAGTTTGGTCTAGTATGGCGTAAGTTCGTATTTTAAGAGTAATTTTTGTAAGACTTGCGGCAAAATCATAAGAGTTGGCAGGTCTGGTAAGGCAGTCAATTTTTTTCCCTAAGTAGGGATCAGTTTTCAGTAAGGTATAACAAAATATCATGTACTACTATTGTCAATCTGGAAAACAGGCATTTGAAAGTCCAGAAGTGTGATTCAAGATGCAGCAATGGTAAACACTGTTGAACTAAAAAGTTTGTAAAGTTGTTGTTGTTGTTGTTTTAGGGTTTAACACTATTTTTCAGCACAAGATAGGCTATACATGGCGGCCAGTATAACTGGTGGAGGAAGAACCCTGGAAAACCCAGGGAAGAACCATCGATCCACGAGAAGCTACTGGCAGGCTTTCCCACATACCCACGCTAGCTGAGCCTTGGACTCGAACCCACGCAGACAGAAGTTAGATGGCAGTGATCTGGAACAGTGTGCGCTTTAGACCACTTGGGTCCCCAGTTTGTAAAGTAACTTGGACGTTAATTACCTCTAGGTCAATTTCAAAAACTGCAATTCCAAGCCTTATGTAACTCACCAGCTTGTTACTATCTCTCAAAATGACACAATCCTTCAAGTTAATATTGGAATTTCAGTGTCCACTAAAGATAATTTTTACCCTTCCTGCTTTCTTCACAAGAATCTGTATATTCCAATTTGTTCTTCTGTTAAAACTTGTTATGTGGTTTATTGACCCTTTAATCCTGAAAATGTATTGCTTGCTAGACCCCATTTAAAAAACAAAAAGGCAACGGCTTGATCAGCAGACATTTTGTATCACAAAATTTGTGCAGTTTAAAGCGTCCGAGGTACTCCTGTAAAGTTACTCTGGTTTCCTGACCAACTCCATTTAATCATGGTTCCCACACTTTTCTAAAGATAAATTTCCAGGGTTTTTCCGGAATGAAATTAATTTTTTCAAAGTTCACATATGACCATTACTAAATGGAATTAAAGAACATTTTAGATTATAAAATATGCATTTTCTAAATCTAAAGATGGTTTTCTTTCAAGACTCTCCAAAACATCGCAGCCAGAAAAGATGATCATGTACAAAACCACAAAATGTATCACACAAAACAAGTCTGATAATATTCCTTTAAACTGGCATGTAAAGTCATTTCAATGTACTAAATAAAACTTCTAACTTTATTTTGCTGACTGCATTATGTTGCTAAGTGGGAACAACATAATGAACATACATTAGTTTTGTTTCCTTTCAAACCTGTAATTCTGAAGAATTCTATAGCAATATATATATGCATCTTATAGAAAGAAACATTTTCTATTACAGTAGAAAAAAAACAATAAATGCAAATAATTAGAATCTTGTCTTGTAACATATCGAATTTAACCCTGAATTTATCTGTGCCAATAAATTCCCAAGCGAGATTTATCAAACACCCTAATCTCCTTATGAAGATCTGGTTAAAAATCCATCAGTTAAAAAACATTTTCAAAAGGGATGATTTAAATTTCGACAAAAGACCTTCAAAATTATATACTGTTGTATAAACAAGGACTGAATTTTCTATAAAATCAACTTGTCTTCTTGTTATTCGTTAAACCAGTCCCCAAACCTGTATTGACACAGGGGCTAAAATAGTTTTTTTTAAAATATATAATACAAAGGATGACAATTTCTCATTTCAGCTCTGAGATTCAACAATCTGGACTACAAATCTGGATTTATATGAATATTAAGTCCGTTTCCTAATCCAGGTTTCCTCCGAATATTCCCATCCTATTTTTTTATATTTGGACATTTAGGTTGGTGTGTGGGGTCCTTTCAATTGCATATCAAAAATTTGGAATTTGCTGCTGCCGTGCAGTAGCGATATATGGTAGTCACTTACCAGCAGGCCTAGAAAATGTAAACTCATGTTATATCGACTTATACCTGCATGAAATCAATAGAAAAATGATTTATTTTCTCATTATGTCTTTATTCTGCTGATAAACTAGACCAAACTACGGCATTGATGAAACCTGACCCGGTACTTGCCATTTGCATTACTAGTCACTTCATGAATCTCAAATGACGACATTGGAAGTTCATTAGTCATGTTATATCAACAACAAACTCCATTTTAAAATTGTCATAGAGAAATTCAATTATATTAAATGAAAGTCACATACTTTTTGTAAAAACCAGCAATCTGGCCATTCATATTTATCAAGCAGAGAGTACATGGCAACATGGTAGTCCCGTGATGCAACAAAACTCTTCCAGAAGTTGTTCTCGAAATATATAAATACAGAAAACTTTGTGTTCTTTCGTTTTTGTATTTTAACTCCAACCAGTATATGACTTTCATTTAATATCTTTTTTATTTTTTCTCTGCAACATTTTAAATGTGGGGTGCTAGATTTGTGTACTATAGCGAGTACCAGGTCACATTTTATCAACTCCGATTTTAATAATCACAATTTCTGAGACAATAAGTAATTTTCATATCCATTTCATGCATGTATCACTCGATCTAACGTTTCAAGTTTGCTAGGCGATCCAGTAAGCGGCTATGCTTTGTCAACACGATGTTTGCCTCTTGTGATGCTAGAGTGGTTTTCATAGCTTCCACGTAAGGAAGATACGGATATCAAGCAGACTTTGAAAAGAAAAGTCTACTAGACAAATCTAATCCACTGAGCATTTGGATTGACTCAGCATATGCTTACTGCAAGCACCCAAATGATACATATTGCACCCTCTGAATATTCTGGTTAGAACTTGATAAATGAAACTCACAATCAGTTTAGTTACAACTTAGTTATGTGATTGTTTCGGGTGTCAAATGGTGGCGGAAAATTCCCGGGATTTCCCCGACATTTATCAATACTTGCAAAATTCCAAAACTTTTCATGGATGAGAAAATGTTTTCATTTCTCCTGCTTTTTTCCAGATTTCTTGGTAGAGTGGGAACCCTGTTTAATCTAATACAAAACCCATATCTGAATCAGAGACAAACCACTATCTGTATTGTACCACAAACAATCGTATTTCCTTCCATAATTTGTGCTCTAATTCCGCAAGTCCATAGTAACCATTAAACAGCACAGTTGCACACGCACATACAGATAGTTTTTCTTTGTGTCCAGCTAGAATGGAATCTAATTTTCAAATTTTTTTTGAGGTCCCTCTGTAACACATGCCCTCACTTAAAGTGTGGTCTATGTTTCAGGATCCCATTGTGTGCAAGTTATTGAGAGACGTGTATCTGGCAGTGAAAATCAGTAATTGGCAAAGCTGGAATCTAATGTCTTTGATGCCTGTTAGTGTAACATACTTTTGAGGTTCAAGTCACACCCTTGGCAAGAAAGATTTACTACATTCTGAGGTAGAATTTTTGAGAAGAGACTAAATTTATGCAAATATACAATTTGTCATTTGATTATTGATTAATTAACTTGAAATAAAAAGTAATTAAGCAAACAGAAGCATTTACTGTAATAAATGCTGGTACTTTTATTGTAATAAATGTTGTTAGTAACTAAAGGTCAATATGAGCAGGATCCAGAATGGAAAACGCGATGTCAAAGCATTTCATCTTTTCTTTAGCACTACAAGGCTATTATGTGCTATAATTGTCCTTTATGCCGATGAAATGTGCCAATTTGGTAGGCAGGGAACAAAGTGATCCCAGTGATGCTTAAAAATGGATCACAGAGTGATGGACTTTTTCTTCTTTTATTTTAACATCCTCAATTTTTCAATGACCTTAATTTCACAGATGCTTGCAACTTCCAGTGGACTGTGTAAAGTATTAGCGAGCATTCATTATCATAAATGGATATATTACATGCTTTGTAACAATAAAGAAAAGAAAGACAAAAACAGTAATTCTGCAGTTATTAAAATAGTATCAAATAGTCATTACATTAAATCAGCGCTTTCAGCTTCACAAAATTAAATTGTAATTAATATATTATGTTTCTCTTCATCCATAACTATGTATTTATTATTGGCAGACAGATGGGTTTTGGTGCACTTTTAATGTTAGCTTGTTCATATTTAATTCTTGTAATGTGTCTACCATGCTAAGAAAACCATGAAAATCGGTACCCAACAAATTTAAGGTGATTCATCGACTTTGCCATTTCTCATGCCTCTCCACTCAACCTTAAACTAGCAGTATGAAGAAAAAAATGTTAACATTCTAAATCCCGTACATACTAAGCCATGTACATACCATCAGGCGGAGCTGTGCTTCTTTTGGGACAGCCTGACAGACTGAAAAAAAAAAAAAAAAAATCTTATCTTACCAAAATTATTTGTTTTCAGGTAAAAAGGTAAAACTATTTTGAAATAGGCAGTAAACACTACTCAACTTTTTATCATTATTCACCTGATCCTGATCTCTACAGTACATCAATTGTAAATTGAACCTGATCAAAAATATTTAGTGACATTTTTTGCTGGCTTGTTTCCAGACAGTGAATGTAAGAAAACCAATGTCTTCAGGTTGAGTTCTTACAAGCACAAGAAAAACAAAACCTGCAACAACTGTTGATGCCACTGACACAGATATGAGCCGTTTTCCATTGACATGTGTCCTACAAAGATATTTCCATTCCATAATAGTGTTTATGTATTTGTCTGGAATTTTTATTTCTATCTTCTGTGAGCATCACGGTATTGACAGTGTGTGTGCGTGTATAAGAATAAGTATGGCCGTACAATATCTCACAATGTTGTGACACAAAGAATATTTCCATTCCATAACTGTTTATGTATTTGTCTGGAATTTTTGTTACGTACTAAGATATCTGACATGAAAATATACATGTGTACAAGCACCAGTTTTGTCAAACTCGGAGATATTTGACAAGAAAATAAGTACAAGATTTGGTAAATGCTAGCCCCAAGATTGATTGATTGACAGTACATTTATTTTATGGCACACCAGCACTGTAAGGCTATATAGTACCTCAAAAACACTGAAGACATTTGACCAAAAAATATACATGTACAAACATCAGTACCGTCAAGCACCAAGACATTTGACAAGAAAATATATGTGTACAAACATCAGTACCGTCAAGCACCAAGACATTTGACAAGAAAATATAGATGTACAAGCATCAGTACTGTCAAGGACCAAGACATTTGACAAGAAAATTTACATGTACAAGCATCAATACTGTCAAGCACTGAGACATTTGACAAGAAAATATACATGTACAAGCATCAATACTGTCAAGCACTGAGACATCTGACAAGAAAATATGCATATGCAAGCATCGGTACTGTCAAGCACAATGACGTGTACAACAGCGGTGCAGAACTTTTAACAAAATCAAGTTGTCCATGGACAAGAAAATTAAAAAGTTTACTTGTCAATATAATGACCCACATGTCCATATTTTCAGTTAAAAAGAATAGTGGAAGACTGGAAGACAGTTAAAATGTGTAATTTTATTTTGATGCACAATCTAAATGCATGCAGTATGGATCTTGTGACATTCAAAATATACTTAATATTTTAACTTGACTTTTATGGTCAGGGTATACAGATATAATAATAATGCATTCTTGGTCTATAACTGTTGAATCAGTACTAGCATCTGAGAAGATTAATATGCATTTAGCTCCAGACATTTTTCGACAGGACATCAGATATATTGTTGATGAAATCTATGCATGCAATTCTCATAAAATAATCAGTTCCAAGTTCAACAGCATTTATAACCTGAACCTCAAAAAACCATTCATAGTCTGAAAAATAATTTCTCCTCTTGGCTATGTTAAGCAGTTTCTTGTAGTGCTTGGTTTGCTTGACACTGTATTTATTGATCACTATATCCAAATCACCCAGAACTTCTTTCTTTTCCTCAGATTTGGCCTTTTCACTATCAAATTTTACCTGACATGCATTGTGCTTTGCACTTTTTTGCCGTGTTAATGGTGCCTTTCCTTGTGATAACCTATCCTGCAAACAATCCATTGGTTTCTGTCTGCAGATGAGGGGAATCTCTTATATATGTTACAAGATCCGACTGTTCATTCGTCACTGGCTTAGAGCCAAGGAAACTCCTGCTGTAAAGAATCTTCACATTCCTGCCATCTTTATTCATTTTATATTTCCTGTCATAGTCTAGATTAGGTTTAGTCTGTTTTGTTCACTTTCCATTCAACTTTTCACCATTTGACCACAGCTTAATAAGAAATTATTCAATCAGATGTATTCCCGGGGAAATTTTTCTTAGTCATGCAAAATGGTTTCAAGGTGTCCAGTGATTGGTTCAAAACAAATGATTCATAGAAGCCCTATCTTCCAGCCAATGAAATTCATTGTCATGTAACTATCAAAAGATATCACCTAAACCTGTACTGCTTCCATTGGTTGTATCCAAAGAAGCTTCGGTATTAATCGATAAATTTCAGCATGCACTATGTAAATATACAACACACCCATATGGTACTCAATAGTAAGTATGAATGACACTAGTGTAAACATGTAAACATCGCTCAGACAAAATAGGAACTACCGCCCATTCGAGTTACAGGCCACAATTTACTTGTCCAAGGACAAGCATCTCTGCAAAGGCTGCTCATCCATGAGAATAAATTTCCGACTAGGACAATACGGACAATGGATTTCCTGTACAAATCAGTAAGCACAAAGGCATTTGACGAGTAAATGTAAATGCAAAACAAAGGCAGAAGTTGTTTTTCTGAACAATGCATGCAATGATCATATTTTTAAGTTTCTTTGTAAAGCTGCTTACCTTCTGTGATGGGAGTACAGCCCAGTGATATGTCCTGTTCCATCGCATCCAGGAGTGGGACATTTGCTCTCTTACAGAAGAAAAAAAAGAGACAATATTTTATTATCTATACACTACAATGTCACATTTTATCTTACAAATGGTAATTTTCATTCTTTTATAGTAAACAGCGACATTACACCATTGCTAAAAGTATTTTATTTTCAAAACCACTACATAGCATGTGCCTCCCCTTCAGCATGGCAGTTTTCCTTGTTCATTAAATCTCTATGAAAAACCATCTTTAAGTAAACTGCGTTTCTCTGAGAATACTTGTCCATTCACATTAACATTAGAAATATTAGTCTAGCCTTTCTTTAAGTAAATTGTTTTTCTATGAGAATACTTGTCCATTCACAATAACATTAGGAAAATTAGTCTACCTTGTGAATCCAGCCCTACTATAATACAAAAATCATCCTCTTCTGTCTGTCTCATTTAGACAAAGGGTAGCAACTCTAGCAAAACTAAATCTGAGAAAAAAATAGAGAAGGTTGTCCCTGCATGCCAGCCAGCAGCTTCTACTATACCTTGGATTGAAACATTACATCTGAATGCAAGGCTCGCAGAGATAACTCTAATATCATTAGGGGGCCCCGAGTGGCCAAGTGGTCTAAAGCGCTCTCCCTTACGGATCACTGCCATTTCACCTTTGTCTGTGTGGGTTCGAGTCTCGGATTCGGTTAATGTGGGTATGTGAGAAAGCTTGCCAGTAGCTTCTCGTGGGTTGGTGGTTCTTTCTGGGGTTTTCCCAGGTTCTTCTTCCACCATTAATACTGGCCGCGATGTATAGTCTATCGTGTGCTGAAAAATGGCATTAAACCATACAACAACAACTAATCTCATCAGCAGTAATTTTCACGAGGTGACTGATCTTGTGAGATCTCCAAGCACACAAAGTGTACAATATATTTCAGCCATGAAGCAAGGGATTGAGGGGTCAAGTGTTCCAACAGGATCTTGTATGGCCATTGCTCTTGATTCGTCTATGGAAAAGAGTGATCGAATGATGACTCTTTGATTACTGACAGACTGTAACCCTTCTTTTTTAGCTACTAAGCCTGGTTGTGACTGAGAGGACCACTGAACCATCGGATCTGAACTGACAAATAATTCAGGTTGACAGAAAGGCATGCTGAGGTTAAATCTATCAGGAAACATTTTGCATGATAGTAACTTTAGCAGTCTAAAGGGTCTAGTTTATTTAATTCAGTCACATTAAAAGCCATGAAAAACCATTTGGAAACAGAGTGAAGGACAACCGAGATAAAAAAATTAGCTAAAAGAATCAACGGAGCTTTATCATGTCTAACAAGATGCCGGAAGATTGGGAGTACAGTACAGTGTATACTGAGGGCATCAAGACTGTAGTGGGGTAGGCTAATGCCCCTCCCAAGTGATTAACAAAGCATACAGAGACCAAGGTTTTGGATCTGGAACTGGAGAGACAAAAGTGGATCATCGGACAGACCCAAAGTGTTCAGATCCAAGTAAAGACGATTGATGGAGAAGGACTTGATTTTCCCTGGATTGAGTGTTGGCTAAGACATCTAGTCTGTCGGGAATGTGTCTGATTTGTATGTTGATGCATATTTTAAACATCAAAAATAACATGGAAATATTGCAACATTAGAGTATCAACAGGTATATCACATGAAAACAGCATGTAAAAACTGAACTTGGAGAAAAACAGCTTCTATGGGCACATTCTAAACATGGAAAATGTGATCTTTAATAAGAATATGGACTTGAGAGAAATCTGCACATAAATAAATAGCAATAAACTGTTATCATTTATACTATCTTGATGCATTCAAGAATTAAAATGTATATTGGCATAATTTGAAAAAGTCTGAAAGATCTTCATGCCAGGATGCTTTTAAATTTGGTCAAATTATGTGGAAATGTTTTTGATATGTCCTTTAATTTTTTTAAACTTTCAGTAATTGTGATATGTTTGCTAGTAGACTGGCATCATCTGAATAATTTGTAATCTATGATGCTTTCAGTCAAATTTGGTCAAATTCTGTCTGGCAGTTTTTACGAATTTGAAAATAGCAATTGTGAATGTGCTATGCAAAACCATACCACAAGCTCACTTGGCCTTAAGGCCTGTTGAGCTCAGAATAATTCTGATTAACAAGGGTGTTTGCTAGAAGTATTCCCTGTATCAATTGCTTGCCATCTGCCCCGTTGCTAAATTTTCTCATGCAAATGAAAAAAATTGGTGGATTCTCAATTTGTAAATAAGAATGAAGGAAATTAAACTGGAACTGATTAAATGTGTTACAAATAATATATTTACTGCAGAATTTCTCATTAACCTGCCTTTTATTTCCATGAAACACTAATCCGAGATTTTAGAATTATTCCTTGGTGCAAAGTATAAATTACCTTTTGAGGACCCTTTGTCTTTGTCTTTATCATTAGCTTCCTCCATGTCACTGTAAGGAGATGGCGATCTACTGCTCATTGGGGAACCTGTCCACTCTGCCAACACTGTATAATCACCTTCATCCTCCTCATCATCCTCATTTGCCGATTCCTCCTTCACCTTTGTCAAAGTCTTGACAGCCAGCATTGCACTTGCTGTCTGAGGTTTTACCTGCAAATGATTTCCCAACATGCTTGCAGAGCCTCTTGTTACCTGACTCGGCAAGTCTTTATTTTTTGCCGACATAGCAAGAGTATGTGCTGATGATTCAGCGGTATTTTCAACTAGTTCTAACTTTGGAACAATAGTTACTTCCAGTGTCCCAGCTGACTTAATTGTAGATTGAATAGTGGCACACTGTTCCTCTATTTTCATCAGAATGTCTTCCTCATTTGATGAGGCTGTTGTGATATCCTGTAGCACCAAATCAGTTGAAGAATCTAAAGTGCCGTCTTCAACTTCTATCTTCTTATTGCCTGTTGCTTCCTTTCTCTTGTCATCTTCTCCAGTTTTAGACTTCTGAACAGAGTAAGTATACTGAAAAAATTCATTTGATCCTAGATCACCTGACAAACTTCTCAGGTTTCTCTCTGCCTCACGAAAACATCTCATCTCATCATCTACAGTTTCATCTTCTTCATGATCTGAGACAGGCTCGACCTTGACCTCTGCTGCAAGTGGAATCTCTGTCTCCATGCTAGTGACAACCACACTGTCAGTCTTTTCATTCTCTTCTGTGTTGGGACTCTCCACCCTGGTATACTTTTCCAATGGCTCATCAGAATTCTGCACAAGAACTGACTTTCTTTTCTTGCCCATCACACTGGAAATATTCATATTTTTGAATTTCAAGGATTAATCTTTTACTTTAATATCAGCAATAAAATTTTATATAAATTTTCATACCCAAGGAGCAATCAAAAAAAAAAAAAAGCTTAATTATGATATTGTTTAAGTTGGTTGGAGACACCCATTTGAATCTTGGCAAACTGTTAGCGAAAGTGAAATTTTCTTGCTACCTACCAGAATTTTGTACAAATGGAAATATTCCACCCCCTCCTTCCAAAGTAAAATGAGATGGAAATTGTTTTCCATAGTTGATGAGATGCAATTTTTTAAAGTGAGGTGTATTGAGAGGAATTGGTATTATTTTATACTCCGAGAAAGATAACCACGACAGTCATCCTAAGTAAGTCTAATATTGCTTATATGTCTTGCAGCGTAACAGCTTACAATTTTTTTAATGAGCAGGCCAATGCAGTATGCTAAAATGTTACTCTATGAAAGATCACCTGTGTGTGCTAAATTAACTATCAATTGCTGAACTAATCCATGGTCTTGAGAGGTTAATCTCGTGTTCCTGATTTGATCCCATTAGGATAAGAAATGTGGCCTCCAGATTGCCAACAAGCTCAGCCAAATAAATCTATGCAAGATCACCTAATTAATATACACAGCTCTCATTATATTATCAAACTTTTCCAAGACCTTCATAAGGTTATATTCCAAGTTTGATCAAAAAGACATTGGAGATATATCCTCTATGGCAGTAAAAAGTAATTGATGATGGACAGTCAACAGAGGACATACAATATATGTTGCATGATGGATGCTGTGACATGCCACAAGCTCATTTTGTCTTATGGTCAAACAAGTTTAACATAAGTATCTTGAAGGGAACAACACTCTAGTGTCCGAGAAGAATTTCCAGGAATTAAAGATAAGATCATTTTTTCTTTATTGTTGGATGCTGAAACCATCTCTGATATTGCTGAATGAAAACATCTTTAAATTAGCCACTGTGTCAGCCATAGTTGATGTAAAATGGGCAGATTTTTCATTTAGGTCAAACCAGAAAACATCTTCAAATTAGCCACTGTGTCAGTCATAGTGAATGTAAAATGGGCAGATTTTTCATTTAGGTCAAACCAGACACCAACCGATGACTTTGGGCGAAAACACGAAGTCAATATGATCATCTATTAAGAAGAACTGATGACAAGATTTTCAATACATCCATTTTGACAGCAATATTTGAGTTTAAATTAACACCATTATCTTTCAGGACTGACAAGACACTTTAAGAAATCTTCCAGGAGAAGCATAAATGACCCGACTGTCAAGATGGCTGATGCAGTGAACATAAAGGCTGTCAGATTGGTACATTTTCATTTAGGATTAACAAGGTGTAATAAGAAATATTTATTCAACACGCTATATTGTTATAACCATCCACTTAATTAGTGATAACAAGATTTTCAACAATGATCTTGTGAGAGTCACACTTGTTTGAGCAGAACCATTTTCTCTTAGGACACAGCAGATATAATAGGAATTCTACTGGTAAAAACTGCATCTTAATATGACTTTCCATTCAAAAAAGAGTAACAAGATTTTCAATATTGCTGCTGTGGTGGCACCATTTTTATTTATAATCAACTATACATCATATATCATTTAGTTAAAAGCCCACATTGATGCAATCCATTCAGGATTTGTGATGAGATTTTCAAGATGGCTTTTGTTGTGGTCATATTGGCTGTCTGAACAGCACCATTTTCATTTAAGACAAACTAAACCATGGGATGAATGTCAATCTCCCAAGCTGCTGAGGTAGAGTTTTGGTAACTAACATATGCTAATGGATGGACACAGGACAACAGGCCATCACATGAGCTCTTCAGGTTCCTGGTCAGCAGAGCTAAACAGCAGTTACTTTCCTGCAACACCTAGGATCATTCTACTGTAAGCAAAAGCCTTCATATTATTAAAGGTGTCAAAGTCTAACAATAACAGATTGATCTTCTGTGAGTAAAGAAAGTCAAATGGCACAAAAATCTGTACTTGCCTTGATGATTTATCAACTGCAGCAGGGATATCTGTAAAAGAAGGGGTACATGTGCACATAAAGGAAACAAACCTTAAATAAACTGTCACCTAACCTCAACTGTACCCATATTACTTGCTGTAATAAAATTATTTCCAGTGACATAATAAATATGGCTAGATATACTTCATTTTAATCTTATTAAAGATCCTGATGACATAAACCTTTTTACCAATTTTAATCAAAACACATTCCTCCGAGTTGAAATAAGATCAGTCATTCTGAAGCAAGATTACCCCATTATAATATACTTGTGCACATCTTGCTTACAAAATAACAAAAAATATAATGATATAAGCTAATTTACAAAGTCGGATCACAATTCAATCACAACTTTGTACTCAAAGTGGTCACAAGTCAATCAAGTACAAGATCAACATGTTAATATACATAGATCTTGCTTAGGTCACACTAGTCTTATCTCTTAACGATACAAGCCTACTTTTAAAAATTTTTTATCAAAATTTGTTCAGATAGAGTTGTTAAAGTGGTGACAAGCTGAGCCAAAATAAATTCAAGATCAATTTATTTGGATCCTGCTCATTACTGTATTCATTCAAGTTTCTAGACTATTTACAAAGGTTGATAAAAAAATCCTAACAAATAGACTCTTTAGTATCCGACAATATGTTTAGACTTTTTTTTATTCCCTTCATGAAACCTATACAGGATACACAGTACTCTTGATATGAAAAAATGGGAGCCAGCCAGAAATAGGTGAACATAAAATAGAGTATATATTGGTTTAGCTGGCCAGGATTTGTTGATAATGAAAGTTAGAAATAAAACCACATTTCAAACGCATGTAAATCCAGAAAATGATGCAGCTCATATCCTTTTCTCTACACAGACATCCATCCAGGTTTCAATTATTCTGATAAATAAAGGTTTGATCATAAGCACTCAGAAATTTTGAAGTTTGGACAAGTTTACTATGGGAAATGGATTAATACTGCAAATCCTACTACCATATACACAAATTTTTTAAGAAATTTATCATTTCAGATGTTTTTATCATAATCATTTATTATTTGTTAATTAATCAATGTATAATCCACACAAAGTTTAGTTGCAAATACAAGTTTTTCAGATAACAGGAACACTACAAGTAGAAATTGTTGTAGCTTTTTCCCAACAGCTGCAATGAGACACCCAGTAAATAAAAATGCCATGTCAATGAACTTTAACCCCTTCATGTACATGTGTGAAAACTTGCATTTTGCACATCTTCCATTCATATTTAGCCAAGCTATAACGAAGATGTGATCTTTTGCTGTGACGTCAACAAGTCTCATTTTCATGTTTATATTGCATGGTACATCGTTATTATATTTCTCCTGGCTAAAAATGTTTGATTCATTACATTGATCATAATTTTTAATCAAAGAATATTCCAGCAATATGTGGCTTTTGTAATATTTCTTGACACTGAGTCGTATGAATTTCGGTCACCTACTGAACACTTGAAATGGAAACATGGATTTGAAGAACACTCTCAACCTGTAATTTCACTGTTTACGATGTAAGTTCATAGTTCTAAACAGAATTTTCTTCTTTTATTTAATCCTTTAAAAAATTTGTCTAAAAATATGTACCAGGCATTTGCCATTCAGCCATACTGTAGCAAAGATTTGATCTTCAGCTGTAATGTGATGAAAACCTGTGACTTTATTTTGAACCCTGTGACAAGTGTTTTTTCAATTAATCGGATGCAAGATTCCCTCACTAATATGTATAGATACTGCTCAAAATAGAACTCGGTAAGTAAATAATACTAAGTGTAATCAAAATCAGGTCCCAGCTTCAGGAAATATCTCCTAATTTCTTTCTCAAACTGAAATGCTTTAATATCTTTCTTGTTTCTTGGTTAATAACTATTATTATTTTTTAAATATTCAGTATGCATCAGGGATCAAAATCTTGAATTTTCACTGAGGAAATCTTGCCTGATCTCTGCAAGAGTAACAAGAAACCAATAATTTTGTACAGCTTTGTACTCTTGTACAACAAAATCTCATTTATACTTTATTGATGTGAAAGAATGTTGCACAAGTTCCGATAGTTATCCTATGTATAAGCAAGGCCAGATCTGATCAAGTGTTGGGGAGTGGTTCCAAAATTTCAAAAGGGTTTTAGTTCTCCTCAACAGACATCGAAGCAGAAGTCTACGTGTCTTTTTACTCAGTGTTCATAATACTCCCAAAAATGTAAGCAAGAATTAAACAATGGTCTAATTTCAAGTGACTGTATGTTTGTGTGGACTTTCTTTTTTTATTGGAGTTGGGGAGAGGTCCCTGATGAGTTCTCAGTAATATCTTGTACTATTACTTCTGACATCCAATCACAGGATTATAGAGGGGTTATTTAAACTTGAGATATTTATTATACAAAAGGACACCATGTCCTTCCTTTTAAAATAAATTCATCTTGTGATGAATGAAACAATAAAAAATAATCTATGTGGAAAGAACAATCTAACCCCACAAAAAGTTCACATCAATTCCTGGCTCAAAATCAATGATGGCTATTTCCATCAACACTTGGCTAGCTCCAATAATCCCATCTTCTTCAAAACATTAAAAATCATTGTCATCAATACTATATGCAGCCAGTGTTTCTTGAAAGAAATCACCATTGTATTCTGTATCTACCATTTTAATTTTTCCAGGTATCATGTGCTCAAGAGCAAGAATTTGTAAAACTTTTTTGCTAATGCATAGTAAACCACAACGTAATGCTTGGGCCCCAATGTACCAATCAAATATAGTTTTACAAGTGGTCATGGCTAGTTGAAGTAATATGATATGTACACTGTTGCTTACCTGAAATAAGACTTAAATCGCAATCAGAACTACATGTCTTTTACCAACAGCGCAACTACTTCATGACTGGCACTTTAAAGGTTAAAAAATGTCTCACTGAACTTGATACAAAGAAGGCTACATGACTTTATCAGATTGGTCCACAACTCTTTAAAACTTCTGCCATGGCTATTTCAGTAGCATAATATTCATAATTTATTAGTAAGTATTGCAACCTCATATGTCCCCAAAATATGAAAAACTGAAAAAGTAATGCCCTGTTCACAAATCTGGTTCTAAGGTTGATGTTGACAACTACCGGCAAATCTCAGTCAACCAAACTTGGCAAAATTGATTGAAAATATGTCCATGACTCGTTCATGTCATATTTAACCAAACACTTGCTGTTACACCCTAGCCAATCAGGCTATAGACAGAAACATTCATGTGAGACTGCCTTTATCTTGCTAACTGATAAATGGCTTTAGGCACTTATCAAGGGAGAATAACAGAATCTGTATTTGTAGATTTATGGAAAGCTTTCGACATGGTGGATTATGAAATCCTTTTTAAGAAACTTAAAATTTACCATTGTGATGAAGGAACAGTTAGATGGTTTACTTCATACTTAAGTGAGAGAACACAACATGTTTGTATAAATAATGTTCTGTCTGAACCTGAACAATTAGATATGGAGTACCACAAGGCTCAATTCCATTATTATTTATATTATTTATTAATGACCTATTGCTTTTACAAGGGGATTCAATTTCATCTACTGATCTCTATGTAGATGAGAAAACAATGTCAGACATCCAAAACGCAAAGCATAAACTGGAAATTTCTCTACAGGATGCCCTAAATAAACTGAACAACTGGCGCACATGCTATGGCATGATGGCAAATATTGGTAAAACTGAAATATTACTTAACAAGGCAAAAAACAAATCCTGATAGTGATGAACTATGTTTGACATCGCAGTATACAAATTTGCAAATGGTCTGTCATGATTGACTAGTTGGCTTGGTGTTCTGGTAGATAATAACCTATCATGGACTGAACATATCAAACATATCAGTACGAAAGTGAATTCAAATTTATGGCTTCTCGGTAGAATAAGACATTCGCTCCCAGAAAGGCAAAGAAAACTATTTTACAACAGCTACATACAACCCCATAGCAACACTAGCACATCATCAAAACAGCATCTGGGATATTATCAATTCAAAAAGAAAGCAAGGAAATTTAGCTTGAATGTTAAAAATATTACCTATTAAAGACCAAATCCAGTTGAGAAGAGCCAAATTAATGTACAGGATATCCAATTATAGTGCTCCTGAATATTTACAATCACTATTCTAGTATAGGTTACCTGGCAATACTCCTCACCTGCGATCCATGTCTACCAAACAGTATAAAATTCCCGAGACAAAATAAGGAATTATTTTTAAAAAAGTCTCCAACACTCTGGAACTTTGCTCTGGAATAGTATTCAATTTGAGATTAGAAATGCCCACTATATTTCCTTCTTCCAAACCCAATATGTCCAGTGGCCTCAGAGATGATGTTAAAATCAAACTGAAAACAACTGTATTAATAAATGCCTCTGGGCATAATTAACTTTATTTGTATTAACAAATGCCTCTGGGCATAATTAAGTGTATTTGTATTAACAAATGCCTCTGGGCATAATTAAATATACTACTCATTTATATTGAGACTAATTGCATATTACATGTATACTGACTCTGTGGGTTCAGTAGGTATGGACAAGTATCCACCTGGTGAAAGGAAAGGAAGTAAATATACACCTATCCATCAACAACTCACACAACGGGGTCCACAAACATAGACAGCACTGTAAGTGAGGCACAAGTTACTGAGGGACCTCCGAAAATTGAAGAAATAAAATTTGCTTTGACAACAAGAAAACCGGAAGGGGGGGGGGGGTGGGCATTAGGGAACTGGATTGTTTATTGACTGAATCCTCATTTACAATCACGTTGATAATAATTTAAATAACACAATTTTCTAATGAAGTTGTTTTTTATTCTGGTTAACCCTTTACCTCATGCAAGTGCCTTTGGACACCTCTACTCCATTCGCATGAAAGCACCTTTTGACTTTTCTACTCCATTCGCATGGAAACGCCTTTTGATGTCTGCTGTAAACATCAGCCATTTTAAGCCAGTTTTCATAGTGCCACCTTCAGGGAAAACCCCCTATTAAACACTACATTCATTTCTGCGAATGACAATTAAGTCATATTACATGGTCACTGTTTATGCTCTGGTCGATATCTGCTATTTAAAGTAACTGGTTCGTAATCTCCACTCTCCAAAATGGAGGTCGCGGATTTCATTCAGTACTGATGAAGTTTTCATGATTAGAATCATAACTATGAAAGCTTCAATAACTTAGGCAAAGGCTCTGATATTGATGTAGGTAGCAATTAGTTTTTATAAATTATCAAATTCTGATGACTCAGTGATGAAGACGCAGACAAAAAACTTGTAAATTTCGAGTATGAGAAATGGCAGCTACGGTTGGTCACGCAGTCTGACTGACTTGACAGTGAATGAGTTCTCTCAAGATTTTAAAACACATAAAAAATTCTTCCGTGAAAAATAATTACACAGCTATAACAATTGGACTATACTCCATGTATTTCCACACATAATAGATGTGTACCAAAAATGTAAAATGGTTAAAACTGCTGTTAAACATAACATACAGTATATTGCTTAACAGTTAACAGGCAGGCCTATGCATATGGAGTCAAATAGATAACAGGCATTATATTTATAGCATGCTGCACTTTGTAACTATGCTCTATGAGGTAATGGGTTAAATAACATTTATTTTCAAAATGTCCAACATGTGAAACATAGTTCCAACTGGTTTTAACAACCATTACATGTACGCAAAAAAAATCTGTGTATTACGTCACTGCTTTTTGTTTTCTTGAAGAGTCTGGTTCCCGTATTGGTGTTTAATATTATCCTGCCAAATCAGGAGTCCACAGAGTAGGGGACTAGACTAATTGTTGATACACCACCAAACAAGATTCCTTTCTTTTCAAAAACATGTGACAATTATTTCGTGAGACAAACACCTACAAGAATTCTCTGAAACTTGCTTGCCCACAAATGGTCTGTATCTGTGAAATCAAGCTCTTTATTTTACAAAGTATTCATTTTGCTTTGCTGCTTTGTTATCTTTGATCAGTTATTAAAGAGTCGGTTAAGTTAAAGTAGTTTATGTTTCATACACAATAACATTTATAAGTGTTCAATTGATCAAATGAAGTGAGTTCACCCGACATACGACCGCTAGATTTTAAGTGTTTAGAATTTTCGTGCCTTTTTAACTTTTCTTTTATTTAAACCTCTTTTATTTGATTCAAAATACATAATTAATGTGATAATACAAAGGAAGTCAGCTTTTAATTCACTGCAACAATACAACAAATACTTTGCAAATCAGTTATCAAAATACGGTTGGCACTTAATTAGGTTCTCAGAGAAATGCATGCAGGCATAGCTGTTACGGTAAAATGATGCATTTTACATTTAAATACACATGCATTTATGATGCTTACACCTAAAAGGAACTAAAAAATAGAACTAGAACACAAATTTCAATTGATAAAAAACTTAATTTGTATTTATTTATTAAAGTACTTGCCACCACTTGCAGTGAGTGACATTTTCATTTATCAAAATTTCTTACACACAGTTAATTGCAGTGTACTAGGAAGGTTGTTTGGAAAGAAAATGTAAAAAATTGTATGACCTATTTTTAAAATTGATATTTCATAGTGTTGATGACCTATCTACCATTTTAGACGACAAAATGGGCGATATATCAAAGTTTCCGTTACCAATTTTGATCGAGATTTTGTTGAAGTTCAACAAATAGGGATCAATTTTTGGGGTATTTTCTGGTTTATAAATCGGGATCCACGCCGGACCCTGTGTTATAAGCGGATCCGCGAGTTATCAAGGGAGTGGTGTATCGTGTTGATACATGTAAATGCTACTATGTAAAGGTATGCATATGTGTATATCTTGTGGGTCGGTGGTTCTTTCCAGGGTTTTTCCGGGTTCTAAAAGTAACCATTCATTGTGACAAGTTCAAAATGTTACAAGCTGATGAAATGCAAATCTGGTGGACCTACTGTAAATACTTGCTTATAAGGCAAGTCCAACTGCAAACTGTACAGAGCCAGATCTGCTGTTGCATAATGTGCCAACATATTTGGGTCTGTGTGTTTTTTTTTTTTTTGAGTAATCAGTTGGAAAAAAAAAGCACAGTCCCTGATCTGAAGGAGCATTATACTATGGCAGATCATGATCTTGGCTGATTGCAATCTGACTCAGCTTATAAGCAAGGAACCTAGCTATGCACATTCTGCATCAAAGTAACATTTTATTTAAGAGTACTGGTGCTCATGATGGCCAGAAAGAAATTAGAAAATGGGGAACAATGAGAAAACTTTGTAAAAAGTATTGTTGTTCTGCAAGTATCCATCAAAATTTTTAATGCTCCTCACCTTTTGTACGTTGAGTCTTTTTTGTTTTATTCTTCGAGTTTACACAGTCAGGCTGCAAAGAGATTTAATTAGGGCTATTACTGCACTTCCAGTATGATGACTAAGCGTAAATCTACAGCAAAACAGCACTCTCTTACTCCTGACCCCATACCCTCAGTGTTTTTCTTGAATATTCATTATCTCACCCTTCAGCCCCACTTGTTGCAGGGATCACTAACAAAATTGCATGTGTATTATCGAACCAAGTCATCACAAGAAATGAACATATGGATGGTACAACACCAACATAATGCCCAACAGGGCCTGAAATCACTCACCTCACTGACATCTGCCTAATATTCAAATGGAAAAGAGTTGGCTATGAAATCTGGGTTGGTTGGATGACCATTCTCATAATTTCTTCCATTTCTACTGATTCTTTATTTTAAAAAAGTTGTTTGAAGGTTCCTCATTCTTTTTGTATCCTAATCCATGTCTGACAACGCAAGGCTTGGGGAATATTTTCCAAGCACTTGACTATGGGACAAGTAAGATGGAAAATATACTCATCCTTGTCATCACCTTGCTTGACATTACACATATCCACTATACATGTACTAATGTTACATCTCTATAGTCACAAACTAAGTAAAAGAAAATAGAGAAAAATAACAAGTTTTGTAAATTTCGACCAATTTACTTCCTTAAAATACAAGGTGAAAATTTAAAAGGCACTTACAGTATTGTGAATTAAATCCCAAGTAGTCTTTAATGTTTTATCATAAGTGCAAAAGTACATAGTGATCCAAGTCAATTCCAGTAGTGTTCTGAATGAAATGTTCTGAATAATTTTCAATCTTGAATGTGCTGATATGCCATGTTTTTAAATGTGCTGATTTGATAAGTCTTGATGTATCACAATGCTATAATCAAAAAATGTTCTTGAATGAATTCACAATAATTCCAAAATATTTATTCAGCCCTAAAGCCAATGACTACTTTGTAATTCCAAAGAAAAATTGAAATAAATAAATCTTCTCAGATGGTAACCGAACACAACTGAAAGAATGATCATACTACAGATGTCAAGATAGTAATTATTTATTACTATCTTTATATAAATACCCAAGACAATAGAAAGACCAGGATGAGTGTCAAAAGTTCATCTCTGGAAATAATAATAATAATAATAATAATAATAATAATAATGCTTTATTTATAGAGGGTGACTCATTAGTCAAGGACTATTCTCCCAAGAGGCCCTCTTAAGGAGAGTATAACAATGCACATTATATGAAGATGGCAATAATTACTGTTTATTTTAACATGTTTAGTATTAAAATACTAAATTCCATTATCTGCTAGAAACACATACATGCTCATGATATCTTTTCTTAAATACTCTAATATTTTCAGCAGATTTTACATGTAGTGGAAGCTTATTCCACAGAACTGTACCAGAGTATTGAAAACTCTTTTTAAATTGCTCTGTTCTTGGTTTTGGTATTAGAAGGTTTCCATGTGATATTGATCTCAACTGGTATTGTGTTGAAAAAGGCCTGAATAAGTCATGAAGATACTCTGGTGCAGTTCCATGTAGACATTTATATAATAGAACTGCCTTGTGAAAATGTATCCTGTCATATACTGTGAACCATCTGAGTTCTGTAAATATCTAAGTTACAAACAATTTCAGGATTTAACTTACATTTTATTAAAGAACATGATAAATATCAGGTACACCATGAATTTCCATGGGAAACCAATGTCTTGAACTCAAATCCAAGTAGACATGTTTTCATAAAATGACAGTCAGTTAGGCCCAAACCCCCTATCCATAATTATGGACAAATGTCAATCATACAATATAATATAAATTGCATATACTTAACACTACTTACACTCTTACTCCCCCAAACCCCAACCCCCAACAGGCACCTTACTCAAGCTTGATACTAAAATGGGCCCAAACCATGAAAATAAATTAGAGATAGGATAGATACATAAAACCTCCTTTATTACATGGTTCATTAGATAAATATACAAAAGTTTGTTGACTAGAGACAATGCAATTTCACAATTAGCCCCCAGTTTCTTAATGGTTTTCTCACTTACATTGACACTTTCCCGCAACCCAGTTGTCATTTTAACAGAGAGAAATTCTGTTTTTCACAAAGTTACCACCAAGGTGTATAGCAGAATCTTTGGACATAATTAAGCCTTTTTCAAGGATTTTTCATGACTTTCAAGGTTAAAATTTTGAGTAGCAATGGAATAAAGCAACAGTTTATACCGATTTCCATACAAGAGAAAAGTGGAGTTTCCATGCCAGTCTGTTAAAGTAAAATTTCTCAAGGCGATCAAGTTATCTATTAAATTGTCTCAGATATCTGTTGGCAACAGCTTCAACAATGTGTGCCACTGCATTATGCCTCACAACAATCTCAGACATCAAATATAGCCACCATCGTGACTGTTTTGAATGTCTTGTTATACTTGTGTATAAGCCCATTAGCCCAAACATGCATCATGTGCATACGCCGACCCATAAATCCAGCCGTATCGAAAATCTTCTTATGGCTACTCCATCTGATTGGATGGTCATATTCGCATGTGGCTTCCGTACACAAAGTGGAGGTTCATATTAACAATGGGATCTTGTTTTTGGCAACTAAAAAATCACAAAAGTCTCATTTGAGATTGCAATATTCTATTTTTTGCTTCCGTTTTCATTTAAAATGTTTTCCAGACAGAATTCCATGATTATATTATAAATTAACCCTTTCTCAAGGTTTTCCTGGATGGCTGTCGAATTCAAGAGTTGTCAAGGCTTTCAAGGATCACTATGGACCCTGTATCACGCCTCTTTATAGTTCGCACATTGGGGAAGGTAAGAGCCAGAAAATATTTAAATTCTGCTATTTTTGTCTGGTCAAACTATGCTATGTTTGCGACAGGTCACTGATATTTTGAAGACTGCAGCTTAATTGAAATTCATAAAAAGTATCAAGTCTGTGCAAGTATCCATTGACATTTTTAATGCTCCTCACCATGTCATATCAAGCTGAAAATATTTCTATATATAACTGCTTTTCATACTAAATACGACTGGACAAAAATATAAAAACATTGACATTCTCTGGCTTTCAACTTATCACGAGACAACGTCACAAAGATGTGTGTTGACCTATTGAAAAAGATTCATTTCTCCCCATTTAAATGTGGCCTAGATTACCCAAAACTGTAAATGCATGTGAAGCTGTGATTTCTCAATTTAGTATGCAAATTTCATCACTTTTTACATGCACATGGGGCGATGTTATTATAATGGTTTAAATCCACTCTTATCAGCTTGAACATATTTTAATACAATGTTTGCATCATGTAACTGTCACTGTGTAAAAGACAAACTTTGCTTCCTTTATGACACGATTCTGACTGTCAAATGGGCAAAAGTATTTAATAGACAACTTACCATGCTATATGTTAAGCAATTTTGAACTACAGAGCATGTTAACAGTAGGATAGCTTTATTCTCAACATGCAAATCTGCATCCAATCAGCTTGTGGATGAATAAATAGTAAAGTTTTCCTTAGCACAGCCAATTCTCATACAGCCAGGACAAGATGACGAGCAATTTTCCTGTGCCAAGCATCACTGATATTTAACTTTGAGAAATTTATACATTATTAATTTTGTTTTGTTAATGGATAGCAGATTCACTGTTTGGCTCTAGTTTCGATTGGACTTCACACCAGGATACAATTTGTCAGATTTATGAACTTCTTTTGAGCAAGTTTGCAAAATCATTAAAGTTCTTTCAATTTGTAGCAACAACAGCCATCTCTGGATGGGCATAATTTCAACAAAGTTGGAAGACCTTCATGCATGAATGCTTTCTGTCAATTTGGTAAAATTTTGTTGATTAGGTTTTGAGATTAAGTGGCTTAAAACTCTTCTTTTTGTGGTACTGGTGGCATATTTCATAGTTAAATGACATCATTTGAAGGACTTTATGCCAGGATGTTTACTGTGAAATTTGTTGAAATGAAACCAAGTTATTTTTGAGATGTTGATTAACTCATTCATCCCCAATCCCATTTGCAGGCGTGATCTGGTTTCTGCATTCAATGGCCGATCCCACCTGTAATTGTGGTTTGTTTACTGCATTCATTGGCCAATCCCGCCTGTAGTTGTGATGAATGTGCGTTAGATACAATGTCTCTGGTTACAAATGTTCCCCCCCCCCCCCGAACTAAACAAGTATTAAACTAATCAGAAATGATTTTACTTTCATTTGTGGAATCTGAATTGTTCAGAAGCCAAGGGTTACTGTCTGAGAGCAGTTTCACTACATGTGTTTTGTTCATGAAAAGTCGCAAATGATGGCGGACACAAGAGTGATTTTTCATGAGAGCAAAATGAGGAGTTTCTTGGGTTTGATCTCGAAAATATTGAGCAAGCTGACGAAAGATATGTTCGGCAGTTGGATATTTTGCAAGATTTAGATTCAAACATAGAAGTTTCTGAGATTGACTCGTCAGAAGATGAGTATGCTGACAGCGTTGATGATAGAGTTCTTGTGGATAAACGTTGCACAAAATTTTGTAAATAGTGTATAAATAAGTTGTGAAAACAAATAGGAAGAAAAAAAAACATCACTGTGTAGACAAATTCATTTGGAATAATTGGTGAAAATTTCGTGGATTTTAAGTGGATATAAGAAGAGAAATTAAGGTAAGAGTGAATGCATGTGCACGATGTTTTCAAAATTGTTCAAACAGGTAAAAACTCAGGAGCACAAGCAGCTAGACACAACTTAGTGCATCTGGGGCACAGCAGCAGAGATACTGATAACAGTACTGGGGCTGAATGAGTTAACAGTTGTCATAATGGTGATCAGCATTATGGGCAGAAAATAAAAAGCCTTGATGCCAACTGTGTTTTCTCTCTGAGTTTTATCATGATGAAATCACTGCATCTGTAAATAACTGCTTACACCCACTGATCAGATGTTGTCAACAACATTTGCTTACACCCCACTGGTACATACATGTTTAGTCTAGCACAAAATGAAATACCAGTGCTACATATATGCATATATAACAGTGGTTAACTGAACAATAGTGAAAAGTATACATTTACATACTGCTGATTGTCTCAACCAATTAAGATTTTTTACTCTACACTTTAATACAAGTTTGAAAGGAAAGGCTTTACTTTTCCACTTTAAGAAGACTCATGCAGCCAAGCTATAAATCCTGGAATTGTTAGTCTGAAGGGCTTTACTTTTCCACTTTAAGAAAACTCATGCAGCCAAGATATAAATCCTGGAATTGTTAGTCTGTAGGGCTTTACTTTTCCACTTTAAGAAGACTCATGTAGCCAAGATATAAATCCTGGAATTGTTAGTCTGAAGGGCTTTACTTTTCCACTTTAAGAAGACTCATGTAGCCAAGATATAAATCCTGGAATTGTTAGTCTGAAGGGCTTTACTTTTCCACTTTAAGAAGACTCATGTAGCCAAGATATAAATCCTGGAATTGTTAGTCTCTAGGGCTTTACTTTTCCACTTTAAGAAGACTCATGTAGCCAACATATAAATCCTGGAATTGTTAGTCTGAAGGGCTTAATTAAGTAAAGATTTATGCAGCTTACATTCTAAATATATCACATTTTATACAATTAAAGAAATTGCCTGTTTCTGATAAAGTAGGATTTTCAAAGAAAACCCATCAAATCTGATTTTGAAATCTAAATTTAAAATGAGAAAGCGTGGCAAATAAAGATAATATCCACATGAAACCATGGCAGTTCCATCAGAGCACAGTCATATGGTGGAGGGACTTTATTTTAATCCCCTTCACCCCTGCTATGATGTGTGGTGAAACAAAAAAGTGCCAAATGTAGCATACCATAAGCACTTTGGCCTCATGGCCAGTTCAGCCAAATATCTAATCAAAAACTTTGCAACAATAATCTGTTTCAAATCACCAACATCTTGATGACAATTTACTGCTGAAAATACATTATGTACCTTTACTAATGTATATATACTTTCTCAATAATTATTTGAGAAGTTACCTATTGTGTACATTACTTTTATATCTACATCTATTATCCACATGTTTAATGTCTACTGAAAAAAGTGTGATAATGAATGTAACTGAAGATGCAAAAGACCAGCTCTACTCGACACTTACCTTCTCTACTGTCTTGCTTTCTTTACCTGCAATAGATTTAAAGTCTCAAATAAACAGGGACCATTCTGGAATTAAAAACCTAACAGGGAAATACCATCCATTTGGGAAAAAGGATACTTTTTTAAAATACGAGGAACTTACTGATTCAATGAGGACATAAATGTCAGGATAAAAACAACAGTGACAACAACAACAGTAGTAATAATAATAATAAGACTTATTTAGGGAACGTAATTCAATTAGTTGCAGAAATATCTACCTTGAGGCCTTCTTCCTGTTATGTACAATATATAGTGTATACAACATGATGTGATAAATTTACACTAAAAAATGCGATTCTGAAATCAAAGTTTCAAACCCAGAATATAGGCACAAAGATCTCTGAGCATATAAACATATATAAAATATCATCTTGAAAAATTCAAAGAGATGCATGAGCAGAGGTATTTATAATACTAAAACTGTTCAACTGACTTAAGATTTCATCCATTTGAGACATCAATTATGAAAGAGCCCACCTAATGTCACCAGACCTGTTGTTCCATATTGTATACTGAAAACTCTTCTTAAACAATCCCATCTTTGGCCTTGGTGCCAGCTTTAATTCTAACAGACCTTAAATTTGGAGTACCATCGGCTTCTGAATTTACACTTAAATATGAACCTGCTATAGTCCTTAAACAGCGATTGCCCAATTACGAGGGAATATACATGTATGCAACTATCAACTAGTTCAATTCTGAATGCACAGGTACAGAAAGGCACTGGCCATTTAATATTATGGGGCTAAATTATTATTTTTGATGGTGGTATTTTTGTAATTATCTCATTTATCACATGACAAGTTTGTTTCAAGTATAGCAAGAAATGACAGTGCCTGTTTTTATACCACAAATCAGAATAAGACAATAGCTTTCAAGTATTTACCCCTGCCTCCTCTTTTAATAGTGTAAATTCAGTGTTTTCGTTTTTGTTGTTTGCGTTTTTAAACAGAAGCTGCTGCTATGTGGAATTTAACTGTCCATACGTCAGTGAAATACTTTCATGTTGAAACAGTAGGATAAATTTACACTGTTCAAGAGAAGCTCAACAAGGTGGGCCTCTCATCAAGTCAGTGCACAAGTTTTGATACAACCATGCAGAATGCCATAACTTTGTTAACATTTAAGATTTGAAAATTTTCCACATTCAACAACAGGTTGAGATCAGATCAATTAGGAATAATTACCAAACTTTCACAGTCAATGACAGGATCAAAATTTGAGCTGTGAAGTACAACATGCCAAGTCGGATGGCTTTATGTTAGTAATGTACCTTTCCCAAACTGAAATTGACATTGTCTTCTGATGTTAAAAGTTTATAACAATGGTTACAATGGTCAGTTTTTATTTCTGCAGAACACCCACTCAAGCCAATTCTTTATTAGGGAGAGACGATTTAAGTTTCCAAAGGGTTATATTATTTTGAAACAAATCTATCTTGTGATGAATGAATGAATTAAAGTTTGTAGCTGTGAACACGTATATTCAGCCTCATCAGGCTTCTCAATAGATTTCAAAACTGAAAAGTCACTTGACCCTTGACTCTAAAATCTCAGAGAGTCAAAACTGAAATCTATAGTCGATTCTTTTGAACTGTCATGAGCCCATAGCTGTTATTCCTCATTACTGATGGAAACAAATGATATTTAGGATTTCTTGTCTCTCATGCTGAATAATGAGAAATAATTGTACAGTATTTTGTAAGAAACATACAATCTGATTTATGTGAAAGTGTTTCTCTTTGTAACTATCTGTTACTGTGTGTATATTTTGTATATGAAACAGACATAGGATTATTTTATACTTTATTATATTTTCAACTTCTCAATATATTCTATTATGATCTGCTCAAATCATTTTATATGCAAACATACACCCCTACAACTATGAAGGTTATATATTATTCAGATACCAAGGATGTAAATTATAGAACTGAGTTTATTTTTCTACTTGTTCTTAAATTTTCTGACAAATATCGGAGATAGACCCTCCTTTTTGTTCTCCTCAGAGCTGACACTATCTGTGTCTTTGGAGTCTGAGGGTCAGAAAATTAATCACCGCCATGTCAATTCCAATATCGAGACAGAAATTTTTTACTTCTTTGCACTGTTGAGATTTTAAAGGACAGATGTATGCACCGAGTGTTGTCCGTTCAATTTGTTCTGAATGATCCATTAATTAAAACACTCAAGGTTTTAAATGTTTGCTGCTTAAAATAAAACAATTCCACACTGGAAACTACCTTCGTGAGAAGCCATACATTCCCGTTTTGTCTAAGAGATTATAATTTAAAGTGCAATCAAACGAACAAAGTGAAGTCATACATGATTACGAGGTTTAAAAGATTCTGCCAAATGAAAGAAATTAATTGCCAAAAATTATTGAAGTTGGTCCACACCTTGACAACTGGCTCTGCTGCCATCTGCTCCAGTTCTGACCAGTTGATTATAATTTGATGTGCAAACATACCAATCCTGATATTTGATCAAAAGGCAGTCCATTCGTGTCATTATTATTTCCTCATCCTCTTTCATAAACTTCGAATGTAACCTCAAAACAATTCAACTGAATTCAGTTACACCTAAATAATTTCTCTGAGCAGTTGATGAATATCTTCCACTAGTGCGATATTATTGGACGCAAAGGTGTAAACTATTCTCAAGCAGATATCAATCAGTCTCCTACAGTTAATTTGTTATAGACAGTGCACTCTTATTAAGAAACAAAGCCAGAGGCGAATCAAGGGTAATTAAGATTGATGGTCCAGCCCAAACCAACATGCGTCAAAAAGACGCACGTTGGAAATTTTGAGTGTCAAAAATGAGTCATATTTACAAGTCTACTGAAAACCCTGCTCATGACTGGGTCATTACTTTTCAAGGATAAATCAAGTGGTTAGCATTTACATGTAAATTCAGTGTTTTCTGTTTAGTTCTTGTTGTTTTTCTTTTTGTACAGAAGCAGCCATCATCAGGAATTTAAATGTACATACTTCAGATGAGTGCTTTTCATGTCTGAACAGCAGAATAACTGCAATGGTCAAGAAAAGATCAACAAAGTCTCTTCATGTCATTGTGTAAGTTTATTCAGATTTCTTTGAATAAAGTAAAGCAACAACTTGTTGTAAAATATTTAAATCAGCCTTTTGTAAATGAAGAAGTACCACTCCACAATGGTCATCATCAACGACTTGATGAGAAAGTGTGCTGTGCAAAGTTTTTCTTCACGAACTGCTGTAGCAACCCTGTCAGGATGCATGGAGAGATGGTTGGAGGGGTTTTTCTTAATCCTCTCAACCTCTACTGTGATGCATGATGTTCCTAAAATACATGTTAGCTGCCCGGCTGTATATTTTCAAAGGTTATACTTGGATTTTTGACCTAAAACCTAGGACATCTGAGGTGTATCCATGGTTTTTCTAGGAAAACCTAGGAAACATCAGACAATGTTCATATTTTGTCCAAGGTTTATAAGCAAACCTCAGACATTATCTCGTGCATTAAAAAAAACCCAGAAAATACCTTGGACAAAGCATTGGACATGAGAACTTAGTTTATTTTTGGCTCGGAAAAACCCCAGAAATAAGAACTTGGTTGTTCTTTAGCTTGGACATAGCTTCGAAATGTAGACTCAGAAAATGTTTAGCTAAGAAATGGACTTGGTATGTTTTAACTGTGCACTTAGACATTTCTCTATATTTATTCACACGGTATTTTTACAGTTTATTAAAATGAATAATGTTTGTCATTACCAAAACAACTAAAAAGTCTAGAATTTGAATAAAAAAATTTGACATAATGTTGACTGATATGGGTTTTACAGTGTACCATCTCAGGATCACATAATTTGGATTTTACATCTTATTTACACGGAGAGAAAAATATGAGACAAAGAACCAAAACGTATTTACATGCTGGAATCACCCAATTAAAAAATTCTTATCATTCATACACTTTTAATCACTTCATACTATCATCTTAGTGTAACAGTGGTCCCAATTCTAATGCCCTGTAACCACACAGGACAACTGTAAAAATATATTTTCTAACAACTGAATTTAAAGTAAAGTCTTCAATGCTTAAAGGGTCACATGACATCTTTCTTAAAATTTGTGGATGTGTATTAGTTACACGAATAGTAATTTAAAGTACCAGTTTAAAAGGATAATAAACTATTACAGTACTAGTGTAAAAATGTTTTCCGAAAAATTGTACGACACTGTTTATTTGTCACATTAGTTTTGAGAATTATTATTATAAATATACAACTGAGTTTGAAAAAAAATTGCACAGATGACTGGCATGGCATTATTTTCATGATTTTTAATATGACAGCTGATAATAAGCAAAGTTAGATTGAAGTTTAATCAGTGTTTCCCTTTACACACATTTGTGCGTCAGGGACACGCGCTGGAGAAAACTGACACACACATTTTGTTGCCGTGCGTTTTTTTTATGCAAAGTATTTTCATAATGTGATCAGGATTTATTTAATACCCAATGCATTGGACGATGGATGGCATCGTATATATTTCGAGCATATGCATTGACTGGTTCGCCGCTTTGTTTGTTCCTTGCCTTGCGCGCCTCTATTCGTATAGCAGAGTGCAACACAGGGAACATTCGAAACAATGAACCAGACTAGCATAGGCAATGTTATGACGGAGTAGCTTCCCCTAATCTCGCGAGCTCTCGTGCGATTTCCATCGAGCTCAGCAAGCCGTCATCTAGATGTTTAATCTCAATGTTTCCTGCACTAGAAAGTGATCTTCACATTAAAATGCTGTGCACTAAAAATCATTAGCGAAAAAGGTGAAAGAAGCAGAACACAAAAGGGTAACTGTGGATCTAACTTTAATGAAAAATGGAGAAAATAATGCCCTTAACTAGAATACGGTATTCATACATTAGGATTACCGGTGTGACTTATGATTGCGTGATTGCGAAGACTGCAAAAGTGAATAATCCTTTCTTGACAGGGTTTTAGAATTTTTAAAAATCTGCCCTCGTTCGCCACAAGATATCTGGAGAACACATTATAACCCAAGACATTCTTTCACAACAAAGAAATCAGTAAACTTGCAGAGACAAATGCGTTATTTGGAGTATAAAGTCAGCGGGTCATTGCAGATTGTGTTGGTTTTTAACTTTGATGCAATAAAAGATAGCTCTTAAAGTTCAAGTGTAACTTATTAGAAAGAAGATGAATCATTATCCTCCTTGATATTTGGATAAATATGTTGTAGGATGAAGTACACCGCTCCCTCGATAACTCGCGCCCGGATAACTCACGATCCCGCTTATAACGCAGTGTCCGTCTTGGCTCCCAATTTTTTCCAGAGAAAATGTATTTAAAATATCTTTAAAATATGCTGAACATGAAAAAATTACGATAAGAATTGATAAATTAAACCTTGATACATTGCTCGTTTTATCATCGAAAATGGTGATTAATGCCTGTAAAAATATAATCCATATTTTGAAATTTTCAAGTTCTAAAGAAGAATTAATTTCAGAGATCTCGAAAACGCTTAATTACATGTATTTGGACGCCAATTTTTGATCTGGGACACAGAAAATTACTGAGGCGGGAGTCCTCCGTACGCATGTAATATGTGCGCGGGAAAATTCAAATATTTGCGAGTCCTGTTTCAGCCACCTGCTTTGTGGGAAAATGTGTTGATCAGTTAACTGTGCTGATATTTACAATGACAGAATTCAGTGACTGAAAGACTCTTTGATGTACTGTTGTCATTTTATAAGAGTACATTAAAAAAAAAAGAACATGATGCAACAGCTAGGCGGCTAGTTCAAAGGCTTTGACTGGCGGCCGAGTGAGAAAATGTACTGATATTTAGTGATTGAATTCAGAGGCAGAAAGACCCAGTTTTAAAATCCTAGCGAGACCTCTGTTTAAAGATATCATATATTATGTATGTTTTTATGATAAATAGTTGTCAGTATACTGTAAATAAACAGTCTGGTGAAATAGCGATCAATGAAAACTTGGTAAATGCTAACAGGTGGCAACAGAGAATGAAATAAACACCAATTAAATGTCTTCCTGTGTGAAAGTCACGTAATCCTTTAATTCCGTTTCAGTATAAACATTATAATCACAACATATTCTGTTCATTGAAAACATGAAAAGAGTCAATCAACCGTCACATCGAAACCCGTGAGTACTTCTGTGAGAACCTAATTACATGTACATGCCGGCTTTGTTTTGATCAACAACTTGGGTTAAGTGTTTGTTGCATTAAAAAAAAAATCGATTAAGGGTCTTGGAGCTGCCTTTGACGTAAAGCAAAACAGTAAAAGAGACAACGACGATGATAGTGACTTCGAATGTTTCAGTGAAACTGATGTCATTATTGCCGAGGCTGTTTGGGAGAAATTCGTACAGACTCATGGTCCTGAGATGTGCGTTTCTCTTGATAATATGGAGGAGTGGATTTGTGCTGACAATGATTGCCCCACAGCCGAATACATGTCAGATGAAACTATAATTATTTCTGTAGCGAACAAATTTGCAGCAGAAGACGATTCTAACTGAATAATAGAAGTGCTGAAAGTGATACAGATGCAGATGTTGCACCCCCCACCCCTCTGCA
This sequence comes from Sinohyriopsis cumingii, assembly GCA_028554795.2. NCBI lineage: Eukaryota > Metazoa > Mollusca > Bivalvia > Unionida > Unionidae > Sinohyriopsis > Sinohyriopsis cumingii. The sequence goes on from CM068824.1 coordinate 30,172,134, forward strand.
CAGGAAACAATCAAATATTTTGATATTGCCATAAGGTGGCTGGAGACCCAAAATGTTGACTACGTAAAGCTCATGCAGTTGAGAAATCTGAGGGATTTTGCTCGGTGGCAGAGAAACCAAGGAGTAACACACACAAAAAAATAACTGATTTTTTCAAAAAGTGATTTGATATTTGTCAAGCGTGGCACAAACGGCAAGTATTAACTTGTTCTAATTTACGTTGTTTGAAATTTGTAGACCAATTAATTATGTTAGTACTGATTAACCCTTGTTTTTTTTCCATTTTACTTCTATCGCATTCCAATCTATCTATCGTTCGATCGACACTGTTTCTCGAAAAGAGTCGATCTTTTGTTTTAAAAAAAACGTCTAATTTGGATCAAACAATAAAACTAGAATGCATCCAATTCAGCATAAAAATTAGAGACGTAGTACATAATGTGTGAAGTGGTACACATGTTAAGTGAACAGAAACCACGTGGAATAATGTTTTCGATGATCGCCTCAATATAGTCTAATTTATCCTGAAATTAATGTTGTCCTATGAGGAAATAATAAAGTACACCGTTATGAAGAGATATTTATTAACAGTTAATCTCAGAACGATTATAAAGTGAGTATTCAACAGTATAATCTGCCTACCCCCCCCTTATTTCTCCGTTATGTCGTCAATCATTTTATCGGTTTTGGGCTTATTTTATAGGTCCCTCGATAACTTGCGCCTCACTTATAGTGCGGTCGATGTTTCTGGACCCCGATGTGCGTGAGTTATCGAGGGAGTGGTGTACAATGAAACCGATGATAGTACACGTTATGAACGGCAGTAAATTAACTGCCATTTGGTTAAAAAGATTTATTTGGCTTTTTGTATTGGCTTGTATGTACTGTGTTGGGCTATAATATTGCTTCATATTGATTATAAGGACTGTTAAAAGTACGACATTAAAAGAAAAATGAACTAATAAAATTATTCTTTAAATGGACAATGCATTTGTTTGTTAATTGTGAATGTTAATTTATTTGTATGTTTAGAGAGAAAGAGTATGTTGTGCAATTTGCAATATCCTATTTCAAGCTGAAAATGTACAAGTCACATGAAAATTTGTCAGTACATTTTTGACCCCCACATTTTTTATTTGACCCCCAGTTCTGACACCAAGGGGGTTTTTTACCCTCAATTTTACACCCCTGGGGGATGCACTGAAGTTTAATCCTCTTCAAAAGGATTTGGGAAGAAAGCAAAAAAAAAAAAAAAACCCACGATTTTGTTTTCTGATTAAAAAAAGGGGTTGTGCTCTGCTTGTACAACAAAGATTCCATCTCTGAAACATATAATCCATTGGTGATTTTAAAAATATTAAGCTTTACAAAGAAAGCTGGCTTATGATGTTTAAATAGCATGAAAAATGACCTCCAAAGTTACTGATGACATAAATTTGAACAATGTTTTCACTCTGAGTTTAAACCAGTGTAAAACCTTTTGTATTTCAAATTAGTTCATATACAATTCAAGTATTCATGAAATGTAGACAAACAAGAAACTGTAAAATACATTTTCCAAGAAAAATGGCAACATTTCTAATCCTCATTTAAGCTTTGCAAAACCACATCTATCCTTTCAGTGATAAGTAAAAATGTATGACAGTAGTTAAAATGTAGCTAAGTTGTGAGTGGTAAAGGATCAAGTAAAAACACAAGCTTGTGTTAGTGTACTTGTAGTTAATAAAGCTTTTAATTTATATACCTAAATTCTAACACCTGATGATGAACTCTTCCCTCTATATTTGTGTGAGTGTGTGTGTGTGTGTGATTCAGATTTTTAACGTAGCTTTAACAATTTTTCAGTCATTGCTACGATGTCTGCAGTATGGCAGTTTATAGTATGTCTAGCACTGGGGCATCATGTCACAGACATGTAGGATGATGTCCCACCCAGCCACATTATCCTAACACCAGGCCGACGAGTCCTAACACTAACCTCTTAGTGCTGAGCACCAAAGCTGTTAGTAATGTGCCATTTTTGTAAGTCTTTGGTATGACTCGACCGGGGATCAAACACACGACCTCCCCAAACCAAAATGCATCCTTGCTGAAAGCTTGTGGCAAGCTTGCGGTAAGCTTGCGATAAGCTAGTTTGATGTTTATAAGCTAACATGGATGCTTGCGCAAGCTTGTACAAGCAAGTGCAGGCTTAGGCAAGATAGCTGGATATAACCGCAAGCTTGCACAAGCTTGCGCAAGCTTGTACAAGCTTTCTTGTTTGCTTCAGAAATTAAAACTAGCTTGCACAAGCTTTCTTGTTTGTTTCATAAAGTAAAACTAGCTTGCGCAAGCTTACTTGTTTTCTTCAGAAAGTAAAATTAGCTTGCGCAAGCTTGTTTTCTTCAGAAAGTAAAACTAGCTTGCACAAGCTTTCTTGTATGTTTCAGAAAGTAAATTTAAACTAGCTTGCAACAAGTTTCTTCATATATATATATATATATATATATATATATATATATATATATATATATATATATATATATATATATATATATATCCATTGCTTGTGAAAGTTTGAGACCATGTATCCAAGTAGCAGGCACCATCACTGTCACGCCCCTACGAAAACAAAGTCATGACTTGATGAACAATCATGAAGTGTTCATGAAAGTTCCTCAAGTAAGTTCATGAGCTTCAAGAATTTTGATGAATCATGTACTTGAAGTTCATGAACACACTGATGAATTTTTATGAACTATTATAATATCTTTGAAGTTCCTGAAATGTCATGAACTAATGGTTCATGAACAATTCAAGTACTTTGATACAATACCATGGTATTTCTTAAAAAAATGTATATTAAATATCTATATCATTATATTCATAAAATGTTCATGAAAATTTATCATACAAACTTCTCACAATATTAGTGAAATTTAAATAAAGGTTAATTTTTTCTTCTTTTTTTAAAATGATATACTGTATAAATGTTCATACAGATCTTTAATTCAATACTTGTTTACTTAACCTGAGTATTTCTGGATTAATATGGGAAAATATTTTCTGGCCAGCATCAACAAAATGTATTTGCTTTAAAAAGCTTTCAATGACTTTGTCCTAACGTTTTTTTTCTTCTCTCCATTACTGTTATAAACTGCTTATTCTATTGACTTAGTCACTGGTTGCCAATTTGCAGTAAAAACCGAAATATATTAACAACGATTATTCTGATTGGATGACTTTGAAAAAAGACGTGATATGATTGGTTAATATACGCGCGCGATTTCAACAGTTAAGCTTCCTCAGAAACCAAAGATCATGCAGATGGTTAGGCAAAAACCTCGAACAAAAACCGTGGACTCCATGGAATGGACAGATGAGAATATTTTCAATATCATTTTTTTAAAGTAAGTAGAAGTGCAGAGAAGCGACTTTGAAGAATGTGAAGGAAATGATTTGGTGAGAGCAAAATTAGGCGGAAAAGCGTACCAAGCCCGGATGACCAGAATTACGGTGAGTATCTTTTTCTTGGTCATTCGTGATTATTTCAGTAGAAGTTATATGGATATTTTATTGGTTTATATATGTCATCATATTATTTATAACCAAGCTAATGACACGATTTTGTTCAGACCTAATTTAAACTTGCTCATCGAAGTTTTGAAAATCACTAAACATTATCACCCCCACCCCCCCCCAGTTCTCGATACCAGACGTGGTTCGATATCGATAGGAGTTGAGATGTTCGAGATCGTTTTCTTTTACATGACATCACTATTTCTATAATCTGATGTAATTTCGTAATTTAAAAAAAAAACCTTAAGAAAATAGTTAATGCGTGAAACTGTTCACAATAAAAGTGCAAATAACAACGTGATGAAACCGGAAGCAGCTATACGCAACATGCGGAGTCGGAGTGGATGCATTAGTGACATACCAAGGGCCTATACCACACAAGTCTGGCGTTTTATCAATAAAAAATGTCGAAAATATTTGAAAGCATGAAATAACCGTTATCTGTAATATATACGGTTATTTAGTGTAACGGTGTTGTCAAAAAAAATGTCATATTTTACTGAATAAAACATCCGTCTCCTGTGACTATACCTATGGCTAGACAGATTCAGTTAATATAAAACAGTGACAAAATTCTGCAATAATATAAATGCTCAGCATTATGTGTAAGGGATTAAATCATTTTTGAGTTGGATCATATTATTCCAGTAAGTAAAGTGGGGTACAATGATAATGTGCTAAAAGCTAAAAACAATGTTGATCAGAGATTATCTGTAATTAACTAACTTTACCTTTTTTTCAGACCAGACAGCAGAAAAGTAAAATTGGTAGAGGATGAAGTTTGTAGGTTAAGGATGAAAATTTGAAAACTGGAGGATTCAAGATGGAAGAGACATTAAATTGTGACTGCTGCAACAATGTTAAAGATCCAAACAGTAATCAGATGGAACAGCTTAAGTTGCAGAAGGAGACATTCAGTAGTGACATTGGACAGGATTTGATTAAATTATAGACCCTGAACATCTTCACAAAAGAGTTATCAGACAGGTCAGTCTCTGGAAGAAGATTGGTCAGGAGAAACCCCAGCTGAAAGACAGCCCCATGACGATGAAATATGCTTCAACAGTTGATTGCAGGCAACTGCCCCAATATCTCTTGAACATTTTTCAAAGAAAAATTACAGAACATACAAAAAGTGTTGCTAAGGGTAAAAAAAAAGAATATCACTTGTCAGTTTAAATTTATCTGAAATCAAATACAGTTTTTAAGATAATATGTTGCATTTTATACTGTATTAACCCCATCCCCCATCTAAGGTTATTGTATGATTCAGGATGAATAGGTATTTGTGACTTCTCAGGTTATCATATTTTGTTTTATAGGCACTGTTCGTGAAGTCATGAATCATTGAGAAACTTTGTTCATCATAGTTCATGAATATGTTCATGCACTTGTTCATGAATGATGATCATCCAGTTTGTGGACTGTTTTCAATTCATGCACATTCTAGAATAATTCATGAACCTTTTGATGAACTTTCATGAACGGTTCTTGAACCAAGTTCATGAACAGTTCATTCATTATTCATGATCATTTCATAGGGGCGTGACACTTGCAGCTAGGGGAACACATAAAGCTTCTGCAGCCTTGGGTAAGCTTGCAGTGAATGAATAAACTTGAACAATGGAATTAAACTTAATGTTTTGGCAGAACAGATTTGTTTTCCACTGCATTGCAACTATAAGATTGCATTATTTAATCATTAAATATGCAGATTACTTCATTGGAATGAAGTAAAACTTTGCAATATATTATGATAATTTGGTCCACCAGGAGCAGTTGAGTCTAAAATGCATTTTTGGACAGGGGCCTTCGGACTCCCAGACCCCCCCCCCTTTCACATTTTCAGGGGTTTTTTTGGAAGGGGGGAAAACACAATCATGTCTGATTTTTGAAAGCCCAGATGCTTGTAGCAAGAAATCTCTGCAAGCTTGCAACAAGCTAGTAACAAGCTTGCACAAGCTTGTGTATACTTATTGTACTAGGTAAATAATAACAAGCTTGCGCAAGCTTGTGCAAGCTTAAGCTTTCGCAAGCTTGTGCATGCTTATGACACTTTTGTTAAATAAGCTTGCGCAAGCTTGCTGCAATGTTCCAAATACAAGCTTGCCGCAAGCTTTATAAATAAGCTTGCGCAAGCTTGCTGCAGTGTTCCAAATACAAGCTTGCCGCAAGCTTGCTGCAATGTTCCAAATACAAGCTTGCCGCAAGCTTTATAAATAAGCTTGCGCAAGCTTGCTGCAATGTTCCAAATACAAGCTTGCCGCAAGCTTTATAAATAAGCTTGTGGCAAGCTTGCTGCAAGCTTTAAAACAAGCTTGCAATTTTGGTTTGGGTCCTGCATCCGAGGTGGACGCTCCAAGCACTAGGCCACCGGAGCGGTCCCTGTAACAGTTGCTTATCCACTTACTGCTTTTAAATTAAAAAAATAATGAAGTTGTGGAAAGTTCTGGGAAATATTTCTTTCTTATTCTTCCATTGGTTGCACAGCATGGAATTATCCAATCAAGTAGCTGATTCATAAATCTTGTATACGCCATAATAATAAATTCGAACGTGATCCACTGAAAGCAAACTGCTGTGAAAACTTGTCTTATAAAGGAGTGGATTCATCAATTGCCATGAACTTGTCTGCAGTTTGTATATGATAATCCTATTACCTGAAATGTTTGTAACCTCCTAAATATTGTTCAGCTGAGAAAGGCAATCTAAGATTACAAAGTTGGAGATTTAGTGTCTTCAAGGTTGCCGAGTTTTGGCATTACAGAAGGAATTATTTAAAGGATTGGAGGTAAGTTCATTTCTTTTTTTTATTATATTACATTAAATTCGAAAAAGATAAGAACATTTATTGGATCTCGTTTCATAGGCCCGCTGTACACTGCATGTTTTCCAGTCGACTGCATTTTTGGTGGGAAAGGGTATTGTTTGGCGAGCTATAAATAAATACTGTATGTCATTTACCCACTAGGCATTGCGCTGTCAGCCGTATTGTTTTCGGACAAACATTAGGCCTGCAGCGTTCAGTAAATGGTATTGTTGTTTTCATCTTTATTTCATTGATAGCTTGTGTGTGTTGTAGAAGAGGGATTTTTAAAAAAAAATTGTCGTGCAACAATGGTATGGAAATTGGAATGGGTTTTCCTGCTTCTATGCATTGTCTAATCCTTATAAATATATGATAATAATCATAATAATAATCTCATTATTGTTGTTTTTATTTCAAATTTTATCTTTATACGATCCAGTTGTAATTCTTTGGAAGTGAATTACAAGAATATAGTACATTTTAATGATAAAATTATGTAACTATGCCCATTTTGAAAAGCAAACTAACCCATTAACATTAGTTGAATTTAGAAGAAAAGAATTAATGGTTCTAATTCTGTATTATTATTACTAAACATGAAAATGAAGCCATGTTTAAAATCGTTGAAAGAACAATAAAATCTGAAAAATATGTAACGACTCAAAACTGTATCTTAGAATAACTGTGTACATAATTATTATAGTGCATTAAATCAGAAGACTAGGTTATGAATAGTATTAAAAAGACATGTAAGAAAAGAACAGAACATCCATGCGTATAGGTTGTTAGGCAAGGAAATCTACAAAGCAAAATGCTCCTTCTTTATTGAAGTTTCAAATGTACAGAAATATTTCCAAAGAATTCAAATTGTTGTTGAATAAATTTAGTTAATCCCGCACAGTTATTCTAACGTGTCATGCAAAAAATAAATCTTTTCAAAACCCAAGTTGGGAGATCAAATCCGAAAACACGCAGATTGGGACCTACCATTGGTAAGTTTTTTTGTGGCATATTTAAGCAACGTTTTCACCAAATATTCACAGATTTTTCTGGTCCTATACACACAAAATTCTCAAAGGACACGCCATATCTCCCCGTGAAATGAGTTATCCCCCCCATTTCATCTTCTGGTCAGCTGTGACCAAACTGCACAATAGCTAAAGGTTCGACTCCAGCCTCTTCGATATACTTCAAAGAAACCTCCTGTTCTACAGTGAATGAAAGCACTAACAAATAAACAATGACTTTTTTTTATATAACTACCATAAATTTGATAACTATTTCCCACATTTTATATCCCACCTTATTTCCTTATTGTTAACTCGTATATGCATATAACACTGCTTACTAAATAACATTTATTCTGAAATAGGTTATTTTTGGGGTGGGTGGGTAAATATGATCTGTGATATGTTTCTTCATTCCTTCTTTTAATTTAATGATGGTAGTTAATACTTATACATATACAATACATTAATGCCAGGTGTTGACTCCTAAAGTTGCATTGGTGGGAATGGAGATCCTAGTTTGCTTGTCGAGAAAAATTCTACAGCATTCAGTGATCATTCTTGGGATTTAGGAAGCAATTCTCTACAAGCAAAGCATGTAAAGAACGGCAAAAATAAATTTCTGAACTCCTGGTCGATGGAAATGTACTTTGTGAAGCTAGCCATAAAGGCAGGGGTGGGTGGTGGGAGAGAATGATTTCATTCCTGAATGCATGAAATCGACGGTCACGTTATACGTCACTTATCTTACATTGAAAAGTATGATCATAGGGTTTTAGTATGACTGTAGATAGTTTACATTTGACAATGCAGGTGAAAACAATCATACCTGTACACTAATGGTGATGCAGAATGCAAAGACCATGAAAGTCATGCAATGATTTCTTTTGTAATATTATGGTTGTATTGCTTGTTGTCAAGAAAGTAATAACTATCCCATCTTTTTCAATTTTTCATTGCCTATTACATTAATAGACTTGGGCTCAGTCAATGTGGGTATGTGAGAAAGCTTGCCAGCAGCTTCTTGTTGGTTGGTGGTTCTTTCCGGGGTTTTCCCCAGGTTCTTCCTCCACCATTAATACTGGCTGCCATGTATAGCAAGCATATCTCTTGAGCTGAAAAATGGCATTAAACTCTGTAACAACAACAACATTAATAGACCTGGAACAATATTAACTACTTGTTCTGGCAACATTTTTGAAAATTGGCGACAAAATATTGAGGTTGGCAATTTTTTGTGTGACAACTTTTTAAAAGCCAGGACCATCCCTGGGTGTCCAAGGAATCCTTGGACAATATGTCCATGGAATCCTTGGATGATATGTCAGGAATTCTCAGAATGCCTGAAAACGATGAACACGTCCGAGGATTCCTAGGAAACCTCGGAGTATTGGTATAAAAAAATGTGGAAATCTAAGGTCAACCTTGGACATATGACAACAAAAACCTTGGACAGTGGTATAAAAAAATTTTTTCCTTGACTATTGCCTCAGAAAGTCTGCAACCAATACTCCGAGGTTTTTCCTAGGAACATTTATCCAAGATTTCCTAGGAAACCTCGGAATATGTACAGCCGGGAGTACTGTAGGTATAAAATCTTTGGTAACCTTCAACACCTGATAAAATAATAGCTGTCCTGTATGTTCACTACATAAATTTAATTTTGTATCAGAGAAGTCAAACCGTATCAAAACTCAAGCACATCATAATCTGGGTGCCCAGTTGTCTGTGACTTCATTAATCCGAAGTAAAATTTAGTTGCCCAAAATGTCAATGGCTTTTTCATATCTCCCTGATCCGTACTTGGACATTTATCTAAAGCAAAGTTACTTACACTTGTGTTTCTTGGCCTGATTTTCATTCTGTTTCTTTGTGTGGCAAATTTTTATTCCAAATATTCTCTGTTCTGCTTTCTTGTTTTCAATGGAATTCTGCAATAAATTGTTATCATATAAAGAGTGAAGCATGAAGCAGCATAACAAAATTCATCTATGCACTGGTGTATGATGGGGAAATACCTGACGGTCTGAATTCAGAAGAAATAACAAGGTTTTGCAGAGTTCCTCCCAACGTACTGATCATTCAGTACATTTTCTTACACCATACAAAGCAATGCAAAGAAAGGTATATTTTTATCTCAGTACTCACAAGGAAATAGTGTTGGAAACAAAAGATTGCATATCATGGGCAAAGATGTGGCTTAGAAGTGCACGTTATTGTTTTCTTGTTTACATCATTAAAAATGGCAGTGTTCATAACAAAATATGTTGTACAAAAGAATTATTGTTTATGAGCTGAAAATGTTTCCTTTCATTCCAAATCCCCGTGAAAACATCATCTATATCATCATTAAGAGTACAGTAAAACCTATCCTGAAAGACCAACCCTTCTGCCCAAAAATTATGGTCTTTCAGAACAGGTGTTCGCACATAGCAGGGGTCTTCCAAGACAGGTTTTACTGTATTAATGTGATATATATACACACACACACACACACACACATATATATATATATATATATATATATATACATACAGGTACACCTTTCCCTTGACAACTCGTGCACAACGGGGTCCACAAGCATAAATCGCACTATAAGCAATAGCTTATAAAACTTTAACATGTCATCATGTAAACGAAGAAATAATACTTTAGAAGAAAAAGTAAGTTATTCAACTTCACGACAACAGGGGGAGTTCACTTGACAACCGATTTTATGTTGGTAAGCCTCAAATAGACAAGATCGTGAAAGATAAGGAGAATATTCTGTAGAAGTGGGAAAAGGTATAAATGGAAAGAGAATAATTTTGAATACGAAACAACATATGTACCAAGATTTAAATAACATTTTTCATTTGTTTTGTAATGCACTTGCCAACAATATCCCTCACACTGTATGCCTAAGAATACGAACTATTAATTTATGTTACTTGAAATAACTGTTTTTAAGACAAGAACATTTTAATAATGCTACTTTTAAGTGAAGATGTTAACTGCTTTAAGTTAAATGTAGCGTACCTACTATATACACACATACATACACATCTCACAAATGTAGTCTCCCCTCTGTAAAAGGTCATGCGTCTTATAAGGCCACTTTCCTGGTGCAAAAGATGTGGCGCTATAAAAGGGGGACCACTGTATCCGATTGGCTATCTAGTTCAGTATGATTTGGGTTTTTAACGTAGCTTTAACAGTTTTCCAATCATATCGCTATGATGTGGCAGTTTATAGTGATGTCTAGCACTGGGGTATCATGCTGCAAGATGTCCCACCCAGTCACATTATCCTGACACCAGGCCGATCAGTCCCAACAGTAACCTCTTAATGCAGAGTGCCTAGCAATGGCAGTTGTTAGTACCATTTTTTAAAGTCTCTGGTATGATTCGACCAAGGTTCAAACCTGCAACTTTTTTAGGTATGGAGCATTCAAACCCTGGCATAGTGGATGAAAGGCACTGAATTACTAGAGTTACCAAGTGTCCAAATCCAATGCTTCATGAAGTCATCCTATTTTGTTTCTGATTTCAGTTTTTGTTTACAGCAAATTCAACTGGTTAACAATGAACGATTTTTGTTTTTACATTTTAGGGAGACAGACCTGGCCAAGTGCCTATGTCCATGCCACATTCTCAGCAAGGTAACAATTCTATCAACGAACTAGGAGACAGATTTTCTTTCAACCCAAATCACAGAAAGAACTTCAATGGATGAGGTATGACAATGAAAAACAAATGTTTTGTTCTTCATTTAAAATAAATTCAACAGCTAATAAATCCTCACCACTGTCAAAGAAATGGACAACTCCAAACTTTGTGCAATCAAAACTCACTAGGCTTTTAAAATGCATACAAAGTACATTTCTTTTTAAACAGCTTGACCACTTACTCCAAAACTGATAGGATTCTCTCATACCCAAAGTGTATGAGATCTCTAAGTTTAGTTTCAGGTGTGTGGTATTAAGATTAGCGTGAGGTGTCTGGTATTAAGATTAGTTTGAGGTGTCTGGTATTAAGATTGGTTTGAGGTGTGTGGTATTAAGAGTAGTTTGAGGTGTGTGGTATTAAGATTAGTTTCAGATTCATGGTATTAAGATTAGTTTGAGGTGTGTGGTATTAAGATTAGTTTGAGGTGTGTGGTATTAAGATTAATTTGAGGTGTATGGTATTAAGATTAGTTTCAGATTCATGGTATTAAGATTAGTTTGAGGTGTGTGGTATTAAGATTAGTTTGAGGTGTGTGGTATTAAGATTAATTTGAGGTATGTGCTATTAAGATTAATTTGAGGTGTGTGGTATTAAGATTAGTTTGAGGTGTGTGGTATTAAGAGTAGTTTGAGATTCATGGCATTAAGCTTAGTTTGAGGTGTGTGGTATTAAGATTAGTCTCAGGTGTGTGGTATTAAGATTAGTTTGAGGTGTGTGGTATTACTGGTATACAGCTTATTTTTTCCATATAGCATGTACCATATTTTTTTTAACTGTACCGGTACTTCAGTAGTTTCTGTCAGCACGGAATGTACAAAAATTCCCAAGTAATCTTACTCCACATTGAATGACATCAACTGCATGCTTTCATTTTTCATAAAAAATAATAAAAAAATTATTACTGTTGTAATTATTTCTAGTTCACAAAATAGTTGTATGTCAAAAATTAAATTTGAATACAACTAATATAATTATATTAAAAATCCTTTATCACATGTTTGAAATGTATCACATATGCCATGATGGCCAAAGAGATGTTGTGAAAGATACTATGGAAAGGACAAGTGTTCGGAATATTAAAATTATATCATTTTTTTAAAAGCTATTTACTAGTGTATGATATTGTGTCAAGTAAATGTGTTCCTTTGCAAGACTGAAACGTTAAGATTTTCAGGACAGCAGCTTTTCTTTTCTATTTCAATTTTATGTAATTTCTCAAGTCACCAAACTATTTTCTCATTTGCTGAGTGAGTGTTTTGCTTTACTTGCTCATCCAATAATTTATCTTGCCTGGCTGTTGGCATCCCAGTCAAAGTTTCTTTGTGTCGTGTAGCCAGTAAATTGTAGTCTTCTGTGTCAAGACTACCAACTTTTATCAATAAGATCTCTGATGTCAGCACGATGTCTTTCACAGCTACAAGCAACCGTTTAATTGGGGGGAGGGGAGCCCCATCAATTTTCTTTTGAGCTGTGATATTTTAAAATATAAGATAATAAAAAAATTTCCTTCAAATTATTTCATGGATATAATATGACGTCATTTTGCTATAAACTCATAAACCAGTGAGAATTTTTGCCACATACTGACAGAATAATAACATGATGTCAGGAACTTGCCCCAGAACATTATATTATTGGTCCCTAATAATACTGCAGTATGCAGTGGCACATATCACAGTATGTTTATAAATACCACAGTACAAAATATTTTGTGATACCCAACTTTAGTTACTTCAGATGGTGGGTAACTCTTACTTGCTGTGTGAAAACCATATTTCTGACTCCCAAAACTGATGTTCTTCACTACCCTGAGTGCAAGCTATTCACAAAGTTTGGTAACTGAATGATGGGGAAGTTCTTGTATGAAGATCAGTTTTCATCTTTTTGCAGGTGACCCTGATCGTTAATCTTTTGTCTGTGAACTCAACAGATATTTTGCTTACCCTACATACAAGATATCCACAGGTACTGAACATGGTAAACAAATGAAGTTATTGTGCAGAAACCATTTCTCCTCTTTCAATGACCATTACCTTAACCTGTGAGGTTTTCATCCCGAATTCAAAAAGATTCATCCTTACACTAATTGCCAGCCATGCACAAAGTTTCGTTACTGTAGGGGGCGGACAGTTCAATTTATTGTGCAGGACCTAATTTGGTAAAATCAGCGGCGAACACATGCAAAAAGTGCTAGGTAATTTTTACACAAAATATACCAATGAAAGAAAGTTTCAGTGCCTACACAGGCTGGATAATATTAATAACACCAAACATATATGTACTAGGTAATCAATACTGCCCATTCTCACCTTGACTGGCATTCCTGTTTCAGACAATATTCCTTCAAAAGTCCCTTTAACTTGTAGCCAATAGCACAGAATCTCAATAAATGAAAAACTTTTCAAGTCAAAAGACAGGTAACTCTTTGTTGTATAAAGATTGTGATGGGACTTCTCTCAGCTTCTTTGTTCAATGAAACTTCAGCTAGAATGGCTCTCGTACAATGAATAATGCTATACTGTCTTTACATGGGAACAACTGGGGCACCAGTCCACAAATAGAACAGCAGGCACTGAGAACTCCTGAAGCATTCCTAAAAAAAAACTTTTTGTCACTTTCTTTGATAATTATATCCCAAAACAACAAATGAAGAACAGTGACTTGTGACAGGTGGTGTTAATACAACTTGCTCACTTTGTGCAGGGAGTTGGGCTTTGTTGACTACAATGATCTTTCTGCCTAGGCAGCAGCAGCTGTATTGATTTTCACAGAAAATCAATACAAAACCCCTCCCAGCAAGCTGAAGCCAACTTATACAACTTCAATACTGACTGACTTTGAATAGACTGTAAAACCTGGTATTACCTTTTACATCCAGAGTACAACTTCTCTATAACAATAGATCTAAAAGAACTGGTGATGTGAACCAAACTTTAATGTAGCTGACCAAGTTGAAATGCAAAGTGTTTCACAAAGATGGAGTTTACTAATGGAAATGAGATGTATCAGTCAAATCATTGCTACAGCAATGGGACTTGCAGAATACCTAGATGTACAATTAGCTGATGATCACAAGTTGATTATATACATGTACTATTTCTCACTTTTACTAACAAATGGTACTTAATGCTTGTCAAAATATCATGTATATAATTGGGCAATGATTTACAGTCAACAAACTAAAAAAAATCTGTATCAATATAAATATTCAAACCCTAATTTCCCAATTTTTATTCCCTGTCCCTCAAATTTTGACACTGTACAACAACTTCTCTATAATCTACAATGGCCACTGCTAGCTCCTTCAACTTTTAAGGAATGCCAGACCACTTTCCCATGCTACTGCTCAACATGGTCATGATCGTGCCTGTTTAATATGCATGAACTCGCTGAATGTTACACTACCTTCTCACTGGCCAAATGAAAATAAGTTATAAATAAATGCAGGACGTCATTTTATTTTAACTAATGAGAGGATAGTATTCCATTCAGCTGGATCTCATTTGCATATTAAAAGGGCGTGATCATGGCCATGTTGAGCAGTAGCATGGGAAAATGGTCTGGCATTCCTTAAAGGTATGATAGTAAGCCAAACTTTGGATATGCATACACAGTCGAATGCCCGAGCTAAACATTGGTACCAAATTTATTACACTACGTGAAATGTAGCATGAAATATCAGTGTTTATTCTTAAATGGGTCATGCGAGAAAAGTGTCCTCCCTTCTAGTTATTATATAGTACATATATGACAGGTCAATTGTAAGCAAGATACAAGCCCCTGTGGTTTATGGGGAGAAATTACTAAAAAATTTAGAAACACTATATGCCGGGGAATTTCTTGAAAATCTCGTTCTAGTGGCAAGTTGAGACATTGGGTAGCAGAAACTGGAAACTTGGATTAAGATGCAGAATTTTTTGGGGGGTAACATTTCCATCTTTTACATAATGTATTTATTTGTACGATTCTAAAAGATACATAGTAAATAGGATTATCTGGGTTACAGGTTTATAAAGGTCATGGAGTGGGTCTTCATGTTGACATTTAAACATCACATTTTCATATGCATTTAGAATCAAAATGTGGGATATATTGGTACACTTTATGAACATCACTTTTCTTAATTAAAGTACACATATCCCTCGATAACTCGTACACAGTGGGGTCCAAAAACAGACCTCACTGTAAGCGAGGAGCGAGTTACAGGGGGAAATCCAAAAATTGAAGAAAAAAAAAAATCGCTTTGACATCAAGAGTCGATAATAATTTTTAATACCACACTTTTTCTAAGGAATCATTTCATTATTCTGTTTAAATAACATTTATTTTCAAAATGTCGAATATATGAAAGATCGTTCTAACAACCATCACGTGTACCCGAAAAAATCTGTGTATTATGTCACTCGTTTTTGTTTTCTTGATGAGGCTGGTTCCCGTAGTGTTTAATATTATTCTGCCAAATCGGGAGTCCATACAGCAGGGAACCAGACTAGCTGTTGATACACCACCTAACAAGTTTCCTTTTTTCAAAAACATGCAACATTTATTTCGTGAGACAATCATCTATGTCAAAACTAAATTTTTGTATTGTTCAATTAGTACAATATTGATGTCGTGATTTCACTGGAAGTAATAATGAAACTTCTTATCATCTTTGAGGATACCTCTATGTGCCAGTTCAAGAATTCTCTGAAACTCGCTTGCACACAATGATCCGTATCTGTGAAATCAAGCTCTTTATTTTAGAAAGTATTAATTTCACTTGGCTGCCTTGTTATCTTTGATCATAGTTATGAAAGAGTCAGTTAATTTAAGGTATTTTGTGTTACATACACAATAACATTTATAAGTGTTCGATTGATCAAATGAAATGAGTTCACCCGACATACGACCAAAGCCGCTATGTTTTAAGTTTGTAGGATTTTCGGGCCTTTTAACTTTTCTTTTATTTCACGTCCTTTATTTGATTCAAAAAACATAATTAACGTGATAATACAAAGGAGGCCAGCTTTCAATTTAGTGCCACAATACATCAAATACTTCCAGATGTCAAGTTATCAAAACACTTAATTAGGTTATCAGAGCAACAATCTTTATAGAAATGACATATATCGCGCAAAATTACCCAATGTGCAGAGTTGGCCAACATGGTGGTACTTCTCACAAAAAGTGGTCCCCCTATGTAAAGGCCACCCATCTTATAAGACCACTTTCCCAATGCAGAAGGGATGGCCATATAAGAGCAAGACAACTGTATTCTCAATGCCTCATCAAATCTAATTTAAACCTCAAAATCATTTTAAATGCAACAAGAGTCCTTAAACGGGCTAATTCTCTATTGGTCAGGAAGGTCAAAATCAGGCACTGGGTCAATTACAAGTACTTGATTACAATTATGATTAAAGGGGGATGACTACAAGTATAATTGCTTTGTATCAACTTGTTATCTCTTTTGTTCTGGGCAGTAAAGTATATTTAGTTGAAGTCTACTTCATTAATGATGAAAGAGTTGCTAAATGGATATGAAGTTCTGAATTATGATTGGTCACCTAAAATATAAGACAGTATTTAAAAAAATAAAAATTAGCTTGTATATTGGCCTCCTAAAATTACCCGTTCTTTATTGTTATAATCTACATTCATGGTCTTCTTTTGTATGTAGAAAATTTATTATTCTTACAATTATTAAGAATATAAATATGTTTTTTTGGTTGTAATCATAATTCCACTATGCAATTAGGCTGCCAATGAAGGATGATTAAAATTACGATTATAAAGCTTTTGAAATCAATGATTACGATTACAATTACAATTATAATCCTACCCATTAATGGTCAAAATTTTAGTAAACATCTACCGGGTACCTGTGAATCCTCATTACTGGTTACCCAGGTTCCCAATCAAAGGAAAATTGTATTATGTAGTGCTGTTCCAATTAACCCTTTAAGCCCCGATCCCGTCTGTAGGCGTGATCCGGTTTCTGCATTCAATGGCCGATCCCACCTGTAGTCATGATTTTTTTACTGCATTCAATGGCCAATCCCGTCTCCAAGCGTGATGAATGTATTAGATTCAACGTCTCTGGTTAGAAATGGGTTTATTCCAAGAACTAACAACTATTAAACCAATCAGAAATGATTTTACTTTCATTTGCGGAAATTTGAATTGTTCAGAAGCCAAGGGCTCCTGTTTTGAAAGCGGTTTAACTACACGTTCTGGTCATGAAAAATCGTAAATGATGGCGGACGTAAGAGTGATTTTTGATGAGAGCAAAAATGAGGAGTTTCTTGGGTTTGATCTTGAAAATACTGAGCAAGCTGAGGAAAGATATGTTCGGCAGTTGGATATTTTGTGAGATTTCGATTCGGAGATAGAAGTTTCTGAGATTGAATCGTCCGAAGATGAGGATGCTGACAGCGATGATGATCGAGTTCTTGTGGATAAACATTGCACATAATTTTGTAAATTCTGTATAAATAAGTCGTGAAAGACTTGGACAAATAGGAAAAAAAAATACATCACTGTGCAGACAAATTCATTTGCAATAAATGGTGAAACTTTCTTGGATTTTAATTGGATATAAGCAGAGAAATTAAGGTAAGAGTGAATGCATGTGCACGATGTTTACAAAATTTTTCAAACTGGTAAAAACTCTGGGGCACACGCAGCTAGACACAGCTTAGCGCTGCTGGGGCACAGCAGCAGTGATACTGATAACGGGTCTGGGGCTGAATGAGTTAAGCGAGTTCGTCAAGCATGACTTGTTCAACCAGTTTGACTGATTAATCAAAATGACTTTTCATGAGTTTCCTTAACCCTTTAGCTATGACTGCCGCATCTAAGCATCTTCTGTAAAAAGCTCCTGAACCCCACTGACGCATCTATGCAATGCCGATAAGCCTAGTTTACTACCCCAGTGTTGCTTATGTGCATAAAGTTCAGCAGTACTCAAAACCCCAGTGTTGCAACTATGCGGATGTGACGTGAAAGCACAGAAGTTGACATACTTTTGATTATAATAACCAATGAGAAGACTGTTTACTCAACATTTTGATACACGTTTCAAAGCTGAGAGGCTAAATTGAGACACACTGTAAAGCCTTTCCTGCGCTTTATGAAACACGTGTAGTTGAGATAAACAAAGATCGATTCCGATTCAGACATGAACGACCTTAAAGGGTTCAGTGCAAGCAATATCGACGAGTTTAATGGATCATTCTTAGAAAATGGATTGGATATTGATATTAGTCCCATTTCATCACCAAATGCAAGTAATTTTTAATCGGATGACGAGGCGGACATAGTCCCACATGCACAATGGAGTGATGACCTCGCCGTGTTTGAGATCAAAGATTTTGATTCTCATGTTGGTTCAACAATCGAGCTTGGACCACTAAGCAATGAGAAAGATTTCTTTCTCACATTTTTTCCTGAGTGTCGGGTGGAAAATCTAGTGAAAGAAACAAACAATTATGCCAAGAAAATGGGGGACCAAAAGCAAGACCTGAAATGGTATGAAATCAGCATCATGTTGATGTGGGCATATCTTGGAATATACATCGTCATTTATGTGTGGATAATGACTGTTTTGAGAGATACCACTCTTAATTTTGTAATTAGAGTGTGGATTTCATTCATGTTTTTATATATGTAAATATTGGATTTATTCTGTGGGATTCAAAACAGTTTACATGACTGATTTCTTGTATGATGATTGATGTGTATGTAACAGAAACTACCTTAAATTAACCGACTCTTTCATAACTGTGGTCATAGATAACAAGGCAGCTAAGCGAAATGAATACTTCGAAAAATATAGAGCTTGATTTCACAGATATGGACCATTTGTCAGTGAGTTTCAGAGAATTCTTGAACTGGCATTTACAGATATCCTCAGGGATGATAAGAAATATCATTATTACTTCCAATGAAATCACCACATTAACATTATATTAATCAAACAATAAAAAATTGAGTTTCGACATAGATGTGTCACGAAATAAATGTCGTGTGTTTTTTTATAAAAAAAGGAATCTTGTTTGGTGGTGTATCAACAGTTAGTCTAGTTCCCAAATTATGGACTACCGATCTGGCAAGATACCATTAAACTCCACTACGGGAACCAGACTCATCAAAAACAAAAAAAGCACTGATGTAATACAGATTTTTCATGTACACATGATGGTTGTTCAAACCAGTTGGAACGATCTTTCATATGTTGGATACTTTGAATTTAAAAAATGTTATTTAAACATAACGTAAACAACTTCATTAGAAAAAGCGCATTATTAAAAATTATTGTCGTCTTGATTGTAAAATGAGGATTCAGTCATTAAATATCCCAGTTCCCTAACGCCGCTCCCACCCCCCTTTAGAGACGCTTTTCTTGCTGTCAAAGCAATTTTGTAAAAAAATTTTGGAGGTCCCTCTGTAACTTGCGCCTCGCTTACAGTGCAGTCTATGTTTGTGGACCCCGTTGTGCGCGAGTTATCGAGGGAGAGGTGTATTAGAAAAGTGCATCCAAGTCTACGGACAAGCATACTCTTATGTTGTAGTTATGTAGAAGCCATCTTTTCTAGACTACGGTCTGCAAGATTAATGGGATGTTAAAAAAATTAGAAAACAAACGATTAATTTTTTGGGGACGGAGATATAAAGGACTGGAATCTACTGTTACATGAACAAATTCATTGTTCATATTGACAAATCACTCTAACACAGAGATGTTATATCATAACTGTTTCGTGAAACGTGTTTGTTGACAATGAGATGTAGATCAAACGAGGACTACCATTGTTAAACATACGTGTTAGTTGTATTTTCTAACAGGAGTTGACTGATAAATGAATTTTCTAACATCTGATCTAATAATCGAATTCATGGATTTTTCATATACATGTACATAATTTTACACACTGTGAGTGTACTACACAAATGTTAGCTGTCAATATACAAGTGTATTTCAGAATAGTTGTCTTCATTTAATCCAAATTTCCATTGTTTTTTTTTCTTCCTCTGTGTAAATTCTAATCATAAGTCACCTCAACAATTTCACTTGTATACAAAATTTCTATTATTTTCACCACCACCACCCCAGCCACATTAACTTGTGTCAACCATATTACCTTTGTCCTGAGGGTGTCGAGTTAAACGGATAGTAGGGTATCATAAAAATGGCAAACAAATATTGCGGTTGGCAATTTTTGGGGCGACAATTTTTTTTTAACAGCCAGCGTTAACCCTGTCAGTGAAGAATACACGTTATTGCTATAATAAAAGTGGCAGAGAAGTGTAATTTGCACATAAAAAGTATATATTATGTGCCATAAATACAGCAAACTGAATCAAAAACTTGCATTTTTGCTATTTATCTGCAATCTGTTAATGTTCTTGTCGAAAAATGACTAAATCCATGTGGATTAGTATGAGAGCATTGTAACTACATTTCGGGCAAAGTTTTAATATTTATTTTGTTAATTTTCTAAAGGAAAACAGCATCATTTCTCTGGTGTCATAAAAACAACTTTACATGAGAGGATGAGAGAATGTAGATTTGACGAATTGCATAAGGTGAAACCGACATCATGGTTTTGTGTAGGGAAATCGCTAGTGTCAATTATTAGTTGTGCGGATATCTGAACATTTTCCAAATTTTTACAACATTAGTTAATTAGGCTTACGCTTAGATAGACTTTATGCGAGTTTTAGTGTAAAGGATCCAAAATGTATAAAGGAGGCAACTGTGAAATTACGGCAACAATGCAAGCCCGGATATAAAGGATCCAAAATGTATAAAGGGGGCAACTGTGAAATTACGGCAACAATGCAAGCCCGGATATAAATCAAGGTCAATCGTTTTACCGCTAACACCGCTGAATATAATTATGATGAGAAGTTAATGTGCATGCATAAAATACACCATAACACTTTCATGAATACTAGAATTGTTTATTTTATCTTCATAATACAATAAGACAAGTGCAAATACCAAATTAATATAGAGGCACTATCCTGCGCTTAGACCGTCCCCAACAGGTGCCCGTCGACCAAGCAATTGGTTTAATGCAGAATATGAAACTCATTTACTAGGCCAGTCATCGCACAACCTACTGTTAAATAAACAATAACTGCGTCAAGGTTCAAGTCAAATTTCAAATGCATACTCACTCTTTTTTGATGTACATGTCACACTGCTAATAACATCAATCAAAGCCACTGGTCAGAAAATCACAATTTCTGAAAGGGCGCGCTATGAAGTTTCATCTACTTTGCATGCCGAACTTTTCTATCCAATAATATTTCGCGCTTGCGCAGAGCTGCAAGTTTTTGGGCTCGAAGTTCGAAATGGTGAGGTTTCCAGTGGGGAAAGCAAGATAACTTATACACCAATTGACAGTCCGTATACTGTAAATAATAATAATAATAATAATAAATTATTATTATTATTGAATTTTTTTTCAAAATTAACCAGTTATACGAGTACTAAAGTACACACATTTTATGCCAGTCTCCTACGCTTCTGTCTGGCTATATTATACTGTTTCACAAGGGTGATATGTTTTCTTTTTTTCATATCAGACGAATAATTCTGAGTATTTATGAATTGAGAGACACATATCAGCATATGCATTTGATTCACCCGTATAACTTAAATAGCAGGGTAGACGTCTTACATTATGCGAAAAGGTTTTTTTTGGGGGGGGGTGATAAGGGGGTTTGAGCCTGACGTGCACATGTGCTCGACACGAGCTTGATGAGAAAATAAAACAATAATCTCATACAGAGTGGGAAAAAATACCTTAGATTACCCCCCTTGACCCGTTCTGCCATAGGACCCTTTCTACCATACTGTATAGTGTGATAGAGAGGGTCCTATGTCAGAACGGGCCTTGGGGGTAATCTAATGCATTTTTGTCACTCTGTATGATATTTTTCCTTCAGATTATTTTGTTTCCTCAACATCAAGCACGTGTCGAGGACCTGTGGGCTTGTGGTTTGTTTTGACAACAAAATCTTTCTTTGTTTTTACATTGAAATTTAACATTTTTTCAAATATATATCCCTTCTGAATCTGACCTAGTATTTTATTAAATGGTTTCTTGAAGTCAGTTAACTCTTTGTTCATTGATCTATGAATCTTAGCTAATTTAACTAAATTAGCAAGATCTGTTACTCTACATGATGCACCATTTTAGGTTGCAGACATGAGCTGGCTTTGAAAATGACAGTTTGGTGACAAGATGGCTGAAACAAACCAAAGTTAGAACACTATAGAATATGTAACATACAAATTCTTAAACAAGTTGACTCTTTTTATTAGTTTCTTGTTACAAATATATTTCTAGGTCAGGAAAAAAGGGAAAAGTTTATATAAGCTTTATTTTTGAAATATATATAACCTGATGCATTTATTGAAACTGATATAGGAAAACATGGTAAAAACTTGTTCTGTGTAATGTCATGCCATAATTACATGTAACAGGACTGCATGGGACTGATACAAATATTTGGCCATTTCTTTCAGTGTTAGCTTGCTGACAATGATATTAATTAATACTACACATTCTGGGAAAGGTACTTAGAGACTGACAACGTATATCTTGGGGGAAACAAAAATTTCTTTTCATCAGACCCCACCAGCTAGTCTAAGATATAAAGTGGATGAAAATTTAGACTGATTAATTCATCATTGACTATTGCAACTTACTCATCAGTTGAGATTTACAGACATGCACAGTGAAATATAGTAAATGAAATGACAAACTTCACTTATTGCAAATGTATCACTTCTGAATGGGGTTCATTCAATGAGATACATGACACTAACTTTGTTCTGAATAGGAATTATTCTATGTGTATGTGTTTGTGTGTGTGTGTGTGTGTTTGTGTTTGTGCTTTACATTTGTTATGTATATTTATATTTTTTGTAACTCCTGGTACACGATTTATCTAATTTAAAAACAAATATGGCTGTAAATGATACAGTTTGTCTTCAGTTGGTGGCATACATGCAAAGGGTCTGTTCTAAGATATTAAGGAATGAAAAATTGCATAGGATCTATAAATAAATGGTTATGTATGTTTTGACAGTTACTAATAATAGAATCATTAGTAAACATGTTTACAACATTCAGCCTTTTCCGAAATTGGACAGATCAGTCAGGTGGTATCCTAGAAGAATTAAGTTAATTCTTATTGGATGAGTTATGTCACATGAATAGGTATTTTTAAACATCAGAATGAATAGTATGATCTATCACATGGGTTGGTATGTTGTGAAATATAGTCAGAATAGAGGTTGTATGGAGGTAGACAACAGCGATCAGAATTCATTCTTATTTTGGAGTCATTCTTATATTTCTTGTGTTCCTGTTGTAGAATCAAGTATGCAGACATGTTTTATGTTGTACTTATATATTATTTGAGAGGAAAAACATTTGTTTGGACTGTTCAGTGAAAATAGAAAGTACTCATTTTTAGACTATAATGTTATTCTGGAACTATGGTGAATTATTCAAAGGAGTTCTGGACAATGCCGTTTTTATGTTATGATTCTTGTTAGACAAGTTAGATTGTTAGATTTATTGTTTTGAAATTTATACAGAACTTTTCATTTTTTTGGACTTCAGTATAACTCTTTCGGGATTATTTTGTATTAACTACAAATTACTGTATGTTCCTCAAACATTTTCATTCATAACTTTGATAATTAAATTATTTGTTAAGTTTTACAAAACTTGATGGTTTTGCTTCTTTCTGTTACTTAGTTGATGCCCATAGAGTCGTAACACAAAAGAGATGGAATTATGAGTGACAGCAGATCTGGGTATAATGTAGGTTGCAGTTCGATATCACTTACATGCAAGTATCAATGATATTACTTATTCTGATGTCATGCAAGTCCATGCTGAAGATTTAGTTTTCTTGTATGCAATTGCTTGGGCAGGTTTGCTTGTACTGTCATACAGGATTTTTCTCATGATTAGACTGGGCAGGTTTGCTTGTACTGTCATACAGGATTTTTCTCATGATTAGATTGGACAGGGTTGCTTGTACTGTCATGCAGGATTTTTCTCATGATTAGATTGGACAGGTTTGCATGTACTGTCATACAGTATTTCTCCCTTGATTAGACTGGACAAGTTTGCTTGTATTGTCATACAGTATTTTTCCCTTGATTAGACTGGGCAGGTTTGCTTCTACTGTCATACAGTATTTTCCCCTTGATTAGATTGGGCAGGTTTGCTTCTACTGTCATACAGTATTTTACCCGTGAATTGACTGACTGGGAAGAATGCTGCAGCCTATTAACTTTGCCAAATTGTATGTGTGGAGGCTCTTTGTTATACGTCAAAGCTACCCCTTTTTTACCTTAGTAAATACATGTATCTGCAAATATATTTTACAAAAATGATTGGTGGGGTGCAGTTTATCATTTAATAAATACAGTAAAACACACTGGAAACATTAAATTTGTTTAGTAGCAGTCACTACTACCAAAAGCTGGTCACTGAGACTTTATATCCAGCCTTTGTAAGTGATTTCATGCAGTTGTATGGCACAAACCAGGAGATAAATATTTAATTTCAGTATCTTTGTTATCCCCATGCTTTTGAAAGGGGGCAGCATTGTGATACCATATTTCTATCTATCTATCTGTCTGTCTGTCTGTCTGTCTGTCCATCCATCCATCCATCACTATATCTCCCTGTAAATACTTGGGTGAAAATTCACTTCACTTTGTAGTTATGTTGCTCTTGGAGTAACCTTCAAGAAGAGTCTAATCCTTAGCTCCTAGGAGGGGAGTGTCAAAGATCAGAGATTTACAAACATATTTATTTCAATTGCAATTTCTTAAAAATTATATGTGCAGCTAACTGCAGGAGGGTGCATTATACACATGATGGATTCTGCATTATGACCCTTGGGTCACTGTTTTGGAGTAGGGGTGGGGTCTCTGCAGTATGAAAGTGTGGGGATTTACAACTATAATCCTTTCCATTAGCTAGTTTTAATGAAACTTTGATTTAAATGCTGAAAATTAATAAAACTGTTGTATATTTATGTTTCTTTTTCTCACCCATGTGACAGAAACATATCATGGATTTGCAATTGTTACTGTGGGCAGACTGTCTTGGCTTTCTTAGGTCATTTGATAATTGATGGTTTGATATGGTTTGATAAAATCATAATATGGTAAGACATATTTATTATCAAGTTCAAAACAACTTTCATTTTGCAATCAAAGCAAATCAATATGATTTGGTGAAATACAGCAGAAGTTTTTATCCCTTTTTGCAAAAAATATTAATGTAGAATGTTGGCACAAGACACAAAATCTCATTCAAGGACTTAACATTATTTGATTTCACTTTAGAAGAAACTCATTTGGTCAGTAAACCAATATCATATGAGGCCTGCTTCAATTAAATCTATTATGATGTACAAATTTTACAAGCTCTGGTGTCTTTAGATAAGAAAAAGATTTGAAAAAAAAAACTAAATAATTTATCTGCTACAAGTACAAATATCTACAAGGCATAAAAGATGAGCATATTCAGGATTCATAGAAAGAGTGATGGTGAAGCTGCATAAGGCATTATAGATGGGCACATTCAGGATTCATGGAAAGAGTGATGGTGAAGCTGCATAAGGCATTATAGATGGGCACATTCAGGATTCATAGAAAGAGTGATGGTGAAGCTGCATAAGGCATTATAGATGGGCACATTCAGGATTCATAGAAAGAGTGATGGTGAAGCTGCATAAGGCATTATAGATGGGCATATTCAGGATTCATAGAAAGAGTGATGGTGAAGCTGCATAAGGCATTATAGATGGGCACATTCAGGATTCATAGAAAGAGTGATGGTGAAGCTGCATAAGGCATTATAGATGGGCACATTCAGGATTCATAGAAAGAGTGATGGTGAAGCTGCATAAGGCATTATAGATGGGCACATTCAGGATTCATAGAAAGAGTGATGGTGAAGCTGCATAAGGCATTATAGATGGGCACATTCAGGATTCACAGAAAGAGTGATGGTGAAGCTGCATAAGGCATTATAGATGGGCATATTCAGGATTCATAGAAAGAGTGATGGTGAAGCTGCATAAGGCATTATAGATGGGCACATTCAGGATTCATAGAAAGAGTGATGGTGAAGCTGCATAAGGCATTATAGATGGGCACATTCAGGATTCATAGAAAGATTAATAGTGAAGCTCCATATGCCATTTGAGGTGAAAACGTGACTCAAATGTAAACAAACAAGTGTTCCTGTTGAGATCAATTAACTTCTTAAAACCCTTGTGTGAATCAGATGACCTTATATTGCAATGTAATTCCATAGTTTGATTCCAGACAATAAAACTTTTAAATAAATATAATTTGTTATTTGATACAGATGTTACTTCATATATATGTACATAAATTACTTTTAATATAATCAGATGCCAACTCCTGTAACAATTTGCAGACATGAACACCCTTGTAAGTCAAGTTCTCTGTTTAAATGTGTTTAAAGTGTTTAAAACACTTAAGGGTTTTGAAGAGATTTGTTGATGGTGTATTCTAATGAGCGTCAAGTATAACCAGTGCTGCTCTTTTTTGAAATTTCAATAGTCATCCTTAATTTTTTGCATCATTATTTCCCCAAAAAGAACAGCACCTTTTTAGGTGTGGCATGATAAATGCATTGTAGAATATTTTTCTCTTTTCTTGAGGGAGATAAGATTTTATTCTGTTCAAGAAGTAAAGTGAGTTTACTTTTTAATGACCTTATCAACTTCCAGAACAAGATGCTGTCAATCATGACGCAATGTAGTTTTTCATTTTCAGACTGTACCTTTTATCATTATTTGGAGGTTTTCTTTACCAGTTTTCACTTCAATGTGTCTGTTGTGCTCAATGAATATACATGTATGGATAAAGTTCTTTTTGTCTTTCATGCTCTATGAATGTACATGTATGGACAGGGTCCTCTGTGTCTATTGTGTTCTATGAATATATTTGTATGGAAAGGATATAATGTGTCAATTGCGCTCTCTACATGTATGGATATGGTTCTCTGTGTCTATTGTACTCTATGAATATACATGTATGGATAGGGTTCTCAGGGTCTATTGTGCTCTATGAATATACATGTATGGATAGGGTTGTGTCTGTTGTGCTTTATGAATACACATGTATGGATAGGGTTGTGTCTATTGTGCTTTATGAATATACATGTATGGATAGGGTTCTCTGTGTCAATTGTACTCTATGAATATACATGTATAGATAGGATTCGATGTCATTTATGCTCTATGAATATCCATGTATGGATAGGGTTCACTGTGTCTATTGTGCTCAATGAATATACATGTATGGATTGAGTTCACTCTGTCTGTTGTGCTGTATAACTAGATGCTTCCTGATAAAGTCACTAGCCGACAATATTCTGCCCATTTTACCTGGACAATGGGCAACCTGGAAGTTTCTTTTATATGCGGTCACCAAAATTTACCATTCTTAACAAGGCACACTGAAGCAAAGTCAGGCTATAAAGCACAAATCTAGATACTAACAGAAAGCTTGATTTGTGTTCAGTTTATGTACGTAAGTTTCGTAAAATTATCTCGATATTCAATGAATTTATTTCAACTTCCAAACACCATATAAAGTCAAAAGTAAATCTGTCAGCGAACCACAAATATGGCAGCTAATGACGTCATTCGGGAACTATCTATACACATGTATGGATAGGGTTCTCTGTGTCTGTTGTGCTCTATGAATGTACATGTATGGATAGGATTCAATGTGTCTTTTGTGCTCTGTGAATGTATATGTATGGATAGGGTTCTCTACATCTATTGTGCTCTATGAATGAACATGTATGGACAGGGCTCAGTCTGTCTATTGTGCTCTGTGAATATATATATGTATGGATAGGGTTCTCAGTGTCTGTTGTGCTCTATGAATGTACATATATGGACAGGGTTCAGTCTGTTGTGCTCTATGAATCTACATGTATGGATAGGGTTCAGTCTGTCTGTTGTGCTCTCTGAATGTACATGTATGGACAGGGTTCAGTCTGTTGTGCTCTATGAATGTACATGTATGGATAGGGTTCAGTCTGTCTGTTGTGCTCTATAAATGTACATGTATGGACAGGGTTCAGTCTGTTGTGCTCTATGATTTACACCTATGGATAGGACTCATTGTGTTGTTGTTGTTGTAGGGTTTAACGCCATTTTTCAGCACACGATAGACTATACATGGCAGCCAGTATTAATGGTGGAGGAAGAACCTGGGAAAACCCCGGAAAGAACCACCGACCCACGAGAAGCTACTGGCAAGCTTTCTTACATACCCACATTAGCCAAATCCGAGACTCGAACCCACGCAGACAGAGGTGAGATGGCAGTGATTTGTAATGGAGAGTGCTTTAGACCATTCGGCCACTCAGGGCCCTGGACTCATTGTGTCTGTTGTGCTCTATGAATGTATTTGTATGGATAGGGTTCTCTATGTCTATTGTGCTCTATGAATGTACATGTATGGACAGGGTTCAGTCTGTCTGTTGTGCTCTGTGATCTACACCTATGGATAGGGTTCAGTATATGTTGTGCTCTATGAATGTACATGTATGGATAGGGTTCAGTCATTCTATTGTGCTCTATGATCTACACCTATGGATAGGGTTCAGTGTGTCTGTTGTGCTCTATGAATGCACATGTGTGTGTGTGTGTGTATATATATATATATATATAATCCTTGTTGTGGATCAAATGGTACTCATCATATATATATATATATATATATATATATATATATATATATATATATATATATATATATATATATATATAAAATTTGCACTCAAGGAGTGGTCCTGAAAACATTTACAATTTTCACACCAATAGTGATGCTAATATTTTTATTTAAAAAAATGGAGTGCGTAACTGGTGGGGTCCAGATGACAACCTCAAAGTATCTTCAGTCCCACCACTCTGTCAGATGATCATGGAGCCACCACACATGGCCATCTCATGCCAGTCTTTTGAAGAATCTCTCAAGAGCCCCTTTTTTCACTACAGACACTGTTGGTCCCAAAGCTTAGGTCCCTCAACACGAGACAACCACTATCTTTCCGAAAAGGTCAATGTCAACGACAGCAGCACACAGGTTATACAAAAACCTGTCTATGACTCTACAACCAAAATCACACCTCCAAATCCAGACCCATAGTCACACCTCTCCTCTAAATTCAGACACATGGTCACACCTCCAAATTCAGACACATGGTCACACCTCCAAATCCAGACCCATAGTCACACCTTCCCTCTAAATTCAGACACATGGTCACACCTCCAAATCCAGACCCATAGTCACATCTCCCCTCCAAATCCAGACCCATAGTCATACCTCCCCTCTAAATTCAGACACATGGTCACATCTCCAAATTCAGACATCCAAACAGGCATCCCTTCAAATTTAGACAGCACTACAGCTGAAGATGCTCTTCTAATGTGGAGAGCTTCTTGACAAAACAAACAGTGTTGTCATGTTATTGTCTAACTTGTCCACAAGTACACTATCTATGGTGCAATCCAAAGCCACAGAGCTTAAGTTTATTGATTTTCTCACTGCAAACACTTTGCTCTTGCAGCTTGGGGTGAACCAATCTCAGTGTTGTGAAATGATGTAAGATATAAATAAACCACTCTCAGGTAATGCTTTACATGAATTGAATCCAAACTAAATTTTAATTCAGGTATATTGCATAAACATTAATTATATAAAATTCATTAACAGTGTGTGTGTGTGTGTGAAAAAATTGCAACAAAACCGATAACAGATAGTGAAAAACTAGTCTTTAACAAGGCTAGTTAAAAATTAGCTTTATGCTGTTTTCATTTTATTGCATTGTTTTAAATCAATCCCTGTATACATAATTACATGACAGCGTGTCTCTGTGTGCCAGACAATTCTAACAAATTGACGACAGTGCAAAACTAGTCTTTAACAAGGCTAGTTAAAAATTAGCTTGATACTGTTTTCAGTTTATTGCATTGTTTTAAATCAATCCCTGTATACATAATTAGATGACAGTGTGTGTGTGCCAAATAATTGTAACAAATTGACAACAGACAGAGCATAACTAGTCTTTAACTAGGGTAGTTAAAACTAGTTTTACAGTCAGTTTGTTGCATTAGTTTAAACCAATCCCTGACACATGCAACCTTTCTACATCCAGTGCGTTCAAAAGAACTGATCTTCACCGCATATTTTCATGTATATTTTTATTGTGTTGTAATTGAGGGTAGAGGTTTAGCCTACCTGACTTTTGTCATTCGTTTTCAAAGATGCTTAATTGGATTTGAGTTGAAGACCTAAAGTTATTTATGAACTTAGAATATTCTAGAAGTGAACCTGTTTACAATTAGATGGAACTTTACATATAAAATGACCCATATCTTAGGCATTTTATTGAGTCTTAGGCCAAGTGAAATTAGTGAATAAGGGATGAGCTTAACAAAATTATTAATTCCAATTTTAAGTTCAGTCTGTGGAATCAATTACTGTTATGTTCAGATATAATTTGAGAGAAATTATTTATTCAGATTGTTCATTGGAATTACAAACTGATCATTGGCTTTTTCAACTAAAACACTACTTTGGGATTATTGTGAATTCATTTGAAGATGTTCAGGATTATAACATTGTGATACATCAATACTACAGGTATATTGGTACATTTATGACTATTCGTACATTGGCATATTCACAGCTATTGGTACATCAGCATATTCAATATTGGAATTCATTCGGAACATTCTAAACATTTGTACTTTACACAGAACATTTTATAGCAATTGGGATATAATTCACATACTGTAAGTTCCTCTTAAATTTTCACTTTGTAACTTTGAGAAATTGTTCATTAATTTTACTGAACTCATTCATTTCCAAATTATTCATTAATTTTACTACATTTGTTGGTTTCTCTTCTCTTCATTTAAGACCATAAAGTCATAACAATATATGTATGTGTGTGTATGTCTATGTATGTGTGTGTGTGCCTGTAACACATGACAAAAATGAAAATGTATTGCACTTGTAGCTTTAATAGTAATAATACCAATTACATCGATTCAGATTCTCCTACTATAGATCACAGAAAATAATCTTAATTTCTGTCATTGTTTTACATTAGTCGATTAAATGCCATTTGCACATTTCCAGAATCATTTGGTCCCATCAACAATGTATTAAACTGATCAATACTGAATGAAGACTTCATAAGCCTGCAAAAAAAATGTTTTTCATGCCAAAAGGTAGAAGCTGAGTTTCAAGTACAGTTTTATGCAACATGTGAATCTTCTGATAAATTGTAAATCCTATCTGCATGTAAGAAATATTTATAGGTAAGATTATTGTCAGTAAGCATATGCTAACAACACAACTATGATTTGTAGCATGACTTGGTATTTCTAAGCAATGCTGAATACTAGTAAACTCTGAAAAGTAAGTCACAGTGTCCAAGCTTTGGAATCATGCAACCCAAAATATGGTTAATCTACAACGCAACTTTGGTAGTTATGGGTGAAAAAAGGTGCTTGAATCAGAGCTTTCACACAATTTATTCAAACTGTTGAATAAACCACCTAAAATAATTCACATTGTTCATTTTTTGGTAAGTACACTTTATCTGAAGAAGCACCCACACAGCAAGTTTGTTCTCAAAGTTCACTGAAATGAGTCTTGTGGCCCTAGGAAGATGGCTAGATAAAGGAACAACCTTATAATAAGCATACAATAGAGAATCTGAATCTCTCCATCATTTGACATGGGAATAAAGGTATAAAAAAAACATTTATCATGAAAAGAAGCAAAAGATGGACATCCAAAAAAAAAGGTTTTGCTATAGTTTTCAATTGGTCAGTGATAAACTTAGAATGTTCTTACTGATACACAAGTTACTGAAATGAAGAGAAATTGACAATTTTAATCTGACCTTGTGGAGTTTACCTTATGGGCTGTGATAAGGGCAAGGCTCAGGGATTACTTGGAAAGCAGCAGGTATTTTCTGATGTTGTAGTTTTGTATTTGAAAATCTGTTTAAAGTATTCTAATCACTTAAACCCAAGATCTACATGCATCAGTGTTATATACTCAGGACTCTGTTTAATCTAGCTTGGATTGATTTGGTGGAATCGGAGTAAACTACCTTGTCCTGGGAAAACCACAGTAGCTGACTCAGGCTGGTCCAGTGTTAAGATTTGAACACCCACCCTTTTAGTCACAAGTCCAGAATGCTAACCACTGAGCCACTGTGGCTTCCTATTAAGTATGGTCATTAGGATGTAAGGAGCTGGTCCACAAGTCATTCACCACCAAAAAACTGTATTATTTGATAAAGAAAGTTCTTAATGTTATATTTAGCAGAGCTTGTCCCTCACCCCCTCACCTATGTCATAACTGAAACATAATCATACAAGTGACAAAGACTGATCACGATGAAATGATGTTTTAAATATAAATTAAATAAGATCCATCCATTCTGACAAAAATATGTGAAGTTTAACAAGCAGGTTGTACCTGTTTTCTTTAGTTTTGGAAGCCATTCTAATAGTGTAAGTAAAAACAAATACACCTCCATGTACAAGGTTCCCATTCTATTTACTTCACAATCAAGCTTACTTCATTTCACCTTCTGTGAGTTTTGTTGACCTGGGTAATTAAAATGCATTATTATTTTGTATATGTAACTTCTGAGAACACTAAATGCTTTAAACTGAATCCTAGGTGCATGTATACAGTTCTACACCCTGTGTCATGTGACTTCACACATGGTCATTAATTGTGGTCTTGTACATGACAAATTGTCTTTCACTGCATTGTTTTTTTAAAAAACACATTTGATGCCTATTATCAATGAAAATGGTGGTCATTTGCATAATAATAGTTAATTACCATGTCACATTGAACAAAACCAATAATTAACCAAGGAACAAAAGAAGTGAAACCAAGCATACCATGTATAACCATTTTCATGAACAATGAAGAATTAATCAACTGTTGTTGTTGGTTCGTTGGGTTTAATGCCATTAGTGGAGGGAAAATCGGGGAAAACCCTGGTAAGAACCACCAACCCACAGGAAGATTTGGCTATTCATATTCTGTAAATAGGTAGCACACATGTGAATACTGTGATATTGTAGGATTGAAAAGCAACTGTTTGCATAATGGAGGTTGTAGGATTAAGAAGCCAAATGGAATATGCAGAAGTTCACCATTTACATAAAAATAATAGCTCCCGTCCTCAAGAATTCTCTTTCAAATTAATACAGACAAATCTGGAAACTATGTATATACAATGTCGTATTGGACATATTTTAGAGAACTGCAGAATAACGAGTCCCAACTATATATGGCACATGGGATGCCACTTCCCATCATTCCAACACCATATAATTTTCTACCATAATAGAAACTCTGCAATCTTCTATTACTAAATAGTACAGTCAAGCCTGTTCATGAGGGGACTTCTCATAAGCAGGCACATGACATAAAAGTAAGTTTTTGGAATCCATCATAACCAAACTGAGCAGTTATCCTGCAATACTCAGACGTTTGTCAATAATACCACTGTTCTTTATCTACTTATCCTACTGCTGCCTATTTAAGACAAGTCTGTGTAACTTTAATTTATTGTCTCCTTTTCTCTTGATGCTACAGTTTATGAAGTAAATATTTTGCAGCAGATCCTTCCAAAAGATGACACAAAGCTTTTGTAGAATTGTCTTCCTTTTAACCTTTGCCTTGAAGAATGCCTTGCAATATAACATTACTGTGTTAATTGTGCAGACCATCTAGATGAGAACTGTCTCCAATTAAGCACTTTTCAGACTGGACTCATAAAAGGATTTTATATTTCTCTGCCCTTGGTACTCGATTGATAACCAGCCTGCCATCATAGCTGAGAGAGGCAAACACCCATGGGTCAGCTGAAGACCAATCTACTGCATATACGCTATCTTCATGTTCCTCATATGTTGCTATAACTCCATCTTGAGGAAGCACACTTTCTCTGTAATATGAAATAAACATTACTTATTAGCTTTATTACTTATACCTGTCTATACAAGTTTAAGGTCCATTGAATTATCAGTAGCAAATTTCATTATAATTCTAAATCAATACACAGCTAAAAAGAGGGGAAGGAATGAGTCCCATTTATATGCGATGAAGGAAACAGCTGTAGCAATCAACTGTATGTATGGAACATATGGTCTGATTTCTATCTAATACACCTGTATATACTTAACAGCATTAACATTCCTTTATGCATCATATGCCTAAGTATACAATTTTGTATCAACCACGTGAAGATGCCAACTTGTATCATATGTCTGAGGATGACATCATGAACAATGACTACTACATATATCCCGAACCAAAAGTAAGAAAAAGTGTATTACAGAACATGAAGCAACTCTTAACAAGAGTCTTTCGAAGGGACTGACACTCTACTGGGTGAAAAGAATTTCCAGGAATTCAACATAAGACCATTTCTTCACTTTAACTGTGGATTGTTCAAACCATCTCCATTATCTGTCAGCGGTAACAAGATTTTTAAATTACCTGTAGTGGTGCATTTACTGGAATTTAGCTTGGCACTCTTTTTATTTATAACAAAGTAGACATCATTGTTGTTGGTGTTGTTATTATAGGGTTTAATGCCATTTTTCAGCACAAGATAGACTATACATGGTGGCCAGTATAAATGGTGGAGGAAGAACCCTGGAAAGAACCACCTACCCACGAGAAGCTACTGGCAAGCTTTCTCACATACCAACATTGGCCAAGCCTGAGACTCAAACCCAAACAGACAGTAGACATCATTAAAAATCTTTTCGTGAAAACATTTCATTATGATCATCAAATATGGGGGAGTTGCGAAAACAAGATTTCTAGACAGATGTTGTAGCAGCCATACTGGATGCATGACTGGCACCATTTTCATGTTGGACTAACTATGTCACATACCACCATGGCAGACTATACCTTTAAATTTCCTGTATTTTAATTAAGCTTGGTATTCTCCATTTCTGCATTTAAAAATAATACTGAAGAGGGGGTGGACACTGAGCATTAAGAGGTTAGTGTTAGGACTGGTCGGCCTGGTGTCAGGGTAATGTGGCTGGGTGGGAGATCATGATACATATCTGAAGCATGATGCCCCAGTGCTAGACATCACTATAAACTACCACACTGCAGACAGAATTGTGATATGACTGAAAAAGTGTTAAAGCTACATTAAAAATCAAAATCACACACACATACTGTGAAGAGTAATTGAATGTTTTTTTAACTTTTAGTAACCAAACCATTTTGGGTGGCAAATCAGCATCATTTTATCAGCTTGAAAGATCTTAATACTAGGAGGCATTCTTTCTTTTTTTAGGAAGAAACTGTTTCAACATATTTCTATTTTTAGTAGAGGTGCACTGTATTACTGATATAATGGTTTACCATGGTATTTTTTCAGCAGTACATACCATGGTACTTTTTTCACTTTACTGGTACATCCGTAGTTTCTGAATATATAGAAATTTCTGAGTAAACTTCTTTTGAATTTCATGAAATTAACAGGGTTTTCTTGCAATTTTCATTAGAAAATATTTCCAATTTTTTTTTTATAAGGAAGTTTTATCACATTATCGTTGAATTTTACAAATAATATTATATTTATTATCCTTTTATCACATGTGTGACACACTGACATACGTGTCACATACACCAGTATGGTGGCCAACCAAACATTATTAACTGATTTGGCCCCAATCCCGTCTGTAGGCGTGATGAGGCTGTACCCTACTTCCAAGCTCTGCAGCATCAAAGTCATTTAAGATACACCAATGTGGGTGGTATTATAAAAAAGCAGACAGATATAGCTCTAAAATGATATCAAATAATCTGGAAGTTCTAGTTGCACTACAAAATACAGAGAGAAAAACCTCATATTTTGGACCCGTTTTTTTTTTCACCCAAAATTTGCTCAAGATCGGAATGCGATTTTGTGTCTGGATTTTAGACCTTTTGGCCTCAGATCTAAGGCATACTGGTCTTAACTGCACACAGATAGGTGAACCTTTGCAAAAACTAGGATAAGGTGGGCATTTGGAATAAATTGCGGTCTCCATATGAAAATGATGAGTCCATTAAGCAAAAAAAAAAAAAAAAGAACTCCAATTTTTTTAATACAACTAGGCATTAGTCTCATGGAAAATCTGTTGAAAGCTGATGTATTACGATGTATTTAGAAATAGCCCCCCAAACGTCTTTCCTATGCACATTTCAGGCAAAAACGACAAAAACCTCTGGGGCCGAATGAGTTAAACAGTTTGGGCCAAGTACAAGTTTTGGAAAAACGTACTTCTAATTCTAAACATTTTTTCTTTAAGATTCTACATGAGCAGTTGTTTTCTGTTTGAATTTTATATTTCTAAAGTCCATTAAATATTTTCTTGTTTCTTGAGTAAAAGTGTTCTATATTTCCTGAGTGTTGGCATACCAATCAAAGTTTACATAAATAGTGTTGCTAGTAAACTGTAGGTTTCACTATCGACACATCCTTTTGTCATCAGCATGCCCTCCATTATTGGCACAATGCCATTCCACGTTAATCATGGCTTTTAGATTACAATTTATGCAACAATTAATATATTCATGGCAATTTCATCTACTATGTACTGACCATTTTCATGAATACCATGGTATACTGCAGCACAAATTTTTTCATGGTTCCAGTTTTAGTAATGGAGTACCATATCTGATGGCAGATTGGCATTCAGTCAGTACAGTTTTGCCAGTCACCCCTGCCCAGATTGGCATTATTTGTAAAATATTTCAAACCCATTCTTGCCAGGGTGTTCTCTATCACATGTGTCAAATCCTGTTGAGTGGTTTTCTGGAAGAAGTCAAATAAATATTATGTTCTACTTTTAGTAATTACAGCCATACTGGATGACTGACTGGCATCCAAATGTTCCGGTGACCTAGTGGTTAGAGTGTCCGCCTCGGATGTGGGAGGTCGTGAGTTCGATCCATGGCTGAGTCATACCAAAAGACTTACAAAAATGGTACTAACAGCTGCCTCGCTTGGCACTCATCATTAAGAGGTTAGTGTTAGGACTAGTCAGCCTGTTGTCACGATAATGTGACTGGGTGGGACATCATGCTACATGTCTGCGGCATGATGCCCCAGTGCTAGACATCACTATAAACTGCCACACTGCAGACATTGTAGCCATATGACTGAAAAAT
The DNA here is from genome assembly GCA_028554795.2 of Sinohyriopsis cumingii. Classification (NCBI taxonomy): domain Eukaryota; kingdom Metazoa; phylum Mollusca; class Bivalvia; order Unionida; family Unionidae; genus Sinohyriopsis; species Sinohyriopsis cumingii. The sequence goes on from CM068824.1 coordinate 30,209,532, forward strand.
TGCTAAAGCTACATTAAAAATCCAAAACACACACACACACACACGCACAATGAATGGCATCCAAAGAAAAATTCTGCAAGGCCTGATGCCAGAATGTTCCATGATGTGCAAATTGGTCAAGCAAGTTCCAAAAAGAAGTTGTAATAACAATTGTGAACAGATACCATAAGTTTACCTGCTCCTGCAGCGAAATATGACAAAATGTTACTCACTTGTCCTTTGCATCCATGTCCTCCCTGTCGCTGTCCCCTTCATTATCCACCAGATGTCCATATGGCTCTGAGGACAGTGACACAATATTACTCAGGATAACACAACTATCACTGCTCGATGTCAAAACTAGCTGGTCATGGAAGTGATTGTATTTTACAGACCACACCCTGAAGAAAGAAAACTTATAAGTGGAACTGCATCATGCAATTATATGTTACAAGGCTTACCTTATCAACTGGGAACCGGGTGATTTACCCATATACTTTAACTTTACACCCAGCTACTTAAAAAAAAAAATGTATCCCTGATAGAGGAGGTCCCCCTTTCACAATTCACCCTCTAACTTTTAAGTAGAATGGAGGGCCCTGATGTTAGGTCATTTGGATACAAAAGAAAGAAAAACTGGTTTAAAAAAACATCTGAAACTTAAAAAACAGAAAATGATTATCAATTGTCTAAACCAATAAATTTTTAAAAATCTTTTTCCAATCTACAAGGCAATACTTTGACATTATTTGTTTATGAATGATTAGCCTTGTGTCATATTAAATTAAAATTTGATTGACAGAGTTTGAATAACATGCTTATTTCATTACCCACAGGTAGTGTTGTCAGAAATTTGAGAATCTACCATAGATAATTATGAGAACTTTATGGAGCAACATCACAAGTGGTTGTAACAGAATTTTATCCTACCAGTGGTAGTGATGTGAGAACTTCTAGGTTGCACCACAGAGTGTGGTGTGAAAGCTACAAATTTATCACCGAGAGTAAAGTAAGATTTTACGTAACTGCCATCAATAAGTTTTTACAAAAATATCTCAAATGTCCTCTAATTTTAGACAATCTATTTATCCTCCATGCTGTAGGTTAACATTACATTTTCTTTCTAAATTGTTATAAAAAGAAGGCAATCAATGTAATCCCTTCATAACTGTATTTTTCTTGACAATCTCCTACATAAAACAATTTATTGACAAAGGTCAAATTTTGGAATGTAAGGGAAAGTTATAAAGATATCTGTTTAATATATTAAGACAGGGCTACATTGAGTAGCAAACTGATACGAGGCATTATAAACCTCCTGCAGTCATAATGCAATACATACGTACAAAAAATACAACCTCTGCCTTCCATAGCTTTAGATAAAAACAACAATCTGTGTCAACTGATCCAGTTCACACTGCTTGCTTACACACATGAATGACTTTGCAAGATGTGTGCCACTGATACCCCAAGATGAGCTTCAGCAATGAAAAATCCATCTATCATTCTGAGGGTGGGGACATTTTTCCTGACACAATCTGAAAAGCTATAAGCTTTACTTAAATATCCATTTGTGTGTGTACATGTATATATATATATATATATATATATATATATATATATATATATATATATATATATATATACACACACACACACACACACACACACTTTCGAGTCCCTGTTAACATGTGTGTATTTATTTTGATTATTTTTGGTGTGGTGGTGAATTGTTTAAAAACATATACATGTAAACTGTAGGATGTTTGCACCCATAATGATATCCCTTACCACCTAAGAGAGGCATCAGAACTTTAAGAATTCATCAATAAAAGTGTTGTTTTGAGAACCTTACATTATGAGTTATGCAAGAACTTCAAAAGAATGTACCACTGGGAGTTATGCAAGAACGTCTGACCTACCCTTGGGAGTTACGCAAGAACCAAAAAAGAACCTACCCTTGGGAGTTATGTGAGAACTTACATAAAGAACTTACCAGTAGGAGTTATGCAAGGACTTGAAAAGAACCTACCACTGCAAATGACATGAGAACTTTAAATCCTATGATGAAAGTTTGTGATATGAATGCTTTAGGGGCTTACCAGGGACAGTTATGCAAGATATTTGTGAACCTATTACTGAGAGTGGTATAAAAAATTAGAGAACCTACCAGTGAATGTAATGTAAAAACAGACCTCTTGTGAAGAGCAATGCATAGAACCAAAGGAAATTTCAACACAAATCACATGAGATATTTCAAAACCTACAAGTGTGAATGGTATGCCAGAACCTCTTTTGAAGTGCATTACATGGATCCAACATACATTTTAATCTATGATATGTTAGATATTTCAAAACCTACCAGTGTGAATGGTGTGACAGAACCTTAAGAGGCTCTGTCACATTACGGATGTCCCAGAATTTGACCTTACAATCATCTCCACAGCTGACCATATAGTACTGCTTATTGGGGTTGAAGTCCAGGTCTCGTACCAGCTGGCCATGGGCATTTTCTATAGTATATACCTGTCTGGAATAGTCAATGAGGTTTTTGTTTACTGAGGTGAAGTACTGATTTCGAACAACTGATACATTTCAGACACAACCAGGATATCAAACCAGTAGATTTACAAATTTTGATCAGTAGATAGGCTTCTAAAAAGGTATATTTTTTTATCAACATAAATTTTACCTGTTTTAAGGAGAATGAATTGAAAATGAATGCATTCTCTTAAATAATATGTATTCTCTTCATACTATAGTAAAATAACCAGTTTTGAACATGAATCACATTTTTAATAATGAACTGATATTAGTCGGTGTATTGTAAATTAAATGAAAATGGAAAATTTGCATACTTCATAGTTCAGGGCAAAGATTTTTTCCTTCTAAAATCAACAAGCATTTTTAGTTTCCTTCTTAAGATCACTTTCTAGTGACCACTGATTACATTCATTGTGATTATTAGATTTCATGCTTAACAGGCTCTCAATAGTTTTCTGGTTCAGATTTCGCTTTGAATCACTTTGTATTTTGTGAAAGAATGGATAATGTACTCTCTTTATCATCATCTGAAGTGGCAACAACAAAACAAACATGCTTAGCCTGCAAAGATATTCAAACTTTAGTTTTCCTGTAGCTGGGTTTTAAAGGCAGCTGACTGCCCTCACCCAGAGGAGGAAGTTCCTGAGGTGGAATTCTAATGTATTCCCAAGACATATTTCTTAGCCAGTGGTTTTTTAACCATTGGCAGAAAACACAAGTTTTGACATTTTGACATGAATTGGACAAGAAACGTGTTACACTTAAATATTTCTCAAAAAACATATTGAACAAATCAAAAACAATTAGACAAGTCAAAAACTAAAATATATAACCTCAAGTGTTTCTGCTGAAATCATGTTTGATTGGTCTCTCCTATTAATCTCACCTCCACCAAATGGCAGCCAATTTTTCTTCAAAGGCATAATGGACCACCATTGATCCCTTTATTGATTATAACACTGCATAAAACATTTCCCATTTGGACTTAAACCTTCCAGATTACAACAATGAGATACTCAGCAATTTATTTTTTGTATACATGGTAGCCAACTTAAACAATACAATGATAGTCACCAGGAGCTGGCTCTCACTGGTTTCTACAATATAGGGTTAGAATGCTTTTAAAAAAATAATTAAGTCTTGTCTTTTTCAAAAGTGATAGATATCAACTGTAAAATGGCATGTGCAGCAGAAGTTCTTTAAAACTGTACTTTTTGTTTTACTGCTGGTAGAATCACATGTATAGCAAACAGTACTTTACAACTTTATTGTTCTAGTAAATCAAATCAACAGTTACTTTACTATCTTTTACATATTAAATATTATTTAAGATTCATATTATTTTCAATTGTATAAAAAAGTTTAAAGACATATGACCTAAGTAAAAATGAATGAAATTATATATTTCTTTTTTCAGTTCATAATTACTTATTTAGATGAATAATTATGATTCGTGCTCTTACTGAGGCCGAAATCAGGCTAGTATCGGAAATTTTGTGATAAAAAACGCGATTCTTCATTATTGTCTGCAGACAGAAACTCGCTGTTTGCCATGCCTATATTCATGTAATCTCTTAGTTGACCTCTCCTCAAGATTAAGAATTTTAGCCATGCGCAAACGTGTGTTTACAAAAATAATGGCAGAAGCAACTAGATCGAAAGTCAGTAGAAAGCAAAACTTACAGATTCTGAAAGGGAAAAGAATAAAAAAGCTCTCTGGGCAAATTATGGCAACACACACATATGGATTGGTGACCAGCGTGAACAACGGAATGAACTAAGTCCACTTTAAGCCTGAAAACTAATCCAGAGGTCACCAAATTCTTGCTGGATAGGTGAGTCACAATTTTATAATGAACAGCCAATTTGTGATACCGCCATTTATTTCTGTATTATTAATTCTTTATCATATGTTGTAAAATTAACATATTTTATATAAACTGACGTTATTCCATTTATCTTGTAATAAAATGTTACAGCCCTGCCTCAAAATAGCCTGTACAGGGCATATTGCTCAACACATGTGAAAACCATAACATGCATTGCTGCTGTTTTCGAGGCTACCAAAGGGGAATTAAGGATCATCTTGATTTTCACAGAAACCAAAATTTTTTTTATTTAGAAGCAAGCAGTCACTACTGTTTTTTTTTATAACGTAAATGGCGATGACTGTAAAAGGAAAGTAATGCAATACACCTGAGAACATTTTATGCATTAAATTTTTTGTAAAGTATATAGAATTATTGTGTCAATTTGAAACATTTATTTTTCCTGGGTATATTAGTTATGAACTGAATGGCAGTGCAAGGAAAACGGCAAAAGATTCATCAGAAACAGAGAGGAATGTCACAGAAGACATGGCCACAACTTCTACACCTGGGCCAATAGTTCATCGGATACCGATTCCTGCTGTGTCTGATATAACCACATCAGAATCAGATACAGCAGCTGCGTACGTATTACTACATTTGATATAAGTCTTATGTGTTTTTACTTGTTTAAAAATGTTTTGGTAGATGCATATCTAAGGAATTTATTTATTACATGGAAATTTATCATTCTATATTAGTGAAATATTTTGAAGTTGGTAAAGATTGTACATAAAAAAAAAAATATGGTATGTTATTTTCTTTTCTTGTGACTTACATATATTTAGACTATGAATTAGAATATTTTTGTTGTAAAATATTTGCTGGCATTTGTAAACATAAATAACAAAGAACATGAATCATTTGGGAACAAAGAGTGCATAAGTAACTAAAGCAGAAGATAGAAAAGTTCCTTGTGTCATTTTTTGCAAAAGATATTTGCTTTAGAACTGAATGCTCCTCATCATGCAGTGGGTATTTTAGTTATAGGGCCTCAAGGGAGAATAGTCCTTAACGAGTCACCCTCTGTAAATAAAATATGATTATTATTATTATTTGTTGAAGCATTATAACTGATTCAAATTATAATAACCATGATAAATGATAATGCTTTGTTCATGTCAAATGATAAAAAAAAGATTTCCAAGTTCAACATTAGTATTTACAAATTTCAAAATTTTATTTGTAGGGATTCAGCCTTGTCTGGAGTTGAAGAATTTCAGTAGAAGGAAAGTGTTATGATGGAAAAGTTTAAAAGTTTTATCAACCCATTTGAGCAAGTATACTAACAACAATAATTGTGATACATACATAAAAGGAGAGTATTTGTGTAAGTAAACTGAAAAACAACCATTGTGATACATACATGATATAAGTAACCAAACTAAAAACAATGATATATATATAAGTGGATGGTATTTGTGTATGAATGGGAAAGTTGCTCCTACAAAAGCTTTCTTTTCTCTACAAGTTACAAATGTGTAATTACAATTTATCTTAAGTATAGTATAAGTGCATAATTGAAATCATGAAGATATACTGGCTATCATAGAAAAGAAATGAATACGTTGTTTTATAAACACAAACCACACTAAGGCCACATACACCTGGAGGGTGGTTAAGCCAAATGCATATGCTTGCATATGGAGGGGGGTCTACTGATAATGTACATATGCATAGGAAATGGGTGTGGGTGTGTGAAACCTCGATAATAATTTGTCTAATACGTAACCTGTTCAACTGGGTTCATTCGGTGTTTGAATTTTAGTGGACACTAGGCAAACTTGTTAAAGTTACACAGCTTATTTCTTTCATGCAGCCAGACATTCAACGTCAGTGGACTATCTGTTTTATTAAACACGTTAATATTATTAACCCTTGATTGTTTCTGTGTGGATTAAATATAGGCCGTTTTATAGAATTTGGGGGTGGGGGGTGCTTCAAGCGTACGTACACAGGTGGGGGGGTGGGGGTGTAAAAAAGTATGCATGTGTACAGGGAGAGGGGAGGGGTCAAGCTTTGCCAGATTTTTGCATACATACTAAATGGATGGCCTCTTAAGAATTTTCTGTTTTCACCTGTCCAACTCATCTAAACAGCCACTGACTCAACATTATATTTTTCTGATTTTTTTTAAATCATACTTTTTCTTTTCAAAGTAACAACTGGACTTTCCCATATCTGATGTGTTTTCCCACACACACAAAAATTTATAAAAATTTCCTACCAACCTACCAAAATTTGAAAGCTTGGTATGACAGAGGGGAATGAATAATTTAAGCGTGACCTGACACTGTTATGTTTATTTCTAGTCCTACAATGGAAGTTTCTGAGAGTAACTTTGAAGCTGATGACCATATGTCAAATGAAGATTATGAGCCAAGTTTAAATCTTTCATTCAGGTAATAAAAATTTTAGTATATTTTCAATAAAGAATTTGTATGTGATTAAACTGTAATAGATAGTGAAAAGATGATGAAGCTACTATCATACTGCCTGTTAATATTATTGGATGTGTTTTGCATCAGAATCTCTGAATATGTATGTGAAAACCAACAAATATTAGATTTGTATACTAAAACTTTATAAGATATAACCTTCTCTTCTTACAGCATTTTATGAAATGTCATATATATTTCATTTTTATCTTTAAGACCAGACAGTAACATTTGTTTGGAAGATGCTAGAGAAGAAGATGACACAGGTGATGAGGATGATGGTAGTGATCAGAAATAGAGGACGGACCTGATATTTGGCATACTGTTGAAAATACCTTTAACTTTGTTGGTGACAGTCCTTTTTTTTAGTTTATTACAGTGTACTTCTAAGTCTTGCAACGACAAATGTACCCCTTACTTAGATTCAAGGGATGTGGGACAGAAATATAAGTATGAAGACAAGTTGTTGGATTAGCAGTATATTTAAAATGGGTAAGATTGCAGCTAAGTTACATCCCAGTGTAATATGCATTCTTAAGCATTATTTATATTGCAATTTTCATTAAATTTATCAATATTTCTTTACTTTTACAAAGATACGTTTACTCCATTACAAGCAAAACTGTTAGATGTGCTCTGAAAGGTATCAGAGTTTTTCAAACTGGAGCATGTTATTCACATTATATTACTAAACATGTTGTCATCACATCAGTCTACGTATAAACTAATGTTATTATATGCTCATTTTTTTCTCTATTAACTTTACATTGTCAGAATCATGCAATATTACCCAATACTGAACTCGTGTGCAAATACACATATTGCATTCACATCTATAAAAGAACTACTTTCTACTGTAAACAAACAATGGATGCAGACGCCAGCAATTTTGATTTGTAAACAAATCATGTACACTCGCATAGTAGTCGCTTTACATTGTGGTTGTTTAAATTTGTTTCTGAATGAAGTAAAGCAATGTTTCGTGGACTGTCACATACCAGCTGCTTTGGCGCATTCCGTGTTAACTTTTCTGATACAATGTTTTGGATTTAGGCTAGCTATACAATAGATGCAAGAAAGGGTCCTTACAAATAACATACAAGTGACAAGGCATATACTCTCTTCTTTAGCTGGTGATAAGAATGGCAAAAAATATACTTACAGTTTTACATCCTCAATTTCCTTAAAATGTACTTTCTTAGTTGTGCAAATCCGAATTACATGAGCCATGTCATAGGTTCTCAATCTTGATTACACATTTCAAAATTGTACTGTAATTTTGAATATAAGTGCAATTACATATTCCTTACTGCACTCAAAATGAAATAAGCATAATTCCATAGCATCTTTTTTGATAATTGCAATTGAAAGACTTCATATTTTTCCCACATTATGATTTCAAACATTCAATGACAGAAACAGAAACACATTTGCAGATGTCAACACGCTTCTCCCTTGCTTCTTAAATCCAGTGTATTTCATGTGGAATTATCACATACAAATCCAGTCCATAATCATGAAATTTCATAGAATCAAAGAAAATACCAAAATCTATTCATTCCAGATCAAATGGAAAAGTTGCTGCAATGCGCATTCATTCACAATATGACTCCAAATTTCAATTTTAACTAGATATGCCATTTTCTTTCAAAGGTTATGTCAAACGCATGACTAAGTTTAAATTTATCTGGGTGGAGTTATGTGCGCAGTAATAATGTTGTTGTGTAATGATGAATCTGCGCTCGTGTATTTAGTTTGGAATATGGCAGACATTCAGTTACTTTGTTTCTTGTAGTGTATTTTGTTAATATAATTAAGCATTAGGTAGAATAAAAAAATGAGCATATAATAAAAAAGTTACTGCATTTGTATGGGAAAATATGAACTCATTTTGTCGGATGGATATACTGCACTCCCAAGGTCATGCAGTACTTCCATTCGAAAAACTTGTTCAAATTTTCCCACACAAATACAACTTATAATTACTGAACTGTTAGACTTGTTTATGCATACTATACTGGTGGTCATACATATATGTTAGTTGTTAATGTTAGTGGGTTCACATTTAGTAAATGGCAGAATAAACATAAACATATAGGTAGAAGTCCCTATTATTACACAAAACTGTCACATTAAATATAAAAAAAAACTCTTTATTGTATGTAAAATAAATTAGATTTTATATTTGTCTAAAGGTCTGTGTAAATGGACATTGTGCCAAGAAATGGTGTTCACTGCCTCTGCTGAATCAGCAACTACATGGTGGTGATTTACTTTTGGCATCTGCCATACTACTGTCTGGCAGTACCTTTCAGAAGATGGTCATGTTTTTAAAATTTCTGAAGCTAACAATTTTAAGTTTTGACATTTCATAAAATTCAAAGGACATATTTAATTCCATTCACTGACCAATATTGGATTGACCATCAGGAATACATATTACAATCATCACAGGGAAAGGAAGTTGTAATTCTTGGTTAGTCAAATTTCAGTTAATATAGCTAAACTTCAAAGTTATCTGAAACCTAAAAGTATATCCAAGATATACATGTCCTTTCAAATTCCAAATATCACGAAAACACCTCTAACCCAAGTATAAAAAAAGCAATTGGTGTTTTTTTTTCATCATGCTCAGCACATGAACAAACACAAATCCAGGTGTTCAATGTGCTTACCTTGTTACTCAGAATCTCTTAACATTATACAAAGTATTCTGTATCTTATCTGATCTTAACACATTGACATGTAATTTGATCATTCAGCTTGTAAACATTTTGAAATTTTGAAATTTAGGTGGAACAAAATTTTAGGTGGGGAAAGCTGGATTTCAACATTTTGTCATTAATTTCAGGCTAAATTCCTGCTCTGATCATGTTATAGGTTACTCAGAAACAATGTGGCAGTTGTTATTATAAGATAGCTATTATTATTATTATTTATTACAAATGCTTTTATGAAACTTAGAGCCAATATGAACTGCATCCTGCTTTTTTAGGGGATGGTAAGATGGACTGCCCTGGACATTCAGCCAAGTATTGCATATACACATTCATTCAAAATTCCAGCTAGAAAATTGTGTGCATCATAACAATGGACAAAAGAATGACAGACAGGAAAAGCACAAATTTAGAAAAGGCATGCTTTGTAAAAAGGTTAAATTTCTTAAAGGAAAAGAAAGTAAAAATTGTAGAAGTGGTCACAGATTCACATTTACAGATTACTGCTCTGATGAATAAGTTGGCTTTTGCTTAATTACTCTGATATAATGAAATGACCTGAATGTATGTGCATGTTTATTTTCTTAATAACAACAAATATAAATTATGATACATTTTTTAAATATCAAAACGTGATGTATCAACATGTACTGAATACTGGCCAGAAATATACATGATCCTGAGTAATACCTAATATCGAAATTCAATCTAATGCGACTTCATGAAAATAATGTGTATCCCTCTTTCATTATCTATATGATATTTGACTGATAATGAACTGAACTCTAATGTCCTTTGCCTATGACATCAATGTTGGTTTGTGCTGCATGCGTGCACTAACAGTGATCAATAGTATGAGGTTTCCTTTAGGAAGATAACCACATTCAAAGAATCACAATAAGTTTATATATATATATATATATATATATATATATATATATATATATATATATATATATATATATAAAATCCACATTACTCATAACAGGTTATATATTTGGTTCATATGGTAAACTGACTCGCACAATTTTGTGACCATTGACTTCTTCAAGTAAATTTGTTGTGCATAATTATGAATACATTATATATACTAATATATATATATGTATGTGTGTGTGTGTGTGTGTGTGTGTAAGTACTTAGCTACCCTAATTTTAAAACAAATGCAATAGGAAATACGTCGGGGGTGGGCTTAAGTACAATATATGTTTCTGTGCAGTAGTTTGTTTAGGTTCTTGTTGTTGTAGGGTTTAACACCATTTTTCAGCACACGATAGGCTATACATGGCGGCCAGTATAAATGGTGGAGGAAGAACCTGGGAAAGCCCCGGAAAGAACCACTGACCCACAAGAAGCTACTGGCAAGCTTTCTCACATACCCACATTAGCCGAATCTGAGACTCGAACTCACACATACAGAGGTGAGATGGCAGTGATCCTTAACGGAGAGCAATTAGACCACTTGGCCACTCGGGGCCCCGTTTGTTTAGGTGATGTACTAAAGTTTGGCATTGAGTAAATGGTAATCACTTTAGTCAAAAGCATATAAACCAACAAAGGATAATAAAACATCAATGTAATTTCTATAAAGCTGTCTAGTATTTTGGACTGGGATGTCTGTAATCAATCTGTTATAGTAATGGTAGACTAGTTCCTCATATAAAAGTCAGTTATGCTGGATAGAATAGTGTTTGTAGTTCTGTTGATATTTACAAACCGATCTGTATTCATGAAACACTGCAATAAGTTTTCCTTTCGCAACTCAATATGAATATGCATTATTTATCATTTGACTTAATGTGTACATGCAAGAATACAATCATGTTCACCCTGTACTTTTGTGCCTTACATCCTTTGCATCCCAAGACAATGCTAGTCAACTTCAATTCATCCTATCTTTTTAATACATTTTCTTTATAATGCCAGTAGTATAATACAAATAAATGGTCTCCACACAGTTGCTTTTAAAACATAGCCATACATATAATCATTCTTTAGTAGATAGGTAGCTAATAAAATGTTTAACAAAACTTGTTCATGCAAAATAAAAATTGCATGATATAAAAGAAATGCTTTATACAACTTAAAATAAAATCACAAGAGAATCCTACCAAAAATTAATATCTGAAATCAGGTACTACACCTCAAATATATTTAATGTACAAGAAATCTAATGTTTTGCTAACGTTGCTTTTCTTATTTCAGCCTGGCTGTCTACTTTTAAAAAGAAAACCCTTGCTGTCTTCTGCTTTGCCAGATGGAGTGTGTATATGTGTGTGTGTGTGTATATATATATATATATATATATATATATATATATATATATAAGAACTTCGCCCATAAAGCAACTTAGTTTCTCCAACTTTGTTAACACACCATACAAAATATTTTGAGACAGACACACATACATATACAAGAGGTTGATCTATTTGGCAGAACTCCAGACCCACAGGCAATACATGTTACTGGTTAAAACAAACCAAATTCTCTCAAGAACTACTGCAAATCCAGCAACAACCAGAAATGTGTTATGTCAAACTTGTTTTTTTTAATTTAAAACTTCTCAAACATCTGAATCTGCCCCAATCGAATCATAATGAGATTGCAAATGAAAACTCATGCACTTGCTATTTAACAAGAGTTCCATGTAGTGTGCCACTACACTAGTAATAGCAATACTTACCACATTTCCAGGACAGAAAAATATAAATTTCCAAGTCATGAATTCAAAATCTCCTCAAAGTCATTACGTACCTAGTTAGAACTGTGTACCCAGTATTGTACTGTATGGTATCATGCTGCTACATGCCATGGAATGTTTTGAAAGTTAAAAATTAGGAGTATATAAGCTATTAATTACTTATTGTTACTTTTATATGACATCCTTCAATTAAATGTCATAATACAGCAATAATATCAAATGTTTTTATTTTTCTATTTTCTAATATGTGAACTTTAGTAATTAGTGTTGACAGGTCACCCAATTGCCCCCATTCACATATTTGTATCAATGTGCTGTATTTATACACAGTAGCACATTGTTCCTGATGTTTATTGTGCAGTACTTCCAACATGTAACAATTATAACTTTTTTCTTTATTTCCTTTTTCTAAGAGCAGCATATATAGCTAGATTCTATTTAGGTAATTATTCTTATTTTCATACAAGAGTACAAGACCTAATGACTTTATATAAAGTGAGAGGCAATAATAGTACTTGCTTAATATGCCTTGAATCTCCTAACTATATTGCAATATTGCAGGGTTCTTTTAACTGGAAAAATTGGGTGAGAAAAATAATCTATGTAAGTGTTTGTACCAAGACAATGAAATCCCAACCTTTGATTGGGATTTCCTTGTCTTGGTGCAAAACCCAACATGGATTCTATTATTCACACATCATATCACTGGAAAAATCACACAAGTCTTCCTTGAGTAAAGCCACGGTACTGGCAAAAACTATCTGGGTATTTATCCCTGATACACCATACACAACAGCTTGGAATGACACGTCTGTTGCCAGCACCAAGGTATCCGTAAGTCCATAAAATAAACTGCCTATAAGCAGCATGCCTTTTCCCCCAGTTGTAATGGTTATCTTCTTCCGTTGCCAGAACAAAACTGCCTATACCTCAGTGCAACAAGGAGCACAACTTCGTCTAAAACAACCAGGTTGAAGCCCTGCAGAAATTATAAAAAATTGTCAGTAAAAAATATTCCCAAAAGATAAAAGCATTAAATGTTCTGTGGGAAAATATTGATTTTTGTGTTATGCAATGAAGCAACATATATAATGATAAACAAGTGTTTAAATCAGCTCCTTAATTCACTAATACTAAATAATAAAATAAAAACAATTAACTCCGGATAGGCAATTGAGGCATTTTACAGTCACAAGACTTTTGGAACGTATAACTAGAAAGACACAATTTACCAAAAATTTACTTACAGGAAGCCTTAAATAGCAGTGTGGCATTATTTGTTTGCAGCACTGCTTTTCATCATCAGTTGGCATTTTCACGGCAGTTACTACATATGCAACAACCTGATGATTCACCTCCTGGTATTGGATGGTATCCTTGTTGCTCTTCTGATGAGCCATTTATCACTTTAAAGACAATGTTGGGGTGTTTTTCGCATATTCAAGTCAAAAGGTTAACTTTTCCTTCCTTTGTCATATTGGTTATGTATTCCTATAGGAAATGAATTTAACATTATGAAGAAAAAAAATAAATCATAAATTTATAAGTCTTAATATAAAAGCTAACTGTAATGGGTAACAAAAATCATGTTTACCTTCAACTGATGATCTCTGGCTTTAGCTGTAGTAGTCACTTTTGTCCTGCTAAGTGATGGTCCTTGATTTCCTCATCTCTCCTTTGCCTTGTAACTCTTCCACTACCACATCTGACTCCCTTCCTGTACCCGTTCTAGTAGACTACCTTCCTCTAATACCTCTTCAAACATCTCTTACTTGATGTTGGTCTGGGCTGTCAGTACTGCTATGAAGTTATGATGTCTGAGATACTGATTAACTTACAGTGTTATCAGAAACCTATAATTAAATCATATGTGATAAAAGGCAGAAAAATCAAAAGTTTTTCAAATGTAATATGAGAGGGGGGCTTTTTTTATTATAAATTTTTATTTTAATTGCACTTGTCAAAGCTAATACTTTCATCACATAACAATGTACCATATGTTTCTTACTAACATAGCCATGAAATGGATATTTATTTAGAATGGAGCTTGCCCACAACATGATTATTATTATTATTAGTATTACTGAAGCGTAAAAATAAATACGCAAATCACATCGAGTATTGGATTCGTGAGCCTGAGGTGGAATGCAAATTTACAAGACATTCAACCTCATTCTGAGCCAAAGAGGTGACTTTAGCGAGATCTTTTAATAGCAGTTCTGATTACAATGATACGAATTATCATATTTTTTGTTAGTTTATCTTGCAACATAACACACAATCTAACAAACATGACAATACTGAATGGGAATTGTAAGAATTGCTCCTTAAATGAACCCCTTATCATCATGATACTACATCATATTGCCTTTTTTTGCCTACTTCTTGTAATTTATTATATACAATGAGAAATCTATAAGCAAAACATATGTTGCGCGTGACTATAAAGAACTAAGGAGAAGGACAGATGAAGAAATATGAAGAATAAGGCAATAATTACATCAAAAGAGAAATACATGCTTACCTCGACTTCCACATTTGTTGATGCACGTCACGTAACACTGCGACTTCGGGGAATATCGGTAAAATCCGTTTCTGCATAATTAATTAGCAATCCGTATATCGTGACTAGAAAATCATTACATTTTCATTGATTAAACTGACAGTTGTACAATTTATGAAGCTGAATGATGTGTAATTACTCATTATTTGTATTATACTTTTCATAATATCATGCATTTGCAAGAACAGAAAAAGCAAAAAAAATCTTAGGTTGTATGCCTTTAACCCTTTACCTCATGCAAGCATCGTTGGACACCTCTACACCATTCGCATGGAAGTGCCTTTTGACACCTCTACTCCAGTCACATGAAAGCACCTTTTGACGTTGGCTGTAAACATCAGCCATTTAAGCCGGTTTTCATAGAGTCACCTTCGGGGAAAACCCCCTATTAGATATGCACAGGTTGATATCTGCTATTTAAAGTAACTGGGTCATAATCTCCACTCTCCAAAATGGTGGTCGCGGATTTCATTCAGTAGTTACGAAGTTTTCATGATTAGAATCACACCTATGAAAGATTCAATAACTTAGGTAAAGGCTCTGATATTGATGTAGGCAGCAATTAGTTTTTATAAATTATCAAATTCAGATGACTTAGTGATGTAGACGCAGACGAAAAGCTTGTAAATTTCAAGTATGAGAAATGGCAGCTACGGTTGGTCACATGGCCTCACTGACATGACGGTGAACGAGTTCTCTCAAGATTTTAAAGCACATAAAAAATTCTTCCGTGAAAAATAATTACACAGCTATAACAATCGAACTTTACTCTTAAATTTTTCCACATATAATAGATGTGTACCAGAAATGTAAAATGGTTAAAATTGCCGTTAAATTTAACATACACTACATTGCGTATGGAGTCGAATAGGTAAGAGGTTTCTATTTATAGCATGCTGCACTTTGTAACTATGCTGTATGAGGTAAAGGGTTAAAATAAAAAATTGAACAGTATTATTAAAATTTGATATCTTGGATGCATCACAGCAAACAGCCATAGCTATGGGACTTACTCCATGGTTCGCAGATCCCAGCCCCGGATAAATGTGTCATTGGCTGTGGCTATCTGGGTACAATTGTGGTGGGGATTCCACTGCCCACAGGTCAAACGGGGCTGACCTTTTGCTTCCAACTCAGCAGAACTGACTAACTGAAAAGGATTTTTAAAAACTTTACACAAAGGTAATACTATAGAACTGGCACCAGAAAATGGTCAAATTGTATTACTCTAACTTAAATAAAGGACACTCACATCTCTAATAACTAATAAGGTTTACAAATTTTTTGAGAAAAAAAAACTTCTGAACTTCTAGGTAGCACAAAAATATAGAGTGAAACATTTTCATTAGTTGTCATTGTCCCATTATATCTAACAGGCTTGTGAGTAAATATCCAAACAGGAACTGAACTTATACCATGAATAACTACACATATTTCTGAGCTCTCAAGCACTGACACAATTGGCCAGGCATTCATGCCAACCCCCGCCCCCGATGGAACAAGTTGAAAGCAACGATTCAAGGTGCATGAGAATTTAATACTCAGCAGTAAGTACAAACAAACTGGATTTCTAGTTAGAAATGCACATAATATACATACAATTATAAACTGACATGAATTTACCAAAAAGAAAGGGCAGTACTACTCTGTGGATTCCATATTGTATATTTAGAAACATGATAATTTGAAATAAATTTACAAATAATGATACCAGTATAATCAAACAGGTTAGAGAGTTATAATTCCATCCAACCAGGAATTGAACCCATGCTGTGAGTAATGCACTCATCCACAAAAAGCACACACATAAAAATTAAAGATACTAGACTGAGATGGAAATCAATTAAGTATTGTTTCTTTACCTGAAAGGGCATCATAGAAAACGTTATGCAAAAGGGACAAAATGGGTCAGTGACCTTGACCCTGAAGATATAACTGATTTTGATATAAGAGATGCAGTCAGTTTCTGGAGCACATATCCATCATGGTTCAATTCTGTACATAAGACAACTCTGAAGAAACCTTACAATATTAGTCTGTGAAAATTTTATTTATTTTATAAGGGTTCTGAAGTTATAGATGTTGTTGTTGTTGTTGTTGTTGTTGTTGTAGGGTTTAATGCCATTGGCTATACATGGCAGCCAGTATAAATGGTGGACAAAGAACCCGGGAAAACTATGGAAAGAACCACCGACCCACGAGAAGCTACTGGCAAGCATTCTCACGTACCCACACATGCCAGAGACTCAAACCCATGCAGACAGAAGTGAAATGGCAGTAATCCATAACGTTGAGCACTTCAGACCACTCAGCCACTTGAGTTATAGAGTATGATGGAAAGTGTCATGGAAATTGAAAAAGTAATTTGTGACCTTGACCTTGTAGGTAGCACTCCTATCATAGTAGGCAACACATCTAAAACTTATGTACAGTGAGTTTCACCCCTTAATCTCAAGTGTGATGAGAAAGAAAATATTAACAGTGCCCTTGGCCTCAAAGATATTACCCTGTAATCAGAATATACAAAGTTTCTGTCATGGATTAAGGCAAGAAAATAATTTGGAATGCCTTAAGAACAATTTGGTTTATTGACTTCATTGATGCATACAGCATTACCTAGGGTGGTTCATTTGTTTTTGTTTTGTATGACTGAACAATACATGTATCTTGTCATAGGGGCTCAAGATACTCATATTGCATGGCATGCACGGGTACTTCACCCTTGGTTGTGTGCATTTTCTTCTAATGTATTTATAGGAGGCCTATTGTCATATGCGATACAGTCATTGCTTGGATTTGGCAGAGAGTGTCAATACTCTTATTTCAAACTACAGCCATAGGGTTGTAGTGTCTGTCTGTCTGTACGGATGGATGGATAGAGGGATTGATCAACTAGAGTGTGACAGTGAAGCTATTTCTGACTGTATTTGTTTCATGGTGGGAATTGTTGAATATGGACATATAATTCTGGAGAAGGATGAGGAATTATGACGTAAATTCCTAACTCCCGGAAAAGGACTATTACGTTGTGTAGTGTATACAAGGACATGTGGTTGTGAACCATACTCAATTTGCTTTGTAACATATTTATTTGAACCAGACTAAATTTTCTTTGTAACACATGGTTATTTGAACCATACTTTATTTTGTGGCATTTAGTTGTGTGAACCATAAATATTTTTCATTGTCATCATATGGCTGTGTGAACCACTTATTTTTCATTGGTATTATATGGTTGAGTGAACCATACTTCATTTTGCATCATATGATTCCGTGAATCATACTCATGTCTGTTCATTTGTCCTGTATGACTCTGTAAATCATATTATTTTCATTGTGCACATTGTGAATGCTCTTGTTACACATACGTGTATCTGTAACATGTTTGGTATAGTAGTAGTGTTATTTGTAGTGGGTTGGTGTGCAAGTCAATTTGCATATGTGTTGTAGTGAACATTTATTTATTCATCTTTTGTTTGTTTCATAAATTTTCATACCCTCACATTGTGTTGCATTGTCATTCAATCCAAGCATCCATTTTGTTTCAATCTTGTTATAGTTTCCATTATAAATTTCAGTGGGATTTAAGGTGGCAGGGTCCAGTTTCCTAAATTGGCCCCTGGCAAATTTCTTAACAAGGCTATGTATGGTGTGACTTTTTCAGTTATTATTGTTTACTATTTAAAGATATGGATATATTTTTTCGGGCCTGTGTTGTTCTTAAACTTGATGTCAGGTATGTACACCTTCCATAGCTACTCTGCAGTATGTTGATAGTGAAATACCAATAGTCGGCTAGGAAGAAGAGCTAGCCTCCCATAGCAGTAAACACATGGGTTTGGGGCAAGTAGACTATCTAAAAAAATGGCTTGAATGACAACTATTTTCAATTGCATCAGCCTGTTTAGTACACACTGTTTTGCAGAATTGTTATCCAGGAAAAGGGCTTGTGTTTGCACTGTGAACATCACATGGTGTCAAAAATTACCTTCGGACATGAAAACTGCAGATAGAAATTTGTGGTTGGGGTGCATAAACTTCTGCTATGAACTGCCATTGACTTCTCTGGCTTCATCTGGCTTCAATTGTGTATTTAATTTTTTATGATTTTTTTATATGAGGTTGCTGATTGCAGCATTAAATGTGTGCATAAAAACTGTCCCCTGTCCCCTTAAGTTAAAAAGCAGGAAGGAAATTGTAATGTTATGCTCAAATGGACAAAAAGAATTTCCAGGAATCAAAGATAAAACCATTCAATGGCCAAGTATTGAAACTATCTCTGATATTCTTGATAAACAACACTAAATAGCTTGATAAAAAAAATATTTCTTTTTACATGTTTTTGAGTTCACATGTTCACAAGACAGAGTGAAACTCTGCTATAACATACTTTGTTAAAACATAAATCTGGATACAGCACAATCATGGTATGGGTCCCAAACTGGGTCAACAACAGTACAGCTATACGTGTGGATCATGGGTGGCCAAGTGGGAGTGGTCTAAAGTGCTCACCTTTACTGATTACTGCCATCACACCTCAGTTTACATGAGTCTAAGTCTCAGGCTTGACCAATGTAGGCATGTCAGAAAGATTATCAGTTGCTTCCCATGGGTCGAGGGATCTTACCTGGGCTTATCAAGTTTCTCCCTCCACCAGTTATATTGACTACCATGTGTTTCCTATCATGCACTTAAAAATGGCATTAAACCCAAAAAATCTATAACAACAGCAACTTTATCATTACAAAGTCAAGTGGACTGTACATAAGGGACTGATTTGGAGCACCTGTCTGCATTTCTAACTCTAAAATGAAAATGATTTTACTGAAAGGAACAATGTAGCAATAAGTAACACTGCTTGTGCAGTGCAAAAACAGGGAGTAGTATGTTTGACTATAATAGCAAATCCCTTCACCCCTAGAAATTGAGTGGTTTTGTTCCAGTCAATGATCAATAACGGTACAGCTATACATGTAACTTTATTATTGCAATGACCAGTGGACTGTGTATATGGTACTTACTACACACACCCTGTTTTTGCTCTGCAGTAGTACAAAGTCATAGCTATAAGCATAAGTTTCAATGAATATAGGTTTCTATAAATAAAATAAAATGGTTTACTGTCCTGGCAAAATACACAGCAGACTGAATTTCAGTTTAAGTATTTTTCAAGCCTATATACAAGTTTCTATTTAGAAACTTCCGGGGCCCCGAGTGGCCGAGTGGTCTAAAGCGCTCACCGTTACGGATCATTGCCATCTCACCTCTGTCTGTGTCGGTTCGAGTCTCAGATTCGGCTAAAATGGTTATGTGAGAAAGCTTGCCAGTAGCTTCTCGTGGGTCGGTGGTTCTTTCCGGGTTCTTCCTCCACCATTAATACTGGACGCCATGTATGGCCTATCTTGTGCTGAAAAATGGCGTTAAACCCCACAGCAACAGAAACTTCCAGTGTCCGATTTAAACATTTTATTGTCAGTACAAAATCAGACCCATTGGACATGTAAACATGAATGTGTAGAAAAACAGTTAGAGATGTATTTGACTGTGAATAGAATGTAGCAGAAACATTCTGGAAAATATGTTTTGTGCATATTTTGAAGTACAATGAAACTGACAGGTGAGAAAATGTACTCTATTTACAATTTTCAAATTTTGTTTTACATTTAATATTTTTCAAATTGTTAACTGTGTCAATGACGTGTCTAGCTTTGTACCACTGTCCACTCCCCATTTTGCATAGCTAAAATGACAGACATGCAGTCCTTTTTTCAGTAAACTGACATGGTTTGATATAACATGATATGATGACACCTTGTGAACCACTGTGTTATAGTGAAATTTCGATGTACCTACAAGTACAGGACAAATGTCCTTGTCATGGCCTTTGAACTTGACCCTTATCTCAGACAATGTCAAAACATACCCATGTGCTAAGTTTGGTTAAATCTAAAGTTAATATTTTGTGGAAAAGAATTCAATTATTTAAGAGCATCACTCAACATATTCAACAGATAAATCCCAAGACTGGAATTTGCTAAAAAATATATTCGTACTTGTTTGTGATATCAAGTTCAAAAGCTATTGCAACCAACAACCTTGGTCAAGGCCTTTGACCTTAAAATCAATGTCCAAGTACTGACCGTCAACCTGTTCACTGGTATGTAACTAAATACAAAGTCTGGGCTGAATTCACTTACACATGTACAAGTCACTTGTGTTTATAAGGCCAATTAAGTATAACGATGCTAGCAATAACATTTGACTTGACTGTAAAGTCAATTATGTCTGGTTTTCAAAACACCTGCACAAAAGTGCTCAAATGTTGGTTGTCAGATTTGCACCATTTTCATTCAGAACCAATACTGCAAATATTTCCCTGGTGAAAACCCCAAGGTAGAGCCATTATTCATGCAAAGGAGTACAAGATTTTCAATATGACCACTTTGATGCCATGCTGGAGGTGAGACGAATGCCATTTTAATCCAGAATAAACAACATATTGTTAGACTAGTGTTTTAATACAGATGTGTATCAAAATTTTCATCTCTTAATTTCATCAACTTTAAAATTGGAATGTACAGAAGAAATTATAACAGAAAACTTAAAATACTGTGCCTTGACCTTGCAGATAGGACTTCCAGGTGTATGATACACCTTCTATTAATGATATTATGTATGCCAAGGTTCATCCCTTAATCCTACATAAAAATGTGATGAATGTACAAATGGAAACAGGCAGGAATACACTATCTACCATTTTTCTTGAAAAGGCAGGGGAGAAATTAAATCTATGACTTAAACTCATTATGTGGCAAATACAGCCAAATAATTATCACGTTTAACTCGAAAAAAATGTTGTGATATAAAGTTTGTTAAGTGCACTTTCAGCTATGAGTAGATGAAGAAATCACTTGAGCGTTGAGCGTATATCAGAAATATGCTTACATAGTGGGCACTGAAAAATGAAATAATGATGACATTGGAATGAATTCATAAATATTTGAAAAATTGAAGAACTCTTTCAGACATATGAAAAGATTGAAGATATCACAGAATATGGACTGGGAAAATCCAGAACTTTTCAAATGGTTTACACTTTATCTATTCCAGCAATTATACAACAATCATTTTTTGTCACATCTTATATCTTATCTTCTTAAACAATTTAACTTGCCAAGAATATTTTTGTTAAACCTTTCCTGGGCTGCTGGAAAGTGCTTTCCAGCTCATAAATGGACCTACAGAAGAAAAGTCTGTTGTGCTAGGTCTTTAATCATCAGTTTTCCTGGATAAACAGCTTTCAGGAAATTAAAAGCAAATGGAAGCCAAGCAGGTATAAAGAAAAAAAAAAAATAATTTAGTAGCCCAATGAGATACCAGAATCAAATGTTAGGTACTCCTACCATATCATTCTAATAAAACTCTGACTCCATGCAGAAGGTTTGTTGAACCCTGCAGATTGGTAGTTTGTAAAAATACTGGATAAGTGATAACAAACCTTGGCTGAGGCAGAGCTGGTCTCCAGTTCCCATACCAGTATGTGGCTGTCTGCAATGCCCACCAAATTGGACGAGTCACCTGTTGGGTGCCACAGAACACTGTAAATGATTGGAACACAATACTGGAAAGCTTGCTGAATCCATTTATTGGAACATATTTATTATAAAAACTTGAGCCAGTGTGATCATACGCAAGTGTTGATCATATTTCTAATTTGTTATCAGCAGCATTTTTATTAATAATTACAA
Organism: Sinohyriopsis cumingii; assembly: GCA_028554795.2. Lineage (NCBI taxonomy): Eukaryota > Metazoa > Mollusca > Bivalvia > Unionida > Unionidae > Sinohyriopsis > Sinohyriopsis cumingii. Next base: position 30,232,090 of record CM068824.1, read on the forward strand.
GATGATTTGTTCATTTTGAATTACTGATTTTTGTGGGAATACTACGCAGTATTTCATTAATACTTCAAAGAGCTTATGTTTTCATTTCTGAGAGATGTTTTGACATCATTTATAACACAGTTGTAAAATAAATTAACTTGATATTTGTAAACTGGCATTCTCAACCAATATATTGGTTTTAAAGAGCAAACTGTTTACACACACAAAAGCCAAATTACAAGTCTTTGTTCGGGTAAAACAAAAATATACCTGATCCAGAAAAAGACCAAATATTGGATCACTGATCCAGTGTCCAAAGAAAATAGTCTGTACTTTTTAGAAATTACAGACATAAGAGACCTTTTTTAGTTAGCCAGCTTGTAATGACTATTTGGTGCCGAATACAAATAAAAACTATGTAAAGTATCATTTAGCTTGAAACATCTAAAAGTTTGCAAACTAATAACACGTTTGACACTTGGCACATATTGTCATAAATTCCTCCTAATAATCAAAGTTTTATAATGATGTAAAAGGGCTCAATTAAACCACTAGTCTACTCATCCTGAAAGTAAAACTCCACTAAGTACTCATTCCTGGGCCAAGCAGATGCATATTTGCATCCTGAGAGTAAATCTGAGTTCATTTTCTTTTCTTAACAGGCACTAAATATTCAATAGCAGTTAAGATTTAGCACACATCAATTACCTTTATCTTGTTTGTCTGCATGCTTGGTCTCATAAAAAGTAAGATTACTTTCTGTTTTCTACAGGTACCCGATGTAAGCTTTGTTATGTATATTTGATTTAATTTATATCTGATTTTGTTTAATCACTTGTTTATTAGTTTTAAAATTTTTTTATTCCATTACATGCTATTGTAATGTAACTTTATTTACTGGATTTGATATTGTTCAGTTCTGACTGTTTTTGATGTAAAACAACTAATAATAGAAACTATGTATCTAATGCTGACCTAGTTCCTGATCTTGATTCAGAAATCAGTAAGAGTTGTAGTAAACAACATGTTTTTTTTTAATATTCTTTCTCAGAGTAAGATTTATAAAGTGGAGTTGAGGCCATACTTGGAGTATGTGACAAATAACATGCATCAATTAGTTTTTTCCAGAGGACTGACCCACATCTGGGCATCTATTTTGCATTGTAGCTAGATTTAATGTTGATGTTTTGAGAAATAATTGTCATTCTTGCCACAACACTTGAAAAGTTTAAAGTGTTTTATGTTGTGACCAGTTTTTGGGCTAATCATTTTATTTTATTTTAAAGAAAAGTGATTTTTTCCCCATGGAAATACTAGTGCTCTTAATTAATTCTTGGACAAAAACAACACAGAATTCAGAATTCAAACACTGGAATATTATTTTCTGTGATTCAACAGAGAACTGTTGAGTGCAGCATATGTCATTGCCTTTCACTTTGGGTTCCATCAGGATTCAAACTCAGTTTCATTAGGACTTTTTATTACCAGGACTTTTATTTTTTAATTCTTGGATTATTTTTGGATTTGATTCATAAAATTGTTAAGTTCTTTTTCTCATTTTTACCTTGTTTTTCTAGGGAAATAAATTATTAGTTAAATTTTACAAAGCTTGCTGTCTTCACTCTTTTCTTGTTACATTTTGTAATAGCTTAAACATGTAACAGCTTGTAACTTAAATGGGTAAAAATCTAAAACATATTTAATTGCAGTTTCATTATCTTGTCCTCAATTTCTTGATGGTAGTCGTATTTACAGTGACACTTTTCAGTAATCATTGGGATATGTAGAATGTTTCGTTTTCAACAATCTTTCACAGTTAAGAGACAGGATTTTGAGACTTTTCATCTGGGCAGAAAATGTTGCACTTGCTTTGAAAATACCAGTGATCTAGGGCAAGCTTAACAAAGTCTGACTAGACAAAAATCATAACATTTGGACATTCTTTGCTTCTTAACTTTCTCTCATATCAAACTTTGAAAGATGTATAACATGTTGCTGAAAAAGAAAACTTTTTGACATTGAAATGACACATTACCGAATGGTTTTGCTGTAAATGTGAATACCACTAAGAAATCATGGGCTACATGTGCAACTGCAATTTTTCAAGTTACAAATCTGGTCTCTTAATATATGATTATTTAAGTGGACATGTTTTAAAATACAATATGCTCATGGTTTTGACCCAATTCAATATTAAGTACCTGTTGTTCTTTAGCAAAGTGTAAGCAGTGTAGTGGATAAATGCACATACTCTTAAGACTATAATGAGAACTGATACAAATAACTGCTCAACTTACTTATCCCAGGGATGAGTGTTTGGAGAAAAAAAAATCCTGAGCCCTTTATAATATATAATTATACTTTAAGTTTTATTGTTTCATGGAAGTATTTTCTTACTGGCCCCCCCCCCCCCATAGAAAAACTGACTTTGCTAGAAACCTTTCAAATGCAAATTGTACATGTAAATGCTGAAGCAGATAATTTAAACTTTCTGTATCATTTCTTTCAGTGTTGACTGTACACGGGGCCTGAACGTCTGAGGTCCAGGCATGATCCTTTTTAGCTGTGGACAAAGTAAACGACATAAGTCTTTCAAACCTTAATATTTCTTATTTGTTCCAATAAACTCAATAGAACGTGCTTTTTAATCCTTAAAATATTTGAAATGAGCCATAAAAGTGCACTGATGCAAGCGAAAGTTGCTGACAGTGAGAGACCAGTGTCATAAAATATTACTGAAATTCTGCAACCAATCAACAATCCATACTAGACATTTGTCAATCAAATTTAGTCCGTCCTCAATCATAGCTAAATGTAAGCATCAACAGTATCTGCTTACCAAATATGGGTTTGCTGACACATGGATATACCAGTAGAAGTAAAGAATCAATCACTGAAAATTTGTCTGCTACATGTTGCACTGAAGAACTTCGAACAGTACAAGTCCAAAACGAATAGAAGTTGTAATTTTTATTTAAAAAAGGACTTTATCAGACTTTTTTTCCAAGATCACTGTAAAAAGACTTGGGTTGAGTATGATGCAAAGTGGTCATTCATGTTTTGTTTAGCATGTAAGGCATGCCCAGGATCAGCCAACCATTAAAATGCCTTATTCAAAAAACACATCCAATTTTTTTATTGGACCCATTAATAGCATGTGAAACAAGTTAAGAGCAGATTACATGTACTTGCACCAAAAAGGTTATTGCCAGTAAATAAAACACAACAGTCTCAATCATCAAGACCCTGACTGCATTGGTCATTTACAAAGCTGAGTACTCAACCAGCTATTCACCATGTCAGAGAAACCAGAATTAGTTGATTTCTGTCCTAAGACCATTGCACACTGACTGCATCTTCTGAAAAAAAAATTAGCACTTTAAACATACACTTTGAGTGCCAAAGTTCATCTGAGTTTCTTCTGACCTTTTCCAGCCATTTTTTTATATTTTGCCCCCCCCCCCCCCCCAAAGTGTAAATATCTAAAATGGGGTGAGAAAGGTCAGAGGAAACTCAGACTATCTGTCAACAGAATTGTTACTTTTAGTGCCACTGTATAAAAATTGACTTTACGGCTTATTTTTCCATCTGACTGACTGAACAAACGTTGATGGCAAATGTATTCTATTTTATATGGGTATTAGATATATTTATCTGATAAAGAGAACTTTTAAACTTAAAGTGGGATTCAATGAGGATCAACTGGTGTGATTTGAAATTTTACAATGTCAAGGTTAGTAAAATAATTCTATGATTTTGAGTTTTCATTAATTTTGTTTTTTTTTCTGTCTTTATTTACAGCACTATAGCAAATATTCGCATGTCAGATTTAGTAGTTGAACCAGTCTTTGGCTTCTGCAGACCTGTGCAATACAGGGTCCTAATGGTCCTGGGCCAGTGAGTCGAAAACAAAATTTTCAGGCCCCGTGTAAAACAAGTTAAAGTAATTTACAGTAGTACATATATTCTCTGCTACTCCATTATTTTGCATCATGTGGTATTTGATTGAGAGAAAACTAGAACACTACACTTATTAGCAATTAGAGCATTGCAAGGACCCCACTTTCTACATACTGTTCCACCAAACCTTAAACTTGTGCTGGAAACACTAAGTTATGAGAAGATGGGCATTTGTAGACCATAACTCCTCTATATGATGATGCTGACTGCTTGAATCCATATCCTTCATGGTTTCATCCATACAAGCAACATCCCATGTGAAGATTAAGCTCAAAATTGACCAACAAGGACATAACTCATTCTAAATTATAGTTGACAAGACACATTAGTCCATTAATTATAGATTACTGCATTTGTATGGGAAAATATGAACGAGTTTTTCGAATGGAAATACTGCACGACCTTGGGAGTGCAGTATATCCATCCGACAAAACAAGTTCATATTTTCCCATACAAATGCAGTAACCTATTTATTATATGCTAATTTTTTTAATTCTACTTAATGATTAATTATATTAACAAAATACACTACACGAAACAAAGTAACCGAATGTATGCCACATTCCAAACTAAATACACAAGCGCATATTCATCATTACACAACAACATTATTACTCGCACATAACTCCGCCCAGATAAATCTGAACTTAGTCGCACACTCGACATAACTTTCGAAAGAAAATGGCATGTCTAGTTTAAATTGAAATTTGGAGTTATATTGTGAATGAATGTGCATTACAACAACTTTTCCACTTGGTCTGGAATGAACCGATTTTGGTATTTTTTTTGATTTCTTCTTTCATTTGGTGACCTTAACTGTTGATCTTTTGAACCTTCCGTGCCCAAAGTGCAAGCAATCCACAATGTTTGATCTATGATGTAGAAACAATGATATTGTGCAGAACCATTTGTATTCTTTTTGTAAGTGATCTGACCTTAACCCCAAAATCAATAGGCTTCTTCCTGAACCCAAGAGTTGTAGTTGTTGTGGGGTTTAACACCATTTTTCAGCACACAATAGGCTATACATAGCGGCCAGTATTAATGGTGGAGGAAGAACCTGTGAAACCTCAGAAAGAACCACCAACCCATGAGATAACCCAAGACTAAACCATCCACAAAGTTTGGCAACTGTAGAAGGCAGAGACCTGAAGTTATTGTGTGGGAATGAAACGTGGAACAGACGGATGGAAAACATGATAATATAATATGCTCCTTTATTAAGTTGGGCATATAAAAATTGTTTTGATGTAAGCCAAAACCCATTAAGGAACATCTATGAGACAATGCACTGACTTAATTTCATCTGAATATGTTGAATGTCTCCTGGATACAATGATCTGCTATAAGGGTGATGTAAAATCTATATAACAAGGACAATAACTCCAACAGAATGGGACTTGAAAAAGACAAAACCTTTATAAGGCACATATCAGTGTTATATGCAATTAATCTACCAAATGGCATTTGCTTGAATGGAATGTTTGCACTGGTAGAGATTTTAAAAACTGTTAATGGATGGACTGACAGAAATTGACATAAAAACTTACTACGTGGCTCCTGCATCTTGATGTTGGCACCTAACAACCAGGACACCAGCCAAGCATTGTAAAGGTACAAAGCAAATGCACTGGCATTATACTATCTAGACCTCTTGGCTGAGAGTAATTTTCATACATGCATACACATACCTTTTCATGTCCCCAAACTCTGAGGCTGTCAGATCACATACAAGCTCCAGGGACTGATGGGAAGAATGGTCCTCAGACTGCAACGTGTCAAAGTCTGATGGCAGCCTCCATACTGCAGCACACATCTCTGCTTTGGACTCTGAGGCTACAACACAGACAAATAATGAAGAAATATTATTTTTTTAAACTGGCTTTAATTTTAAATGACAATTTTACAATGGACTATAGATGCATGAAACAGTCAGCTACTACTGTGCTCAACATTTGCTTTGGTCCTGTCTGACCCATTTTGGGTACTTAAGGTTCAAAAGGAACTTTTGATTTCCTTATTTTATACCAATTTTGTCACTTCAAAAACATCTTAAATTCTGCAGCACACATACTTTGTCCTGTGATTTTCCAAGCTGCTTCCTAACCAACTTGTACCCGCTTCAGATACCATAATCCACTGCTAGTGGAGACAACAAGAACTGTAATACCCTTCTGCTTATTTAGACTACATTCAAGTAATTTCCTTATCCACAAGTTTACCATGTGGTAAAGGGATACACCTATGTATTCACTCTTGCCATGTAATAAACATGATGCCCTAGATGATAATTACTTTTATTGTAGCATGTAGCCAAGAGATTCTTGTCAATTGTTGATGCACTGAGATGCCATATCTCCCCCACTCTGTGAAGAAATACATTCTTGCTTATCTGGTTATTTTCATCATCAAAATCAATGTGATGCACCTGAAAAATACACATGAAATCTTACAAAAAATTACACTTATTATTTATTGTTTGTTTCAAATCTATGTGATACTGATGATCTATACTTTTGCCAAGCTCATCATCCTGCCACCGACTATGCATCGGAATGGAAGGTTATCTGTCTATATGTATATAATAATAATAATAATAATGAGGACTTTGTATAGCGCCTAATCTTTAGAAGCTCTAAGTGCTTTATAACATTAGACAACACCTATAAGATAAAATACGTATAATGATATGATTACAAAAACAAACACAGTGAAATTAGAAAACATTAAAAAACATGCTGAGAATATTTTAGGTAATAAACATTATTGGGTCTTTAAGTTTGCTCTTGCAGTCGAAATAAGTGAGTTTTGAGAGCTCTCTTGAATGTGATCACTGTGTCTTTGTGTCTAAATTCAGTGGGCAATTCATTCCACGTTGCTGGGCCCTGGTATGCAAAAGAACGCTCTCCATATATTTTTGTTTTCAAAGTGGGAATAATGAGTATACGATTGTCAGAAGAGGAGCATAAGTATCTTGCTGGTGTGTACACATGGGTGAGGTCGGATAGGTATGTTGGACTAGAGTCCGACAGTGAAACGTAGCACAGAGAACAAATTTTGTGTTTGATTCTGGATTGAATGGATAGCCAGCGTAGGGTATAGAGCAGTGGGGAGGTGTGCTCTGATCGTGGTGCTCTAAGTATGATCCGAGCAGCTGTGTTTTTAACTTTTTGAAGTTTCTGGAGTAGATATTGAGACGAACAAGACAGAATTGAGTTACAATAGTCTAGTCTTGAAAGTACTAATGAACACACAAGTGTTTTAGTGGCATCAACTGAAAGATATTTGCGAATTGAGCTGATGCATCTCAGCTCAAGATATGCAGCCTTGCATATGTTCATGACATGTTGGTGCAATGTGAGAGTACTGTCCAGAGTAACACCTAGATTTCATACTGACTGTGTGAATTTAATGTTGGTGCTGCTGATATTTATTGTTTGAGGTAAAGGATGTGAATGAGAAAGTCTTTGTGTTGTGATCAGAATGGCCTCAGTTTTATCATCATTCATCTGCAGCTTGTTACATGTCATCCATGAATTCACATCAGAAATGCACCTCTCTACACCTTGGATGGTAGCATCAACTTCAGTTGGGTGGCTAGATTTGTATGTTTAGGTGTCATCAGCATACAATTGGTGAGACACTGGATGATGATCTATGACACTTGAGAGCGAATGAGTGTACAGAATGAAGAGAACAGGTTCAAGAACAGATACCTGTGGAACACCACAACATAGATCAACTGGGCTGGAGTGTATTCCATTTGCAGATACAATTTGTGTCCTGTTGACCAAGTAGGACTTGAACCATAGTAAGGCTGTATCATGAATGCCAAATACATGCTGGAGACAGTGAAGTAATATATCATGGTCTATTGTGTCAAATGCTGCAGACAAATCAAGGAGGGTGAGGACTGTAATCTTTCCCCTATCCAACGCAGAGAGAATATCATTAACTACTTTTAGAAGAGTAGTTTCAGTACTGTGGCAAGGGCGATATGCAGATTGTACATTGCTAAAAAGACTGTTTGAATTTAGATGAGATACAAGCTGGGATAGAACAACCTTTTCTAAGGTTTTTGATATGAATGGGAGATTAAAAACTGGGTGGTAGTTCTTTAAATCATTATGGTCTAGTGTTGGTTTCTTCAGCAGAGGCTTTACAATGGCAGTTTTGAAAAATGTTGGGAATTCCGCAGATGAGAGGTATTAATAACATCAGTTAGTGAAGGCAATACTGGATCTAAGCACTCAAGCAGCAGTGATGTTGGAACTGGATCAAGTTCACATGACTCTGGTGCACTCTTCATCAGGACTGTACGTACGAAATCCATAGAGACAGGTTCAAATGCTGCTAATGGTTGCCGCTCAAATTCTGTATCCCAACTGCATGGTGATGACGAGTCCATTGAAATTGTGGTGTCAAGCTTATCTCTAATGGTTTGTACTTTGTCACAGAAGAAATTTGCAAACATGTCCGGAAGGTCGACTGGAGAGAAGGTAGTTGGAAGTGGAGTAGATTTGTTCCTTGACATTAGCTTGTTTGTAATCTCAAAGAGCTCTTTGCAGCTGGAACTTTCCATGATCTTAGTAGTGTAGTGGGCTGATTTCGCTGCATGGACTATATTTGTGACATTCTTCTTAGAGGCTTCATAGATTTGCTTATGAATAGTGAGTCTGGTGGAAAGCCAAAGCCTCTCAGCTTTACGGCGGTCTCTTTTAGCAGTGCGAAGCTGGTCCCTAACAATTCTATACCATGAAGAACACTTCTGAATTGATATTCTGCACTTGGTAGCTGGTGCATGTTTGTCAAGCAATGAACGCAGGCAGTTATCGAGTTGTTCTGCGATAGGAAGTAAGCAAGTTGTTAAGTTAGTTTGGATGTCATGCATTAGTTTGGTTCTATTTATCATACGGAGGTTTCTCTTAGTAGCAGATATAGGTGGAGGGTTAGGGACTGATATGTCAAGATGGCATATAATGCAGAGGTGATCTAATGCAAGGTCATGGGATACCAGGGAGGACCGTAGAATGTGATCATCAGGTCTATGAAGAATCCAGTCTATAATCTTGCTTGTGTAAACTCTTTTTAATCCATCCCCAGCTCTGCAGATCTAATATAACCCAAACTTGTTAATCTAACCTCTTAATACCTCCCCGTGATCTACAGATTTGATATAACCCAAACTTGTTAATCTAAAATCCTCTTAATGCATTTCCCATATCTGCAGATTTTATATAACCCATGCTCATACATCTAAATTATTTTTAATAAAAAAAAAAATTTGTATCACTAGTTCAGAAAAGCAAGGTTTGATTCACAAATAATACGTGAATCTAAAATTCTAACACTTGCAACGTCCAAAAATGATGATGAGGGAACATGAATGCCAGTCTTGGCATTTATAAAGGAAGTTAGTGAAGTTAACGTCTCTTGTGTTACTTGTGAAGTAGCTGGAGAAGAATGCTGATGATGGTGGCCCACAACACTTGCAGAATTTATGAGTCAGATCCCATAACTTCTAACAGGTCACTAAGGAAAGCCTCTTGGATGAGGCATAAGAAGACATCTCTAGAAAACTGAGGCCTCAAAATACACACTTTTTTCCCCATAAGTGCTGGAGGTACCATGCATTAAGATTGACTGGGTATCATCTGCAGGAAGTGTCTATTCATGAAGAGCTTGACAGCACTATGCAAGTCATGAAAATGGACAAGTTCATATTTGGTTGATGCTGTATGGTCTAATTGTGGTCATGGTCCATTACGATCATAGTTATATGGTCAAGTATGGTCATGGAGTAACATGGTCATCTTGGCTGGTTTGATGCTGTTCAGTTCTTGAGGTTGGGACAGGATACTGGATGTTTGTATGATGCTGTTCAGTTCTTGAGGTTGGGACAGGTATCCATTCCATGCATCCAGTCCATGAGAGACTATAACTGATGCTTGTTGCTGCTCTCTATCTTGCTGCCCTTGTGTGATATATTCGTCCTCCAAACTATAACTGACTTCTGTCCATAATATGCAAGTTCCACATGTAGTAAAGGGATGACAACCAGAGAAATTAACACTGCTTACAGTACTGACATGTACAAATTGGAGAACCAAAAACCAATTCTAGTTGCAGCTTACCTGTAGGAGGGCAAATAGGAAAATATATATAGAAAACATCACTCAAGCATCACCCATAGTAACATGCATAGGCAGGATGCAATTGAGTAAACTATGTATAGAAAGATTAGCTGTACTTGTCTGACCAGAGTGGAGGATATACAGTAATATACACAATTTTCTATATCACACACAAAAAACCTGCACATAAAAAGGGAACTGAAGCACTGTTATCAGATATGTTCAAGGTAGGTGAAACAGTATCCATTATGAGACAATTTTACCTGTAGGAAAAGGTCCAATGATGTTCTACATAGGTAAAATCAATAAAATGTCACATATATGACTATGAATTAGTAGTAGCAGATGATCTAATAAGGACAATGAAGTGACAATATACTTTTCAAACCATTTAACAATACTACCTGTAGGAGAGTTAAATGACAACCTATACAGGCAAGTTCAATGCACCTGTCTTTAAACACATGGTGGGAGTAGAGCTACACTATATGATGTTTTTCCTGAAAATTAGTGACTGCAGATGAGCTAATAAAGAAATATGGTCTCCAGGTATATTATATTTTACAATACCACATGTAGGAAGGTTCAAGGATGGCCTGTACAACTAAAATCACGGAAGCTTGGTGCCTGGATACTAAGAATGCCTTGGTGTAGAAAACTCACCTGTATGTACCTGTTTGTAGTGGAATTACACATACATTAAGAGTTTTCTATAAGCACTAAAGTCTTGCAAGCACATAAAAAATAATTATCGCCTGAAGTTTGAAGTTACATAGGCTACCCATGCATGAACCTAAATGTGCGACAATGACAAAGACAAAGTGTTTGAAAATTGTAAAGCCATAACTTTGTCATCATAAGAAGAGAAAAATCTGGAAATATAGATGGAGTACACTTTCCAAAGAAGTGAAAAGTTCATCCAATTTGTAATGGTATACCTTCCAAGTAGATTCTGGCATTTGTGATGTCTTTTGTGACAAGAGCATGCTTCTTGGAACAAGCAAAAGTAGTAACTTAGATATTATCAGGATCTGGTGCCAATTCCTGTACCAAGGGGAGATCACTCTGCCCAAACACCACCTAGTTGAGCAGATAAACTTTTAGCTTTTAGCTAAAAGTTTTTAACTTGAAATGGCTGGATTTGCAAGATAGTAGTAATTCTTATAAGATATTATGACTGGACTTGTATTTAAAGAATAAAAGCCATTCACAAAATTGTTCTCACATACCAACAGTCACTGTGTTTGAATATACCTCAGTAAGGAAAAAGGCGTCACAGTCAGTATAGTATGACTAAAGCTACTGGACTTTAATCAGGGCAACAATGTCAATATGGGCTGCTAACTATGTGAAATATTTTTGAAAATTTGGACTTGAGTACTGGGGTTGACTGACCAGAGAACATACATTATGGCACCACTTCCTCAAGCACTAAGGCTTCAATCTGTCTCTAGAATAAATTACAAGGGTCAACATTTGGGTGTGCAGATTAGCATTTTGTACACCCTTAACCAAATTCAACTATCCAGTCCAAACTAGGCATTTAAATGATGTAAATATGTGCTGGATTTGTAATTGCACTAACCAGTTAATGCTACACAAAGGTGTACAAGTTTCTCCATCGTAACAGATGTCTGCTTATGTTTTGATGGACAGTTGAAAATATGTATCTGATTAAATGATTTTTATAAAATCACATTTACAAAATACTATTGTAAGAGTTTGCTGTTAGAAATGTCATAAACATAATTAACATTTTGAGATATCAATGTTTGTGTTTGCCATTTTGGATTATCAGGAATATTTATGACAATACTAAGTACTGCAGGAAAACAGGGCTTCCAGTTCAGTAGAAGAAAGACATTTGTATGGAACAAGTCTGGCACAAAAGACAGATTTTCAAATATGTTGTTAATAACTGGTCTTTATGAACAATAATTTTCATAAGCACAAAATATTAATATAAATTCAATTCACAGATGGTGTGTAGGTGTATAATTGATACCTGATTTTCAGCTTTCAATGACTGTGTTCCAACCAAGAAGCGAACCTGATCAGACTCAGCCGTCTGGGCTGATAAAGCTCTTGCCTGTTGGTAATGAAAAAAGAATTATAACAATAAACAAAGGTTACATGAGAAAATGTTAACCTTCCCTCTAACTGCCATGTATTACAAGTCAAATTTTATTGCCTTCCATCTTGCATCAAAATCTGATACAATTCTTAAATGAATATGTTTAGACTCATAATTTAATACAAGTTTGTAATTAATTGCTATAAAAAATAAGGATTTCTGTAATTAATAAATGGTGCAAGTGGACCAAAATTCACTCACCTGACTGATATCTGTCGAAAACCAAATGCAAGAGCAGTTGGCCAAGAAATGTAGGTTAGTAGGATTGTGTCAAGGTTTCTGTAGCATTCATATCATCATCCATATCTGACAAATCAGCATAATTTGTCTAATATTGAAAGGCCTCCATGTCATGACACTGGTCACATTCTTTTAAGGAGTGTTATTTTTTTAAAGTTCAGTAAATGTTTTTCTATTTATAGTAACAGCAGCCATATTTGATGATTGGTTGGCATAATTTCTGTATATTTGAAAAGCTCCACAGTAAGATACTTTCTATCAAATTAGGTCAATGGTTTATAAGACCTTTGAGAGGGAGTTAAAAAGTTTTTCTTTTTTAGTAGCTGTAGCCCTGTGTGAAAGCTGACAGGAAACATACACACAAAACTGAAAGCTCTCAGTGGCCATAATGGATGATGGATAAACATTGATTGCTACAAATCTAAACTGCCATGAATTGTTGGTTTTTGCAAAGAAATTCTAAACAGCAACAACTGCAAATGAATGATACACAATGGAGAGATGATACATAATAATTGCAAATGGATGATACACAATGCACAAAGGGCCATACCATAGCTTACATGGCCTGACAGCTTTACTGTATTATGTGAACGGTTATCAATGCATAACACAATTTTAAAACTTTCACATTACTGTTGTAACTCAATGTTTATATTGTGAATAAAAGCTTGAACCAATAAATTAACTGATTTTATTTCCATTCTCATTTTTAAAATCGTGCAAATATTAATGAACATAAATATTTCTTTTAAGGTTAGTATTAGAAAACACTCATACACTAAATCTAATCTTTTTAAAATCATAAATAAACATTTTTATTCTAATACAAACATGATCTGCCCTAATTAGAATGCTTTAGCTTTTGCCTTCCCATTGGACAACTGAAAATAAGTTTTAAATAAATGCAGTATGCCGTTTTCTTTATGTCAATGAGAGCGCAATGCACTTGCATATTAAGCAGGCGCGATCATGGCCATGTCCAGCGGTAATGTGGGAAAATGGCTTGTCATTCCTTAAAGGTATGATAATATGTGAAATTCTGGATAGGCATTCAACATCGAATGCCGCAGCTAAATATCAGTACCAAATTTATTACACTAAGCGAAATGTAGCTTGAAATATCACCGTTAATTCTTAAATAGGTCGCGCGAGAATGGGGAGAAGTGTTCTGCCTTGAATTATTATACAGTATGACTGCTAGGTAATTTATGAGCAACGATACAAGCCCCTGTGATCTGACCGCGGTGTGACGCTAAACTGCAAGTCTAACAGTGTGATGCAACATTCTTCTAAATGCAAAAGAGATAAATATCATTCAGAAAAATACTTCGGGTTAATTTTTTATGACACAAAACCCTACACAAAAAGTTAAAACCTGAAATTCTAATCCATAAATGACCGATGCTTCGTCTTCCATCCTTGTTTTACTTTCGGTTGTCGTCAAATCATCTAAACGATAAGCTATGATTATAATAAAGAAATTTTGATGATAAACGGAAACTTTCCAACATATTAAAGAAATCTTCCAAAAGTTTACAAATTTTTTGAGTCATATGAAATATTTTAATTACGACAATCGGACATCTGTTTTTAATTCGTTGGGTACTAGTATTAGTTTAATTTGTCATATACATGATAAAATTTTGATTGACCCAGACTATTAGCAATTGTCTCCCCTGCTCCATCCGGTGATGTCTGCATACATTTTCTAGTATTACTGCTAGAACCATTACAATAGGTATAGCTGAAGTCACACATACACACACACACACACACTCATATATATATATATATATATATATATATATATATATATATATATATATATATATATATATATATATTCGTTTCTACACTTCTTCTTTATGACAATCTTGGTGTCTCAAGGGTTCGAAGTATCACATACATGCAGTCAACGAACACCAGTGAATGAAATCAGTTATCAAGCAATACACTTTTCACTTCCAGTATTCATGGACAGTTAGTACAGGTTATAGTGAAAGTCATACAAGTCATTAGTTCTACTAGTACTTGTAAGACATCGATCTAGATATTTATGTTTATGGGACAAGATCTTACTGCCAAAATAAGAATAGTGGAGTACTTGCCCCATGGAGATCTCATCTCAGGTGTCGGGAGAAGTTGCCCCATGGTGGTCAGAGAAGTCGCCCCAAAGATCATATATACTAATTCTGAGATGTCGCCACATGGTGGTTACTGCTTTATTTATTATTTCTCTTCTACTTAATAACTTCTTAAATTTATAAAATGTTCAACTTTTCCATTTGATCAACTCTGCTTCTGTACTTAACAAAATAAAAGTATTCTCTGCCCCTTTTTACTCTGCTCTTCAAATCATGAGACGCATTATTATTTGGAAAATAGAATGGCTGTAAGCATGATGTGACATTTGGAGTTTTATATATTAAAGGCTTCCAACCTAATAATCAGAGCAATCCTGAAATGACTTTATTGCAAGAGGCAAGATTCAATTCCATTGAAAATAATGGCGTTTATTGAAAATAAATAGTTAAATAAACAATTAAAATTAAGGGTCTGTTTTTAATGGATACAAAACTTATGAAGGAAATTAGGAAACTATAAAATAATGTTATATATGATGTAACAATCAGGGCTGCATGAATTTCATTTTGGTAACTTTCAGACAAGTCTGATAAAATGCCTCACAATGGTGACAGTACTAAACAGTATCAACAACAGCAAACAGTGAATACATTATGTAAGTAAACACATGCAATGGAAAAAGAAGTGGTGGGGGTATATTTGAATTTCAGTGCGAATGTTAATCATGGTGAATTATAATCTCAATTAGGTATTTAAATAATTCAAGGTGTAACATCTCCAACAATTTGGGGCTACTTCTCCAACCATCCTGGGTGACTTCTACAGATACGTTGGGGTGAGTTCTCCATGGGACGACTTCTCCCAAAACAAGTTCTCCATGGGGTGACTTCTCTATGCACCCCAAAATAATGGTGCTGTTTACTGTGTTCAGATGTTGACTAACATTGGAACGAGAAGCCTAATTTTCAGGAATATATCAAAGACTTGGCAGCCTATATGGACGTTTTCTACAGATTAAAAATCATAAAGTTTTAGTCAGATATTACTTCCTTTGATATTTTTTCTGTAATAAATTCAGATTCTCACATAAGGAAATATAATATTTTTAAGTTCCATTGGCCAACATCTCACTTGGCTGGAATGTGATGGAAGCAAGAATGCTGAAATTGTTTAAAAGGATGATAAATATTGTTTTTAATGAAATGATGTTTTCTTTCTTCAGTATTGATATAATTTTAGTCATTGCATTAAAGAAACATACTTCAGCATAATTTAAAGTTATTTAGATTTAAATTCTTAAAAATTACACCTATTGCTGCCATAATCCGTGTTGAATGCCTACATGACCTGTTTGACTTTTACTATAGGAAAAGCAGCTTTCAGCTTTCACTAAACTCTCCACAGTATTCACACATACTCGCATTTGCTTAATCGCTCCCACCAATTTTAAAAACATAATGCATCAAGGCTATATAACAAAATGTACAAAAGAGTTATTTAAATGATCGGTTTATAATATCTGCCTCAATTGTTGTCAGGGGGTCACTAGCTCTGTCACCTTATTGGCATTTCAAGCCAGATGGAAGCTCTTGCTGTAAAGAAGCAGACAGACTGCTCACTGTCCATTTTCTGGATTTTGGTACAGTCTACTTATGTAAAAACTGTCTTCTGCAACCTAAATTTTCATTGTCTTTATTGCTAAAACAAATTGGAAGGAAGAACTCTTATCTACACTTTTTCATACAGATGGAACTCCAAAATTTACAGAATTATTAAGATTATCACTATTGCTTGAAAACCTAGACTCACCCATGCAAATATGGCAACTGTATTACTAAAGAAACTCTTTTTGATTCAAAATGCTAACAGGTTGACAGATGAGCACAGGAATATTTTGAAGAAGAATTTTTTTTATAGATTTGGATCTAATGCCTAGGGTTACCATACATCCTTTTAGGTCTGACCGCTCTGGCTTAGTCGTTAGAGCATCTGCCTCAGAAGCAGGAGGTTGGCATATTAGAACCCCAACCAAGTCATACCAAAGACTTATAGGACTGGTCAGCCTGTTGTCAGGATAATGTGACTGGGTGGGACATCGTGCTACATGTCTGCGGCATGATGCCCCAGTGCTAGACATCACTATAAACTGCCACACGGTAGACATTGTAGCAATACAACTGAAAAATTGCTAAAGCTATATTAAAAATCCAAATGGCACACAAACTTTTTCAGTCCATATATATGTATAAAGATACAGTCCTCTCCTTTTTGAAAGATCAAATATAGTAACTCTAGTACTGCCTGGACATGAGCATCAGTGAACACTAAATGTATTACATTGGGGTATAAAAGTATTGTGTGTTGCATATGGATATGATTTACAATACACAGGCTATGTTATGATACATTATCGATACACATATGAATTTGATGGTCTTTCTATCTTTGAAGGTCTGTAAGTGATAGCTGGTGCACTTTTATGGTATTGAAATACTGGTTGTATTTCCAGGATGTAGATTACAGACAGACATCAGCTTAGCATCTGTTAATTGCCATTCTCATCGATGACAAGATAAAAATAGTTTCACATAGACTAACTGTTAGTTGTCATTGATTTTTATTCAGCATTTTAGGCCATTTAAGACTGCACCATTTGATCAGATGCTGTACTCACTTTGGTCACCATGCCCTTTGTTCTGCTTTGCATAAATGCTTCAAAACATTTTATTTCCAAGTTCACATTACACTTAAACTTAGAAGATGCTATTATGTTACCTTCAAAGAAGAAAATACAATTTCCTCATGAAAGGAAAATCTAATCTAGCAGAAGCCCAGACATGGAAATGGGGATGTATGCCAACAAATCTATCACATTGTTCTTACTGCAGATGCAAAAATAAAACATACCACAGCCATTGTTAGTGAAGAAGGAAAACTATTGAAAACACCTACTCCCATTCTATTAAAAATATGTACACAAGGTGACAAACAATTGATGTTTGAAATGTACACCATTTGTTAATTCTGTGTCTATTTTGTTTATCCCATCTGCATGTTTAGTCACTGATTACATAACCAGACATAAAAAGAGACATTCCAAAATCCAAAATGTCTTCCCCATGTACAATTTAAGTACTTCACAG
This sequence comes from Sinohyriopsis cumingii, assembly GCA_028554795.2. Classification (NCBI taxonomy): domain Eukaryota; kingdom Metazoa; phylum Mollusca; class Bivalvia; order Unionida; family Unionidae; genus Sinohyriopsis; species Sinohyriopsis cumingii. The sequence continues at coordinate 30,249,768 of CM068824.1, forward strand.
ATCAAATAAGGACCACTTTTGCATGAAGTTTCTCTGTTTCTTTGCTGATATTCCTGTTTGTCACTCGGGTAATAAGCTACATTAAGTTCTTATTGGTAGTTATTGTTTACCCTGCACCAGAACAAACAGTGATGACCAATAACAATTCATTGTAATGTATTTCACTGCTTGATATGCCATTGGTGTAGCTTTCAAGTTTGACCAAAGTATAAAGGATACAAATCAGAACGGAAACTTTGCATTTAAGTACTTAAATGATGAGTAAAATACTTCATTATACATTTATAAAATTTCCTTTTCCTGAATATGCTGTTGTGATAAGATAATTAAAATAGAATTAGTTGGGGGTGGAATATGAAGGAAAGTCGGTGTTGTCAATAGTCTTCATTCTTTACTAAAAAAATTAGTACCTTTGTCTGCAAAAGCTGTCACAGTTTCTGAGGTTAAAATAATTTGCATATGGTAAGTATCATTTTGTATTGTTTCCCCACCTTTTGTATTGATATGTATATTAGTACAACAAAAGTATTGATGTATCAATATATTCTTGAATCATTTCATCCCTAGTATTACATGCATTTCTTCTTTGATGACAACACCTTCCACTACTGACATTCTCAGATTTGGGGAGATGAATGTAGATATGTTGCAGTTGGAAACTCCAGCCTTTCAGCAATATATGCATTGACTGCAGGAGACATTGACACAGTTCTTGATTTCAGGCCAGATTTTGACACTCTTTCCTGAAGATAATTTGGATACAATAGGGGATTGTTTGTTCTTTTTTCAGCAGTATAGTAGGCATAAGACCCCTGTATGGCTGAGCTTGGTTTTTAGGTCCATAAAACCAAGTACGTGAGGTAATTTTCAGATCCAGCGGATCAGGCATAATGTACTGTCTTACCATCCAGAGTTGTACATGCTGTCCAGCCAGCCCAGTTTTCACAACCTGGACTCAATACATGGATCTTCATGATTGATCCAATCACTTAGGCAGACATTTGGCTTCTTATATATATATATAAGGATGGGAATCTTTGTGAAAGATCCATCTGTATAGCCAAGCTGATGGTTACACATGCAGATTGGGACAGGAACATTAGTGAAAAATATGTCGGTCCAACCATGCTTCCAGCACAACCAGTACCAAAATTAAACAGACCAGCTTTGATATGTCCATTAACCAGGCCAACTATTTTCCCAGCTATTTTCACAGCTTCCCACTGGGTATTAGCAGTGGATTATTTAGGGACGATGACTGTGAATCACTGTTACCTCAGGACATGGTTTATTCTGAAATGGAAGCAGACAAGAACCAAGAGTATTCACACACTGAGTGTGAAGATGCTACTGAGCAACAGTCCTACTCTGATCCTACCATGGAGAGGATGGAGTTTAGTCTTTAGATGCTGTTAAGGAGATATACTGGGTGTGTCTGGTTTTGGAAAGCACTCCATCTCCTACCACCATGAATAATTATAGTCAAAGTGTCAGTCTACATGAGAAAGAGTCCATCTTTCTGGCTGTTTTCCCAGTCAAAATAACTCAAGGAGATTTATGATTGGCTGTCCAAACATATCTTTGATCTGGGAAAGCTCAATCTTTCTTGTCAGAAATCCAGGTACCAGCCACATTTATGTTGTACTGGCACAGGACACATTCCTCCACCTATCATACTGAGCTCCCGGCTTTGGATAAAAATGTAACAGTGGTTAAGCTGTCTACCCCACCATTTTATAAGCTGGATAAGAATGTATTTCTCATCACATTATAGCTGGTTTAAAATGTTGCCATGATTTTGATACTGGATCTGGCCTCATTGGTGATTTTCTGACTGGCAGAAAAATCAGCTAGCCAACATACCTGGGAATTGATGGAATGAATTACATGGGTCAGTGACAAAACAGCTCACTGTACAATGACTAATGCATTGACTGCCTCTCCCCATCTTGACTTAATACTTTGTGATGTGTGTTTACAGGTCACATAGCTAAATCTGCATCATGTTCTGACTTTAAGGATGACTCCATTTCTTTGGAGACAAAATTGATGAAGTACTGAGACAGACAGCTTAAGAACTACTCCAACTCACAGTTCCACCTGTATCCTCATT